>VXBL01005328.1:681597-803842 GCA_013400195.1 Aramus guarauna | reverse complement strand
AAAAAAAAAAAAGTTTTTATTGAAAGGGACATTTTTGTCTTTTAAATGAAAAACATTTTGACCAACTTATCTGTGGACATAAAAGTGCCCAAATACTAGCGGGGCTAAATTCCTGACCTCTGATCTGGAGAAGTTACTGAATGTATAATATTGAAGAATATCAAAGAGGGAACAAAGTGTAATAAAGGATAATAACAGTGACTTCTACTACCCACATACAGTCAAGAAAGAAGTTATCTAAGGACATTGTAACACTTGCAGAAACAGCTGAAAAGAAAGCAGGAGGAAAGAGAAAACAAATGATTATTAAATTGCAAAGTTCAAGATGCTGTTTGAGGTAAGCAAGATCCCATGGAAAATGGGAGGAGCGAAGCCAATAAGCAGGAGTGAAGCCAACAGAAAAAAGTGCAAGCTATGATAAGGAAAAAGAAGATGGAAATTCTGAAGAATAGCAATTACGTGATAATAAGGGTTTATTTAAGTATGCGAGATACCGGAAGCCTGTCCCTCCAATTGTTTTCAAGGATGCAAAGAAAGCAATTAATGGAAATAGGGTTTTTCCAAAAAGTTTTGACAACTTCTTTGCTTGCCAGCAGGGCAGATGGTAAAAAAAATTTTGGTGAATACAAGAAAAAGTCAAATTAGTTTCACATTGGTCCCATGCCACAGTGCAAAAAAGCATTGCCGTGCAGAGCAATATCAGGCCCTCTGTGTGCGTTACCTGGGGTTGTGGCTGGAAGCACCTCTGCCAGAGCTGGGGACAACCTTCAAGACAGGGACTCGCGTGGCTGAGTCCACGGGAGCTGCGTCTGTTCTTTCCAAAGATATTTTTCATGCTGTTAGGACCCACTGGGAGTTCAGCTCTGCTGCTTGTCCTGCCTCTCTGGGGAGCAAGGCAGTCAGGACAGCACTGGCTCAACAAAAGGTGCACAACAGCAGGAGGTCTTCCACCTTGTTTTATTCATTGTGGCCCCAGGTTTTACTTAGCAGAACTCCTTCACTCGCAATACAAGTTTAATGCTGTCTCTGATACAGTGTATGGCTACTGTACCTTGACTTTCAATTACATTAAATCCTATTATAATCACTTTCTTTATAACAAATCCTCTTTAACACCTGAAAAGCTCAGTTCCCATGGGTGCAGTGCTATGTTCTTGAAATCAAAAACAGAGGAATTCTAATGGAAATGCATTAACTGGGAGAATACTTTGAAAATGTGCCTGGCATGAAAGGCCTTCAAGATGCAGCTTACATTCAAATAGCAGTGGAGGAAAAAATTCCCAGAGCCAAGCACTTGTACACCAGCTGCCTTAAGATAGAGTGTCTGAATCACTGAGTTATCACAGTAAAACATCTTGTATGGAAAATCATCACTATCCAAAGACAGGTCAAGTGCAGGTTATCTAAGTACTATTATTATAGAACTGAATGTTTTCCATCAGAACAGGAGCAAGAATTTGAAGAGATTTATGGTGATGGCCAAAAGGCTCAGTGGTATAGTGAATAAACCATGAAGCTTCATTGCAACTTTTTTTTGTTGTTGCTTTTTTTTCCTGGCTGGCAAGAAGGCACTAAAAGTAGTATGCTACATTTTTGTTACAATTCTTTTCATGGTTCTACCCTTCCTGAAAAAATAAGAGATTTTGTACATGATTCCCAAGATGTTTTGTTTTTCTTATATAAAATGTTACCCTGCTGTTGTCTATTGAAATTAGAAATTACTCTATCGCACTTTATTGGGAGGTAGAGAGAGGGAGAATATTTCTAATACAGATGCAAATCTGGTACCTCCACCCAAACAACTTGGACTTTCTCAATGCATATGACATATAGTTTGAAAAAGAAATGCTCACTCGGGAGTCCTAGGAGATAGCATGACATAATTCATGTCTTTAGCTTACCGTCCTCATCTTGGTTCTGTTTCATGTGCTAGTGGAGTTTGCTGAGGGAACCTGAAAGCCTGAGCTACACCTATTTGATTAGGAGTTACTCAAGGGGTCCTCTCACACACTGGTCAAACACAGAAGAGTAGATAACATCTTTGCATACAGTTCCTAGTTCTTATCCTATTTGAGTACTGGTTCCTCTCTGCATTTTCAGTATAAGACCTAAGTGGAAAAGACATTGCAGAGACACTGGTTGTAGTTGGTTGTAGTAAATGTTGCATAAATCTTGCTTGTGAAATAATTAAACACATCCACTGCAACTTACAGAACCCCTCTAATGCATACGTACGAGGATACTTTCTTGAAACGTCATCAACTTTGGTGGTGTTTCAAGAAGTACCTCGCCTCTAGTTTCTAGCAGTGGTGCTGGTAAATGCTTTGCTGACCTGGGAGGATTTCCTACATGGCCCTTCTAGACCATTCAACAACAAAAAATGAAGTCACGATCATGGTTTTCCAGTGTAGGCAACGGCATTCTGGCCTGCAGCTCTGGGTATGGTAATGTATCTATGATATTTCTGGAGCTGCTCTGTCTTGCGTGGACAAGGATTTCTACATTTTCTTCAGGTTTTGAACCATGTGAGATACTGTGTTGCAGTGTGTTTTCACTTGTACAGAAGGTAGGTTGTCAATAAGGTGGATGGGTCATTGAACCCTCAGCGCATGATTATAGCTGCTTTACTGGTGACTAAAGCAGCTCTCCACCACACCTCTAGCTTTCCTTGTTAGTTCTCATCCTCTTTGCTCATGTTTCTGCTCCTGCCATCTTCTTAGCTGAAAATGGGTCTTGCAGAAATTCCATGGTCTTTCAGCTGAGCCATGTCCCTGATTTGTCTGTCCATGGGGCCACACAGATGTGCCGGCAAAAAGAGGTTGTGGGAACGCAGGGCAAGGGCCGGGGGGAAGGATGGTAGGGCCTGTTCTGGTGACAGCGCAGCTCTAGATCAGCTTATGATGACTGTGAACCTGCACCCTCAGGGGTTGCAGTCTGTCGTTAAGTATGTACGCGCATTTCTCCTTGATTTTCAAAGTAGGAAGACAGGAGTGTATTCTGACAGGTTCTGCCGTGTATTGTTAGAAACAGGGCAAAATGTGGTGGCTTTGTTGAATGGTGAATGTGCACCATTCATTTGAAAGGTGAATGTGCGACATAAGGCAATACTCTCTTCCAATGGAAAAAAACTTTTTTTTTTTTTTGTAATAGAAATCTTTTTATAGATTATTGTATGTATAATTCTCCGGAAGTAGCATACTTCTTTTTGCAAAGTGGAGCTAAAAACTTGTCTGAATTTTGTGGAAAGGTTATGTAACTGTACTCTGTCTTTAAATAGTACTTTTTATTCAAACTGCTTACTTTCTCATCAGTAGGGGGAAAAAAAAGAAAAAAAAATGCATATTTTCCTAGCACAAAAGGTAATTTCCAAAGGACTGTAATTAGTTCATGAAAACTCTGCCTTTTGTCATATCTCCTCAGCTGAAATGGAAAAAAGAATGGACCTTTTTCATTGTTAAAACAAAAACACGGCATATGAAGTAAGGGAGCCTAAAGGAATCGTATGACAAGTTGTGTCTCAGGTCTACAGAAAATGATAGTGCAGCAGTACTGTGAATTCATGACTTCTCACTTTGATTGCCAACTTTTGGAAAACGTAGAAGTGGCAACTGTCATATATTTCTTTGCTCAGCTCTCCTGAGAGAGAACTTGGAGCCTTGTAAGAAAGAGGTATAGTTCAAGCGCTAATAGGGAGATAAGAAGAAAGTTATAAAAGCCCTAATCCTGCAAGGTGACTCTAGCAAAGTCACATATGCTTTTGCTATCTGAGGATCAGCTGAGTTCACTGTCATTTTTTGGCCCTAAACAGGAGGAAGGGGTACTAATATAAGGGAAAAGACTGACACAGATTTGGGTAAAAGGAAAAGAAAGAGATGAGTAAGGAAGAAAAAAGGGATAAATTGAAGGCAGTGGGTAATAAAGAACGGTGCCTGCTGAAAAAGAATGGCCTGGCAGAAAACATATTTACAAAAGTAATTGTGATCGTTTCCTTTTGGGTGATGTTTTTGAAGACTGTATGAAAAGATCATAATTTGTACTGATAGCCTCAAGTCTTTTATCCAGTTTGGGAAATATGCAATGAGGGCATGGAATACTTTGCAATTAAACTTAATTCAAAAGCTTTTATAATAAATTTATTTCAAACAAAGAAAAGAAATAAATTATGGGAAGAGGAGAGAGTGACTAAACACTTCTCACCCTCTCATGCTCATCTTTCTTGGATGTTCTTATAAGGAAACACTGCCAATAGGCTATTTATTTATAATAATAAACACATGACGCAACCATTTCTGTTGCATCCCTTAGATTATGACCATGGATGAAGAAGGGAGAAATATCCTCTGAACAAAGATTCCTCTTTACATAAAGATATAGCTAATCCTAAAATCCTAAAAAATGATACTGTAAATAAATTTGGGGCCTATAAATAGAACTTAATTTTAAAAGGCTTACTTCAATAGGCCCAAGCCACAAAATAGAAGTTTATTGAAACAGGGTTTTAAATAGAAGTTTATTTGAGTAGGCACAAGCCACAGATTTCAAATCCAGATTTAGAAAACCCCAAATTTTAGCAGTGTTTGAAGCTATGGGTTTTGTTTCATCCCCTTATAATACGAGAGGTTGCTTGTCATTCAGATTAGGGTTCACATTTCATATGTGTCCAAAAGCTGGAGTTTGATTCTGTGCTCTGGTTAAAAGCTATAACTAGTGAATGAACAAGAACCTCTTTATTTTTTGCCAGTTGCATTTTAATCAAATACTACCATTTTCTTTAGTAATTCTCTTGTTGTTCTATGCTTAACAACCATTTTTAACCTGAGGTTTTTCAATAACCGTAAAGGCATTGACCATTAAGGTAATGAAATTACTGAAGGTAGGAAAACTATAAAAAAACATAACAAGGTACTACTAAACATACATCTACGGGGATTAAAAATATTGTATGGTTTATTACTTGAGAAGCGACGCGGGATACTGTAACTAAAATCTGTTTCATAATTCATATACACAAGAGGGTAGACTTACGGTTGCAAATGGTGTAACTCAGCATAAATTTAATGGAACTGTGCCAATTTATAACGGGAGGCTCTCTGCCTCTCAGAGGGGTTGGCTTTGGCTTCTGACAAAAATTATCAATGCAGTGGCAGCCTCTCCCACTGCAGCTGGCACTGAGGAGGTTGGTGGCAAAAAGCTGGTGCTGCCCTTGGTAGGACCTGGCTCTGAGAGCATGCAATAGCCGTGCTTTGCCTAAATAGTGGTCTTGGTGGGGCTAGGGAAGAAGAGATATGTTTCGATATTCTCTGAAGTGGGAATGACAAGAAAGATGCTGCTAGATAAGCACATTGCCAAAGCTGCAGCAGCCCCAGCATTGGCCTGCCTGGTTTATCTGCTGGGGAGATGGGCGCGGGTTAAAAAAAACCACATCAATATAAGGAGGGCAAAGTAAATATAGTAGTTAATGATGAAACTATATGTGACTGGAGCTTTTCGGTAGAGCTCCTGGCTAAATCTGGTGAATCATTATGCTTTGGGGAAGCAGAAGAACTTGTCAGGTGAAATGCAGGATCGCGCTCATAGGGAACTGCGAGTATCTTTCCTGCTGCACCACAGGCTGCTACTGTGGCAGGTAAAAAGGTGACTATTAAGAAATGATGCCACCTTGCTCTACATATCTGCTTGCAGGCTCAGTTCTGTTTTGCAACAGCAAAGCATGCGACAGGCTTATTAAGGGAAAGCCTGACCCTGGTGAAGCCTGTGAGTTTTTTGCCATGGCCTGCAGTGGAGCAGGGATTTTAGCCTTAGGTAAAAAACCAGCCTAGGTCCTCTGAGACTGGAAGTGCCTAAAATTCCCTTACTTAGATTGTGCTGTTCTGCTCTTTAAATACTTTGCTTATATCTTTCCGGGCAGCCTGACAGCTGGAAATTTGAGTGGAGGGGCAGGACAGTATTAGCAGGTATTTGATGATTATAAAAAATAGACTAAGGGAATACAGAGAAATTTTTAAATTTTTTTGAAGCTATATGTCTATCCTTCCTGGACGTCTCATAGACTCCTTGTCATTTTACTCATGTAATTCAGTATTTAGCCATGTCTGTCTTCAGATCAACAAGCATAAAAGAACTTTTCCTCGCCATTTTATTAATTCCTCTTTTACATCTGCTTGAAAGCCTGATTCTCCAGGCTGTAGCATGCTCAGAGTTGAAAGCCTTCAGGAGAAATACTAACAAATACACTAGAAATAATGCAGTATCCCTGTGGAAGCAGAATTAAACACTTGATTTTGACCATGTGTATAGTGAGGCTGTTAGGAAAAGAAAAAACAAAAAACCCTGCCCCAAAACCCAAAATGGATTGCAGAACTGTGATACAGGGTTTTAGAAATTTTATATACCTTCTTGTGTAGCTTCAGTAGGCTGCTGGAGACCTAAAAGTAAGCTCAACGCAATTAATACGAGGCAGCCGAATCTTTTCAAACAGCAGATAGCCTTTGAGTTTCAAGAATGCATCTTATGCTTTTGGCAAAGGTTGATGAGTCATATATATTCCTTGTGTGTTCAACATGAGGATCAGGCTAAAATTAACCCCATTCTGAGGCAGAAGGTAGCCAACTTGACACCGTGATCCATTATGCTAAAGAGAAATGTTTCTGTCTAAACCCAGAGGTAAACTGCACAGACAAGAAGTCATTGAAATGAATTATGTGGCCAATCTTGTTAGGCCTAGGTCAGAAGCAGAGATATCTCTCTATTTCTGTCCCTCCACCTCCTAAGTACATTTAGCCTTTACACTATTAGACTTCCCTGGGCCCTTTTTTAAAATGTCACCTGCTCTACAAATTCCAGCATTTTGTATTTTCAGATGCTGGGGTCAGGATGAGTGCAAAAATAATGACATTTCTGCCCTTACAAGTAATTCCTTCATTTTATTGCTTGTAGGAATGAGCCATAATATGGAGTGAAGGAAAACTGCTTAACCATTTTAACCTCTCACAGTCTGAGAAAGAAATTACAAAGAAAACGAGCTTCTTCCTGAGCCGATAACCCTCCTTGTAGCTACCACCTTCATGAAAAAACCCTTCCTGGTGTGCTTTTGAAGCTACTTGCATGGTGGACAATGGGGGAGTGTATTGTCAGGTATTATGTTCCTCTAACCCTTCTGGAAAGCAGCTTCACCAGAAAACCAGCTGATCTGATACTCTTATTTCACCAATAGCAATTTTTTTATTTCACTTAGCACCTACTTTTNCCCCCCCTCCCTTTCAGAGCAAGGTCAAATGCTTGTTCTAGACTTCTCTTTCTGTCTTTGAATTAAGATCCTTTTCTCCCCCTCTGCCCCCCCTTAATGTGCAAGGCTATGTCACCACTCCTGAACATGGAAGGGAAGTAATTTTATGTGGAATCGATTATTACTGGCAGACCCCAACACGCAATTTGCGAATGGGAAGATCTGGCTTAAAATTTTTTTCTTCTAAGAGATGCTGCTGAGTCCACAGTAATTTTCATTTTAAGTGTGGGGATATTTTCTGTAATTAGCATAAACTTTCAAAATGTAAATAAATAAAAAACCCTTAAAAACACATTTTGCATTTTTAACTAGAAGGTGCATTATATTCCAAACCTGGCAGTAAATGCAGATAATAGCTTCTCAGTGTCATTGCCGTATTTCAAGGTTTGGATCAGTGAAACACTTCAAGGGAAAGCATCCATTTTCCCTTCTGTTAAGTGGGAAGAATAATTTTACATGTCCAGAGATAGAAGAAAAAAGATACTGAATGAAACATATACATGCTCCTTGTCTTTAACTTCTAAGTAGTTCTGGTCCTTAGTTCTTTATTGTCTCAAAATAGTATTTTCTGTTTCTGCCTTTCACCAGCCAAGATTGCCTCCAAATATGAAGAGGAAGACTATCAAAGAGAGAAGACACTCTCACAGAGGTATTCTCAGAAACAGTGTATTAAACTGAATCTTCTGGGAATGCATTTTTAAAAACAGATCCGATTTACTGTAAGGCTGCCTTGCAGTGGTTAACCTGGTGTAGTTTTCCACAGGGGAATACATCCAAGTGTGGTGGTGGAGTAAAGAAAAGCATGTGTTTTTTATTAAGAACTTTTAGCCCTTTACCATTTCTGTAAGGAAACACCACTACAGATGATAACTGAGCAAAGGAAAGATCATATTTTGAGTGAATTCCTATGCAATCAGTGATGATTTTTCATGCCTTTTCATCACTTTTATTAGTATTGTGAAGGAGCAATAAAGAATACATAGCTATTAAAACCATGAAACCCTCCACAAACCCTTCGATGCAAAAAAGAAAAAAAAACACAATCTAAACTGCTCATTATCATTTCAGCGTTTGTCAAAAACACGATTTAAAAATAGAAAGGAAGGAGAAATTACATGTTGATCTATATTTAGCGTAATCAGGCTTTAGAATGAAGTTTTGAGGCCCATATTTTCATAATTGTGTGTGTGCAACTGATTGGAATTTTATGGCAGGAGACTTTTCCTTGAGGGAGGGAGATAGATTACTGAGTCAATATTTGAGGGCTCTTTTGTTTTGCTTTATTTTGATGTTATTGAAAAGTCTGGGTGGCAGCCATGATAGGTGCTTTATAGCTCACAGATTAGAAAATAAAAGAAATAATTAGGCATAGTCAACAATCAATTGGTTGCACATGGTCAGTACTGGGGAGCAGCAGTTTAAAATATTTGTCTCGTGTGCTTTACACCCATGGAAATAACATATGAAGGTGTACTACTGGTCAGGATAACTTACTTGAGAAGAGACCTCTGGATCAAGTTAGTTTGTATTTCTTAGAATTTCAGATCTCCTTTGAATGCTACCTGTGAGGCTTTTAGTGAAATGAAGGGGCAGGAAAGAAGGGTGTTGTGCTTTCTGCTAAATATTAATAAACAACAAAGCAGAAAGCTTAGCTTAACACTTAAAGATTTTAAAGTATACTCCTCCTGTGCTCTAAAATGTCCTTAACGTCTCAACAGCTTTGTGTTTTTGTCAAAAATCTACCGAAAAAAAGAAAGAAAAGAAAAGAGTACATCTATATACAGGGCTACCTACCCATGTATAGGTAAGATTATTCCAGCAGGATGCAGGTGACCCTTACACCACTGCTGCCTACATACAATATTTTAAGAATTCTGGGAAACACATTAAGAAGTTACACTTCTGGAAACAATACTCTTCTGTCAGATCTTGTAAAACAGTACAAACCAGAGAGATTCCATAAACTTTGCAAGTTTTGTGCAGCCATGTTTCTTGAAAAGGACAACTCCCCTGTTGCCCCTGGCTCTGAGTAAAATTTTTGACTTCTCTTTTGCCATGAACTTGGAATAAAATTAATCCCTCAACTTAATGAGACATTGTCAATTAAAGTAGTTGAGACACCAGATTTTCTTCTTTTTTATTTCTTCTAAATGCTTTACAGAATGGAACATTAATTAAAGTATATAGACACACATGCTTGCCCGCACATACACACACACACACGCAGAGAGATGTAGTCCTAAGTGGAGCAGCATTTGATCTCCTAAATTGCCAACTAAAGTAATTTTATTTTTTAATATAAAATGAAACCACCTATTATTTGAAAAACTTGACTTGAAACATGTTGGGTTTCATTTTTCAGTGGTTCCAACCCTTTGTTTTTCCTGGAGTTGTGTATTCTCACTGCAGAAAACATGAAGAAAAAAGGCATCTTAACTGAATGTCACAAATCTGAGGTACCCTAAATCAATGGCTGTTTTAAGAAAAGTTGCCTTAATACTGTGTTATTTCTCTGTCCTGTTACACATAACAATTTTGTGCCAGACTGAACACTGGAGAATTTGTATTAGAAAACATTGTAGAGTCATAATTTCTGTTTTATTCCCATGTTAGCCTAGACTATTCATAATAATAACAGTAGCTCTCTTTTGGATCCTTAATTGAGGGTTCTGAGAGATCTTAAAAAAAAAGGAAAAAAAAAGAGATAAGTGCATGTTTTCATGATTTTAAAGCTGTGGAAGCAGAGACAAAATAGAGAAAAGTGATTTTTCTCAGTGGCACTCATGAGGCCAGTGGCAGAAAAAGGGACAAAATCCAGACTTGCTGAGAACCTATATAGTATGCTATCCACATTCCAGAGACTAAAAAGCATTCTTCCCTATCATGGGATGATATCACAAACACTCTTCCTCAGGCTACTTGTCTACCAGGCCTGCACAAGAATGATTTTTCTCTTGTTTATTACTACTCAATCTAATTTTTATCCTGGAACCAAGCATAAGAGGACCATGCTAAATTTTACATCTCAGAATCAGACATTTTTGCAAGAACTGAGTTACTGCCCCCCCCACCCAGTGAGACTAGATTCCTCATTCTTCCATTCCTTATAAAACTGACGAAAACATTTCCATCAGAATTTCCTTTTAAAAATCACCTCAGGCACTGTCTAATAATAAAAGATTGCAAATAGCCCTAAGGTTGAATGTTTGGAGAAATCATATCTGTGAAAATGTGGTGTCTTAAAAGCAACATGCCTAGATTCGCTTGGTTTTGGGGGCCACTTAGGAAGGCAGTCATACGTGTGGCCACGAGCAGTGGCTGTGACACCCCACAATATTCACAACAGCCTACGCACCTGGTGTGGCTGACATTTCCCCCAATAATGTAATGTTTCTTCTGGACTTACTTCTTGCTTGCTGCCTTGCATCTCATGGTTAAGGGTTCACATGAATTAAGAATACAAAATACGTAGGTAAATACCACTTTAATTTCAATGGGACAGGTAGAAGATCACTTGAGAATTAGGCTGAGACAGTAACTACTGCCATTACACCAGACTTTTGGAGATAATGACGATCCAGTATTAAAAAGCTAATCAGAATTAAACAAAGAAAAATTAAGCAAAAACCCCTATGACTGTCACATCTTCCAAGGGCCTGTGTGGTTTGTTTTGCCAGACATCCACTGAATAGAGCAGATATGGCATGACCTCTTTGCAGCCAGCTTTGGTGTGATCTGGGGAAGCTGGAAATCGAGTTTTGGCATCAGAGAAGCTTCTTCCCTCATCGTGGAAGAGCTTGCTTTCCCCTCTTCAGCTCTTGGAGGTGCAAGTGGGAGAAGGTGACTGGAAGAGTGAGAAGGTGACAAACATTTTGTCTGAGTTTCTCTGCCTGTGGAGTAGCAGGAGTGGGGATCTGGGCTTAGTGTCTTATATCTTCATCTTTTTCGTATTTTTTCAGAGGAAATTCAGCTACAGTGGTGTCATCACCTGGCTTAGTGATAATTCTGCAGTCAGCTGACTTGTTACATTAGGATAATATTCACTGCCCTCACAGCCGTATCCTGCCATGGAGTTTCATGCAACGGTGCTGTTGACTTCAATGGGAATTCCGTATATGAAACAATGACTGGAAATGCCTGTAGTATTGCACATAGTGACACTATACCCCATGAAAGCAGCACAGAACAATAGCCAAAGGTCTCACTAGGCAATAAAATTATGTCTAGTTTCTTAACTCCCCTCCACCTCCCCCTCCATGGCATGAGATGTAAATTTTGGGGCTGCTAATTTCTGACATCCCTTCTCACTGAATGACATCCTAAAAATATGCCACAACTTAACCATTCTACTGATAACGTATCCAGTGAAGCAGCTTTTAATACAAAAATGGACACAATTGACATTTGGTCTTGTAAAATTTCTTCTTCTAAAAAAGGAAATTAAACAGTTTTCTTTTACTAAAATTAAATGATGAGCCCTAACAACAGGAATGATATTGAGCTTGATCCAAAACCCTGTAAAGTTAATGCAGGGACTTGCATTGGCTCCAGTGGGCTTTGGGTCAGACCAATTTTGAGTTAGAGACAAAGCATGAACTTTGTTACAGAATTGTACTTGTCCTTGTTTTCTTGGTATTGTACACCTGCTGTTTACATAGTGCACATATTTTTACCTGTTTAATCTTTTTCAGGTGTGACAATTAGAATGAAAAAACCCCCAAATCCACACATGTAGCATAAGTGTGTTACCATGTGTGTGCTATGGGTATCTGCAGATAAGTGCATATATACATAATTAAAAAAAAAAGAAAAAAAGAAAAAAAAAATGACACAAGGACTCACTGCCTTTCCAGGACACTGATAGGTGGAATATTATCCTGGAGAACAAAGAAGAGCAAATTTGATGCTTCCTTAGAGCTTTCTTAGCTATATAAAGCTATTATATTGCTTGCTTTGCGTAGGGGATTTTTTCTCTTCCCAATTACCTGGGTAGGGATTTCCCTCTCAAAGATCTTGTTGGATAAAGAAATGTCCCCCTTCAGCTGCCCCTCCTCCCCCTTTTCTCCCACATACTTCCAAGCCTTTATTTGAGGAATGAGGGTTTGCTTAGTCATTTAAGCTGCCCACCACAAGCAGGATTGATGAGAGTAATTTATTGCTCACAAATGTGTCAGCAAAGTGCTCATTTACAGATACTAGAATTAGTTAATTAATAAGCCCACTTATTTAGGAGGGCTTTTCAAAATATTTGTTCCCTTTACAATGAGATCGGTACCCTGAGATGACAGTTTCCTCCACATAAGTTGAGGTCAAATTACCCCACCCAGATAAACCAATAGCAAATGTGACTCAAACAGACAAAAAAGGTTTTCCTCACTACAGGGGGAAAGCATCCATATTTTAAGTTTGCATTGCATCCTATCAGATAATGTTAGACCTTATCATCTAATGCAGTACTTACAGTACCCATAAATCACTCAAACTGACAGAAATGCAAAGAATATTCATTCTTTTCTTTGAGCAGAATGCAATCATGCCTTAATACTGTCTTAAAACCAGTGAGGAGTCATATCCAATAACTATCCCAATTATCTCTCAGCACAATGTTTTCCACCTGCAAGGAATGATTATGTGTCAGTAACGATGATAAAGTCCTTAAAGAGATGTTGATGCCTCATGCAAAAATTTGAAAGACATGTTGTTTAGAGAGAGTTCTGCTTATAGACTGCATCATATATATGTATCTGAGGTATTTCTTTTCCCTATCTTTTATTACTAAGGACATATGCATAAAGAGATATTGTGTCTCGGGGAAATAATCATTATATAGCTAAAGTAAAAACTGGCAATTGTGTGTGCTCTATTCTCGTTTTGGCAGAGACTTCACAAATGACCTTGGGGGAAGTTCTGTAACTGCTCTGCGTCCTACTCCAACTTAAAGTGGAGGTAATGCTTGCATGAGGTTGAGTATTAATTTGTGGCATGGTGTTCCATACCATTGGATGGAATGTGCCAGGAAAGGAGTTAGACCATGTTTTTACTGTTTGTACCAGAAGTTGTATCTCTCTTCCTATTGAGCCTAAATGCAGAAACAAACATCAGTCCCTTACTGTGTTAGGTGCTGTAATAAAAGATGTACTGAAAAAAATTGCAATCTAAGTAATAAAAATCAAGAAAAAAAGGGACAGAGAGTGGTATTGAGAAGTGACAATCTTTTACCAAAGTTACAGAATGTTTTGGTATTAAAATATGGAGAAGAATCTGTATTTCATGTATTGGTTGTTTCCTGTACATGAGCAGATAGAAACCGAACCCTACTTGGGCTCTAACCTGCTGGAGCTGTTAGATCAGTGCATTAGTCGGAGCCTGGTGCTGTGTGAAGGTGGCTGGCTGACTTCTAGACAAAGAGATATCAGAGGAGCTTTGGTCTGTCTGTGCCCTCTGTGTGAACAACTCAGGATCTCACAATATGAAATGTTTACTAGACCACATCCCAGCTGACTGCTGGAGGTGGTGAATGTCCTTGCATTGCAGAATTCAACTCTGATCTGCAGACACCAACATTCATTCAAAATCTGCTTTCCGTGCAGCATCATTTTAAGTGTGTTTTAATGAGCTCTTCCTCCTGCAAAACAAGGAAAGTATCAGAAACATATTGCTTACAGTTCCCTCCCTTTTTCCCCCTCTCTCTTCTGGAAATCTTTGAAGAGATTCTCATCTTGTTATTGAAGGGGTTTCTGAACCATGGGCTCCAAATTTCAGGGTTCTCTTCACCTGTGTCTATCCTTAAAGCATCATGAACATCTTTAAACCAAATAGCAGTTGATATCACCAAGACCAAATGCTAATATCCGCAAACAAATTTTTCAGAAGTCTAACTCTTATGGACTTGATGCTTTCACAGAAGTTTTAACCACCTGCAGCTCCCAGTGACTTTAACAGGATTAGCAGTGACTGCTACTTCTATACAGAAAATCACCTCTCTGCAGAGATTTGTGTTTGAGTTTGGAGGACTTGCTGTAGGTAGCCAGGTGGGAGAATTATGATCCTTTGCAGGGTCCCTTCAGGTTGTTACCATGAGACTGACAGTCCGGCAAGTGAACCACAAAGGTTTACATAATCACTTGAACTTTTAATTACATCCCTGTACTGAATTAGCTCCCATCATTTTTTAATTTATCTATCCCTGTTTTAATTGACTGTGTTCCTTGATCTGGTTGTCATCATGCAAAATGTATTGTTAAATGGGTTTAATAACTTCCTGCAAGCAGAGCAAGCAGTATCTAGCATACGTTAAGGGACACATGTCAATCATAATTGACTTACTCTTAAATTTCGTTGCTTTTGTGGGTTTAAATCAGATCCTTAATACTACTTGAAATCTTCTTTTGTGGTTACATTTTCATGCTTTTTTGCTAAACCTTCCAGAACAATGTCCTTTCCTGGCGGCTGATACGCTGAAACCACAAGTGCCAGAGGGTAAAAAAAACCTGCCATTGAAATGCATGAAGATATGAATGACAGACTGTTCACTTAACTTGTACATTCAAAAATATCTACTTTGTCCTTCCCAGAGTGAAATGGCTGCTTTGACATAATTGTGGTCTCTTGTATGATGTTAATCCATAGTGTCGGAGCCATTATGATTCTGGTTCAGATATGCATATTTAAAAAAAAAGAATTCTAAGAAAAAGTCATTTTATGTACTCAGCTACTGACATTTTTATGTTAATAATGTTGGGTTTAATTTAAAAAAAAATTAGAAATATGGCACTACAGGGAACTATTTGCTTTAGTAAATCCGCTGGCTAGAAAATTCCTTTTTAAGGAAGTAAACTTCTTTGTAATCCAACTCTAGCAAACTATTTATTTTCCAGAGGATGTTAGCATTCATGAAATGTATTGGATTTACAATTCTAGAACATCTGTTTGCTCAAAGAAAGCATTAGTGTAAGCAATGAAAAGATCTTCATATTGCTCTGCTAAAATCTTGGCCTCAGTTTGCAGTAACTGTCTAGTTTCAATTTGCTTTTCATGTCCACTATCTGCTTCAACTCTCAGATGAAATTAATTGTTCTTTTCATTATTGGTGATCTTTATACCTGTTCATTAGGAATTGTAGGGAGTCACAATCAAATTCATGTTGTTCAGTCATTCTTTTAGAGCAACAAAGAACAGCAATCCAGTTTCATCTGCAGCCAAGACATTTCCTGCCTATTAACACATGTTTCATTATCAATCTCTTTTCATAGCATCATGTGTTTTTTCTCAAAGCTTACTTAGCACTATGATGAAATATAAATATCTAACATAAATTTTCAAGTAATGTGAAAATGTTAGGAGGACCATTTAAAATGTTAGGAGGAATATTTGAAGAAATTGATTCTCAGTCTCTTCTGATGTCCATCTCCCTGATATCATAGTGCCTAATTTTTTTCTCCTGTTAGAAAATGTTGGAAATGTGTAGCTCACTATAAATGTTGTCACCAAGAAAAACAGAAATTTTCACACTTTAACAGGGGGAAGCACAAATCAACACTTTATCTTTGATGGGGGTATCATGGTAATGATAAAACTCCACAAAGGTTTTGGACTGAGAAGACTGTTAGGATTGCTCTAACTTCAATGAGCAGAGAAATCGAAAGTATCTTTCCAACATATGTTGAACAAATGCAAGAGGAAGGAGGTCACACACCAAGCTGGAAAAGCATTCAAAAGTTTAGCTTCAGGACATGAAAAACTCTTGGCCTAAGTATTTTTCATAAGAGATTGTATGATAGAGTTTACATTGGTCAGAAAAATATTATTGAAGGAAAGCAGACAAGCTATTGAACCTTAAAAATGGGAAAACTGTGAAGGAAGGATGGTTTAATTTTATATTATCTAGGTCAGACTCTGAAAGATGTGATACATTAACACCCAATTGTGGAAATAAGCAAAAGAGAAGATAAGTATGCTTTGTCATGCGTTGGAATCAGCCTCAGAGTTGGGGTGGAAAAGTTGCCAATGTAATTTCATGTTATATGTATCTGTGTATACCATGGGAGATGCAGATCAGAGCCAGACCAGGCAGTGCATGTTCTAAATAAAAACAAGGACAACAGTCTTATCCAGAAAGATGAGGTAAAAGCAGACAAGAAAGGAATACTATGTTGCTGTGAATTATAGTGTCAGCATACCAGCAAACTAATTCCTCTAAATCTTTTTGTAGGATGAAGGAATTTTTTAGGATCAGCTGGTACGAGAGCAGGCTTTCTGGGTGTTTGTAAAAAAAACTTCAAAACTTGAGGGGAACCTTGGGTGAAGCATTCAGAGCCAAGGATGGCAACGAAGAGCCTTGAGAAGAGGAAAGAAATACTTTGTATTTGCAGCAACAGAGAAGAAGCTTCTGAAAGCATATAGAAAAGAAGGTAGCATTTGATTGAATCAGTTGCTTAGGAGGATAGTCCATGTGGATAGGCAAGAGATGATGTATATAGACAAGAGATTTTAGAAATGCTATACAAGAGCTATGGAACATAGTATTAGGATATCTAGAAAAGGTGCGTGACATAGATCTTTCTTACCTATAGTACACTAGAATAAAAAATGATAATATTTGGGATTAGAAAGAAGAATATATATTGAAGGTGATATAAAGCTAAATAAGCAGCACATTAAAAGATAGAAAAGAGAGGCTGTTATGGCTTGAGTCAAACAGATTGCTGTGCTGGGTGGCTTTGCTCTCTGCTTTCACCCTTGGCAGTGATACACTTCTCCCCTCTTCTGCATAAGATAGGAGCCTGGCTGCCCTTCAGGCCAGTCTTTCCTTTTAGGTCAGTTCTTAGCATATAGTATGTAGGGTTAATAATACCTCTTTCGAGATTTCTACTGTAACAAAAAGTCAAAAACCCAAAACCTCCACCAAACTGAGTGGTAGATAACCTTAACTCTAAAATGCCTTTATATTGTGGCTTTAGGCAAAATGCTGAAATTTAGATTCCTCTATTTTTTATATGTCAAAAATGAATTCAGATAAAATACACTTCATACATATTTAAGATACTAGAATCATAAAACCACCATGAAAGGGTGACCAGGTTTCACTACCTTAGAAATATACTGACTGACAGGATATAATCCAAATACACATTTGACTCTGTGGGCTATAATTGCTACTGTATACTTATGGCATTAATGGATTGAGAACACTATGTACTGCGTTTCCCACACTACATATGTAATCATATAACCTAGGTATGAGATTGTCATGTCTCCTCTGAAATCAAAGAAGGAATTGTAAACTAATCATATATTTTAGCATGAACTGAAGCAGCACCCTTCAATATGTTGGGGAAACTAGGTGATGACTTACAACTGACTTCCATTATTTAGTTGAAATAAAGCAATAACACTAATTCCTCATGGAAGCTAGCAATCAAATGTGTTGTAGAAAGAATGTCCTAAAGACTAAGATGTTTCTGTCTGCTCAGAATTTGTACCTATACTTCCTCTATGCTGCTACACAAAAGATTGGATTTATGATAGATTTAAATGAAAACAAATCTCTAGTGTCTGAAAGTGCAGCTGTGACCTGGGATCTCAGATTAAATCCAGCCCATTGCAAATCTCAAGTTCAAAATGTGTAACATAGTTTAGATTTAGATGCAGTAGGAATTTCTGGAAATTCAGATCTTAGAGAATGGTTCCACCTGTTCTATTTGTTAGTTATATAGGCTTGGTCAATCTTCTGGTCAATCATAGGGGTCAGGATATAGGGCTACTGATTCACCCAAATATTATAAGTTCCATGTCCTTAAAGGATATAGATCTATTTCTTTTCTAGATGCTTCTTTTACCTGCAACACTTATAGTTCAGAAGGCAGAGTGGGGTTTTTCTTAGGTAATAAAATAATTAAGTCAGTGTATTTGTATGAACAGCATGTTTTTCAATCAATTAATTAGCAGTTAATCAGATGTAGGAAAAGATACAAAGGAAAGGGAAATGATCAAAGGGAGGAGGGAGGCCAGTATGGCCAAAGGGAGCCAGTATGGCAGAATTTCAAACTGTTAACTAGCATCATTAGGACCACTGGTCCCTGGTTGTTTTATTTATTCATTGACCACTTCCTTGATGAAATTATCCAATGGCTTCATCAGATTGAAGAGATATTGACCATAGTTGTGCCTGTCATGCCTGCCTCAGAACAAGCTCACATCTGTGAGCTCTTCCTGGACTATGAAGACTGAGTTAAATTACTTCTTTAATTGTATTTCAATGAGAACTTTTTGCTTTCAAGTCACTGCTCAACACTGATTGATGGAAGGAGGTAGGGACACATTGGCTTTTCTCAGGATATACTGTAGATGACCTTACGTCCTATGTCCTTGTTTCATTTGAAAAGAATAATTACTAATCAATAGTGAAGGGTTAGGTGACACAGTAGGTTAATTTACTAGCCTTTTGCCTCTGGAGAGCGGGATTCTGGCTAGGGTCACGTGTAAAATGGGTTTGGTGGTTTCAGCCTTGTCCCTCGTGGATGTCTGGACATATCACAGAAAACAAGCTTGAATTTGATCTGTGTTAGATAGCTGCCAGCTTCTGCTTAGGGAAATCTCAGGGCTCGAACTGTGGGGATCCCAGTGTGTGCAGGACGGGCACATGCTGACATCTGCAAGAGGAAATGCAGCACAACTTCACAGTCTGCTTGAGGGGACCGGATCCTCAAGCAGAGTTAGGGGCATGACTCCTGCTGGAGCCAGGTGCTTACATATTTTTAAAGACCTGAGCTTCTCTCTCTCCCTGTATCTGTTGGAGTCTTACAGGGACTTCCTTTCAGGACTTGCCTTTATAAGATCATGCTTTCAGTTACCTTTTGGTCAAAATTAACCATCCAGGCAGCTGCTTTCAGTGTGTGCTTCAGAGAGGTTTATTTATGAGAGCCTTATGAGTAAAAATGTTTTATCTGTTTATAAATTGGGAAAATAATATAGTTTCCCATTTTGTAAAAACTCTTACATCTCTCTTCTCAGCAGCTCCAGACCCTCTATGCTTTGGAAGAGGGTCTTGACATTTTGCAGGAGGCTATTCTGGTGCTGAGGTCATATACAACCCTTACACGACTATTAGTATCAAGATTGATTTACCCTTGATAGCCTGCTGAAACTTTACTTTGTTTCTAAAGTGTAACCTTGATCCCAGTCTTTAGCATAATGTGGATTTTAATATTCTTATTTAGTCTGTCTGTAAAGTGTCTGACCTCACAACTGAGGGTGCAGAAAGGGAGCTGAGAGTAAGATTCTGTGGTTTTTACTGTACTCGGTGTGCTCCCCTTCTTTTAGTGATCTGTCCCATTGACTGCAGAAGGTGGAAGGGGAGGAGTGAACGAGGGTCGGAGCTGCGGGCAGAAAAGAGGCCTCTTGCTCAGCAATCACAGTTGCATCTAGAGTTGAGTGAAACTATAATTTGAGTATATAAAGTACTGTAAAATACATGATATATTGATGTTTCATGTTGGGCACAGAAAACTAATGGACAATTGTGATGATTTTGGCCTTACCCTCTCTTTTCCTCTGCTGTAAGATGGACTCTTAATACTCATTCTGCCCTTTAGGACATTGTAAAGATCAGTGCTAGAGAAGCATTTAGATGTGACAATGTGAGCAACCTAATGAGGAGTTGGAAGGGATGAATAATTTTATAATAATTTCAGGTTTTGATAGGCATTAAATAAGTTTAAATAACCAATGAGGAAGACAAAATGAAACTTTGAATAATCACCCATTTAGAGACTGTGCCAGGGGAAGTCCCATGGGGAGGAAAGCATATGAACATGTGAGTAAAGACAGTCATACTACACATGCAGAAGAGGACAATAAAGGTTGCATAGACAATCTTAATTCTGGCATTTCCTAATCCCTGAAAGAATAAATGTGGAGCCTTAATAATATACTTTTACGTAGCTTTTTTGTGTGTAATTATGTTGGCATGATGCATAATAGTTCTGACAGGGCTGGTGAACTGCGGTTGCGCCTGCGTGCCTTGGCTGAATTGCCAATCGCCATCTGAATTTTCTTGTTGCCTCCTCACAGAAACAGGCTGACTGTGGCACATAGTAATGCTGGCTCTGCCTATATCTGCCCTGATGGGCACTGCTGGTGGGAGCTGCTTGTGTAGGCACAATGAATGACCTGCTGGAACGTGTACACTGAATTAGTCTTTTGATGGGAAGGAGGAGGCAATGTGGGAAATAATTTCTTAAAGATCTAAGTGCCTCAGAGTTCATGGAGGTGTTTCAAAGGACTTCCTCACTGACACAATTTTGATTTGTCCACACAGTTCATTTTTTAAGCTATCAAGATGTTTTTAAAAACAAATTTCTAACACATATTTCTAATTTGTAATGTATACTTATTAGGCTTGCCATGTCATGCATTTTAATTGTGAGTTCTGACTGACTGGTTTAACGATACTTTGCAAAGTAAACTCAACATGTAGGTCATAAGTTCAGAATGAATGAATCCCTGGATGTTTACCAAACACCAAAATTAAATTACATTCTTAATTGTTTTGCAAATACTTTGGCCTAACTAATTAAATAGGAATGACTTTCTGCGTTGCTATAGTGCAAGGAATACTGAAGTCTTTAGGACTCATTTCAAATTAGCAAACTCTACTGCTTTCATTGTGCACTATGTGGTCAACTAACACTTCAAAAAAAGCAACTCCCATATCCTCCCACAACAGACAAACCAAATAACTAATAACTTGATACAACTTCAGTTGTAAGAAATATCTCATGAGGACAATTATTAGACTGAGAGTGTTCAGTGTTACTAAATTTCCACCCATGTGCCATGAGGCTCTTAGGGAGTGTTCTGGAGTGTCCTGATGACTTCCTAGACTAGGAAGAATATGTATGAACAGATATTTTCTCTTTGTCTTGTCCCTGATTCTTTACAAAATCAGTGGGACATGGACCCTGGTGTACACAGGTGCAAAGGTAATTAGAAAAGTAAGTTTTGCTGTTTGCACTGGAACAGCTGAGGTTTTATTGTATCTTGATCTTTTCCAGACATGAACTTCAGGTTCATGTACCAGTTCCCTGACTTCAAGAAGTGTGCTTCTCTCTCAAGGTTAACAGTTTCTTTGCTCTGGGGTAATAATGGCAGGGCTGTGAACAGGGACAGCCACGTAGGGTGAGACAGACTGTTCTGCAAAGGTTTCTGAAACCTTGGATTTGACTGTGTTCAGCAGAGAGCGAGAGCAGGAAGAGCTGTGTATTCTCTGGGGTTTGTGATGCTGAGCAAGTGGACTGCTGCTTCTGAGCTGTGTATAGCATTTTGGTAGAAGACTCTTTCACATTGTTGGGTCTTGCTGCAAAAGGATTAGAATAATAAACCAAGGAGTCATGAAAGTTTGGGTTACACAGCCAGCTGTGGATAGAAGGAAAGTTTTAGACAGAGTAAGTTTTGAATCTCTTACCTTTATGTATATCCTTGTACTTACCATAAACCTATGCATATCTAAAGTATTCTTCTTGCAAAGGGATGATCTAGAGATATCGAGAATTTTAAGGGTCCTTCTGTCTCTTCAACAGAATCATTTGTCTCTCCCAGAGATATCTTCATCCATTTGCTCTTTTCATCCAAGTCCTTGCAGTCAGTGTTAATGCCTAACAAAACTGTTGTGAGCCATGCAATGCACTGACACGTTTAATCTCTTTTGGAAACTGGGGAGAAAACTGTAAGTAAGATTGTTTGCATGTGCTCTGCTACTGGAATAAACATAGCCTCTCTAGGACAGGATAATATTCTTGAGTCCTGCCTGGGTCATTTTTAGACTTGTTCTGCAAGGCAAATTGAGAATTGTTCTGAGAGATAACAATTATTAAAATGTTTATCCTGAACAACCATTGAACTATGCTGGGAAAAAAGTTGTGACCCTTTTCACCTCTCTGCTAGGTTTCAGGAAAAGTGGTTGTGTGTAAAGCAGCTGATGACATCAACCATTAAAGTAGAAAATGGTTCTTCTACAGCTGTGTTAGCAGATTGAGTTTTTTTCTGGTTAAATCTTCTTGGAAGTTTAAAGGCATTCTACACTAATTAGTTAGCTGATATTCCAGCGAATGGCTGGGATGTTGAACCAGGAAGCTGGACCGATGTGTCGTGTTTTCTAGTTAATTTATGTGTTTTTCTCTGTTTATGAGGCCTGGTTGAACACTCATGGGAAACCATAAAAAATTCTTATATATTAAATGATCACAAAGGCCTAGCTAGTTATACATGCAAGCAAGCAGTATATATACTATATATATATTATATACTCTAAATACCTGAATAAGAAGATTTCATAGAACATGTTTAGTGTCTGAAATTCCACTATAAATTTAGATTTAGGAACTTGTTTCTGGTAGTATGATTTTACCTTTACCTTTGAACAGAACTGAATAATCTTTGAAATAATGTTGTCTTTTCAGAAAGGCAAAAAAATGCCCCCTCAAAAAAGTGAGAGAAACAAGTGTCATTCAAAGTAAATTTTTCAAACTCTGTAAGAACAACAGTTTTGCTAAAGAATGAGGTATTTGTGCAGTCATACATAGATCAGAGGTAATTGTGCTTGTAAAAATCTTTGTGCATGCTGAAATACTCTGATGAGTGCATATTCAACATGATAAATTGGGATGGGCTATGGAAAATTTCAACTCAAAACTACCATTTTTGAAATTGTGTGTAAAATAATGGATTTTGCTGTTATGAAATTCCTTAAAGATCAGTGAAACTAATCTCTCAGAAGAGGAACATAGCAAAGAAAACAACAAAAAAAGTAGACAAAATAACACAGTGTTGAACTGGAAGTACACTGCTAGGCATATTTTGTATTTTGCAGAAAGTAAAACAGAGGCCTTTTCAGAGAACTGCTGCCTCTCAATTGATTTTACTTAGAGAATGAAGAAGGGTTTATTTTCTTGGTAGATTTCTCCTTATTGAAGAGAATGTATTTTCAGGTTCGCATTAGTAATTTTGAATATTCACTTCCTGTTTCTGCTAGCAGCTCTCAAGCAAAGACGTTTCTCAAGTGATATCTAAATAAATCCCATATTCAGTCTTGCTGAGAATCTTCATTGTAAACAAAAATCTGTGGTTTATTGGTGTCAGTTGGGAAAGGGGCTCATTGCTCATTGTGTTGCTCATTGTATTTCTTTCTTTTACCACAGCTCTTACTTTTATTGTGCAACTGTAAGTGAAAGCCAATTACTCGATGAAGTGCTGAGAGGTTACATTTTATTTATGTGAAATAACACTTTCAGTGCTTTATATCATGTTTTTATTTGGTGGCAGAGCCCCACCTTGTTTTTCACTCACCATAATGCAGCATGAACTTTACTGTACAAAGGTCCTTTGTAGAGATGTTTGGATCAAACATCTTAAAAAAATATCTGTTGCTTTAAGTAAATGCAGTATTATAAGAAAAGTACATCTGATTTACATCACATATCTTTTGAAACAGTTTTTGCCAGTATTTTCGGGCAGTGCTTACTCTACTTCTGTCCAGAATGAAACCTGATATGAACCTGAAGAGAGTTCTTATTTAAAAATTTATAACAAAAAGATCTGACTTTGTTAATAAGGGCTAAAAAATTGATAGAGTTCCTCAAAGAGATACAGGAGGACAAGCGATTTCCAAGTCCAGTCATATTAAATGTGAGAAGAAGTAAAGCAGAGTCCTGATTTGGGTCTGTCTGCACTGTAATGTACAACATCATAACAGACTGACAACACTAAGAATTGGAATCACATTTGCATATTACCAGCTTTTTCCCCTACGTACTGCTTGTGTCTGAATTTCCCTTTATTGACAAGGTAAACTTATACAGTACTTAGAAGTGAGAAATATACAGTACTTAGAAACAGAGCTTTGGTTCCTTTATTTGAGTAACCTCAGAGTTTCAAGGCTTATAGCAAAAGAAACTCAGAGGAATAATATTTTTAGTGATTTTTTTTTCTTCCAAGGACAGAATATTCCATGAGGCATACAATGACAGGAATTACTATGCACAGCTTTTTGAGAAGGGTAGTGATTTAAAATACTAAAATGGCTAACCATTTTTAATAGTGTATTCTAATTGCAATAGCTTCTTTCTCTGTAGCAGGCTCTACTAAGAGATAATTGACCTCTGCGTCTGTTAAGCACTCTCACATTTGGCTTGGGAAGCATAATTCACATCACAGCCAATTACCTTGTGATATAGCCTACAAAAACCCCTCAACTATTGGTGTAGCTCTGCCATTTCTTTCCCTTTCTGTCTTCCTTCCTTCTTTTCTTCCTGGCAATAATATTCGGGCTGTCGCATTTGTCAGATGGCCTCTTGGTTCTCTTCCATCTATTCTTTACTGTAGAAATCCAAACAGCAGAAAATAACCGACTCAGAACAACTCCACTGTTTCAGTGCATAAAGCTAAACAATGATTTACAGTGACATAGAAAATAACTCTCTCTTAAATATTGTTTTTAGTTAGTCTTGTATATAAAGCCTTTCAAACTAGATGCTGAACTATGTGTGATAAGCAAGTCTGACAAAAGAGACTCTGTTGCTTACTGCTATAGGATTGTCTGTTATTGTGTCAGGTGCTTTTTTATCATGATTTAAGCAAAGCCATTCAATTACTCGTCGTTCCTTAATTGGTTCTTTCAGATCTGCTGTACTGCCCATCATGTTGGCACCTGGGCAGCTTACATAAACTAAAACAGTATATTAAGAAAATATGACTCCTTTGGGAATAAAAGTCTCAATAACTAGACCTCTGCCTCTGTTATTAAAAATGGCCTAGAGGTCAACTGAAAATCAGGGTGATTAATAGATCTAGCAGAGTCTTGCAGACTGCCAGTGCCTGGTTCTTCACTGAAAACCCTTGACTATTAGACCAGGGTGACCATAAGCCAAGGAATGACAGAAAGTCTCATCTTTGGTTGGAATAAGCCAAAAGGTAATCTGACCGGTAAATGGGTCTCAATCTTACCCCAATAACTCATAATCAAAACCTTAAGCTGCCTTCACAACCAGAGAGGTTGTATGTTCGTGGCCACTACAAGAAGCATTTGCAACACACCAGCTGGACTCCTGCTGACAATATCTTATCTAGGCTGACTCTAGTTGCTCCTGTCCTCACCACTGTGCTTGTCTGAAACTGGGAAACTACAGAAATGCCAACACCAGGTAATTTTGGATATTGAATTTTCTGGATGCTGAACGACTTGTGACTCATGACCTTATTTAAACATAGATCACTAAAACTATTTTAATACAGATCACCTGATTTGCAAAGATGCATCTGACACTGAAGAACCAGTAGTGCATACCAGGGACCTCTCAGCAACCCCAGTCGAAATCTCCAACAGTAAAAAAAAACTATTGTATTTCTGGAAAATAGTATCTTTCTATGAGCCAGATTTTTCTGTGACTTAACACCTGCTTGAAACTAGGAACTTAATGAATAACTTGGAGAAGATGATAGGTTTATGAAGCAATCTTCCACACTCTGGTGTGTCGGGTTAAAAGCATAAGATGCAGTGCTATTTTGTAGAGCAAAATTTCAGTGCTCGTGCTTCTGAAGTTCTTTCCAGGAATGCATTGATAATATTCTGTGACTGAATACACTTGCTAAGTCTTTAATTTGCTTAATATCTGTGACAAGATAGTTAATAGAGGCTTGAATTTAAAAGGTGGTGTAATATATATTGTATATACTGTATTTATATTATACTAATCCCATGCTTCAGGGCTTCCAATGATTACTTTTGGGGGCTAGAAAGAATTTTTCCTTCTTTGATCCATAATGTGAGTTCTTTTTTTCACATTCCTCTGGGCAATGGAGACAGCTAGGCAGAGATGTATGCAGTATTTTTAGTGGTGTTAAATTCACACATGTCTGATTGGTATATATTGCTCACACACTCAGGATTAAACCAGTGATCAGATTCAGGGTCAGGAAGCGATTTTCCTATGGCTGAGATTGACCACCAAAGTCGTATTTTTTTAACCTTTTCCTGTACCATGGAACATCTCAGCATCTTGTAGAAATTTTACTTGAAAAATCCCTTGCCGCCAGATATTGGCAAGAACCTTGATCACTCTCATTTGTGGCACATTATATTTAGGTACCTTACCTTTTTATGAAAGGACTCAAGCTTGTTGCAGAGCGTAGGAGAGTTTTGGTAGCTGACCGTATGTACCATAAGCATTGCCTAAGATATAGATGTTCTATGGAGCAGTCTAGATGACAGGCAAAAAGACATTTGTAATACAGTAGCCCATGACTGCAGTTCTGGACATGCTGGTGCATGTCACCCCTTCAGTTCCTGCTTTCTTGTGTTTCAAACAATCGCATCAGAGATGGGCTGGAACTGAACTTGATATCTACCACAGGTTTCCAGCTCCAATCTTTCCTTTCGTTCCGTAGAGAGAAAAGCAGGCAAAGAATGGGAAGACAAGAGTAACGGGGATGGAAATCCAGTGGCTGGCTGCCTGTGTACAGCAGTGTTTGGAATGGACACCGAGTGCAGCCTGTTGTATGGAAAGCAAATTGGCTGGAGGGGTATGGAAGGTTTTGTTTGTTTCCATTTCTATTTTGCATTTTAAAAAATGGCCATGGTTGCTTCTAGGTTACACACAGTGCTTGCAGTCCCAAGCCTGATGCCTCATCTGTTTTTTCCTTTCTTCACCTAAAGCTAATAGTAGTGTAAGTGTGGGAAATTGTAGATATGTTTCTGATTTAAATAGAGAGTACAATGTGAACCTATTAGATTAATAGTTATAATGAAACCTGCATGCATTTTTCTTGGCAGTCATTTCAATCACTTCATTGTAAGCAATCCGACTTTCCTGTGTTTCCTCAGTGAAGTATATTTCCAGAGAATTCAGTCTTTCCAAGTGCATTGTCAAGTGCTGATAAATTTTTATGAGCTTCAGCTAGTGGGTGACAGCCACCATGGATATCAGAAATTATAGGAGAGCACTTAATGTGTGCTAGTCCTCCTTTAGAGTACATCTGCTTCAAGTGTCAAATCATGACTGGTATAATCTTTACTTTTTTTTCCCTCTGCTGTTGGAGTAGTAACTAAAACTCTCCTCAGAAAACCCAAACAAGCTTTCATTAGAATAGTAGACATTTCATCAAAGTTCATGCTAATATCATAAAGTCCAGAAAAAGCTGGGATAGCCTGGGATGCTAAAACACTGCATCTTTGCTTACCCATTCCTTGTTGAGGGCATAAGGCAGTGAAATGAGCTAAAGGAGGCTTTTGCTGACCTAAACCATTCATAAGTGACAGCCTCTTGTGCTGAGCTGGGACATGTTGCAAAGATTACACGAGTCATGGTAGGATTGCCCTATCCACTGAGACAAAAAATAATTTTACCTCCCTTTAGACAGCTGAGATTCTTAATCTGGAAACAGAGAGCCCTTGCTTTACATAGTCAAGGGAAAAAGGAATTTCAACACCTAAGATATCAATATTTACTCTAATATGCTTTTGAATTAGGAGAAAAAAATCAACACATTTCTAAGCTAATATAGGTATTGAAAATAAGGGAGATGAGAAAAGCAGAATATAATGACAGCCTCTGTTTTAATTATTCTGTTACATGCTTAGCTATAAACAGGTAAGCACCCCAAAGGAAATTAGCTATCTTATAATATTTTTCATCCTGAGAACTCAAAATCTTTTGTCAAATTGGTGGAATTAAAGCTGATAAATGATAAAATGTCTTGCCTAAATATCATACAATAGAGAGACAAGTGCTCTGGCTTCCAGTCTAGTGGACAGCATAGTAGATTGTATCATGTTAGAAGTAGTCCCCCAAATGTCCTAGTAATAACTTTTGGAGCAGTAGCTCGAAATTATTGATGCAGATATGCTTTAAACACTCCGTATGGGTAGCCCAGCAGTAGTAAGCTAATACAGGTAACTGGAGGAGGAGGAGAGGGACAGGAATGCCTAAACTCTATAGGATGGAGCTTGCACAGCGGCTGCCGTGGGGCTCAGTTGATGGACATCCTTGCGCTCACAAAACAGAAAAAGCTCTTTCAATAAAGTCTAAACAAGGGCTACTGAGCTGGGAAGAAGGAAGAGATTTTAGTGGAGCATGGCAAGAAGATGTAGAACAGGGGTGACAAACAGACATGGTGAGCGAGTGTATAACTGAATTAGGGGCAGTGGGGGGGGGGAAGGTGTTAATTAGCTAATAGTGGCAGAAGCAGTTTCTGTGTATAAATATATGGCATATTTCTATGGTATAATTCACAGTACAGTTAAAATATCCACTGACACTTAAGTATTTTGACTTCCATGAATTGAATTCGGCACCACACTACAGTGAAGTCACTGCAAGGTCTTTGTATCTTGTGATTTTTATAACAGAGAGAAGCACTTGCTTCTGTAGCAGTACCATAGTGCAGGAGGCTACATCGAATATTTTCTTTTTCAGGAGACTACACTGAATGCTTTTTGTTCAGTTTAACAGGATTTCCACTTTGCTTTGATTATGATATTTCATTATTGTCCGTTTACTGAAAGAACTTTATTGATGATATAAGGTTGGTGCATGACACATGCATCAAAAAACCATCAATGAATACCCATGAGATAACAAGAAATAAAGAAATAAAATGTTTCTATGAACATTGAAAAGACACCAGTCAAATGAGGCTGTGCCATTAAGTAATGTGAGTAATGTGTTTGTATCAGTATTTAGCCTTTCCTGAGGACATTAAAGAATCTATTTTTTTTTTTTTTTTTCCTTGAAGATGTCTGAAAGCAAGCAATTGCTTGGCCAGGTTTGTATATAGAATCACCAGTTCTAGAAGTGTAGGCATTTACTGCTGATGGAAAACCTCAAGGATTGATGTATTTTTTGGCATTTTTCCCACAGTGACAAATTGTCCTTTATTCAGTGATTCATTATTTCAGGTGATGAACTCTTGCCAAAATTTTCAAGCTCAAATAACTAAAACTAGATACCCAGAGAAAAGGTTCCTAAATTGTTCATACATAGTTCATATTCCTGACAACAAATGAGATAAATTAAGGCGTATTGCACATATGAAGCAACTTCGAAAAGAATTTTATTAGGTCATTTAGATGACAAATGTGATTGCTTAAGTTTGAAAATAATGCCTGCAGATTTCACCTGAAGAAGCAGAATTCATAAAAGATACACAGAGGGAGGACAAGTGAATATTTAAATGTTTGAATAAACTGAAGAGTGATATGGCAAGAAAAAATGTAAGTGGTAAATGATTTATCATTTTCTAGGTAGTATATTTTTTTATAGTTCATTTCCTCCCCAATGTGAAATCTATAAAAAGAATCTTCAAGGAAGTTGTACCGGAGTGTGGGGGTTCATTAACATACTACAATTACCCTGCGGCTATTCCTTGCTGTTAGTCACAACACCACAACAACTTCTTAAAATACAAAAACACAAAAGGGCAACTATTATGAACAGATTAATTTTTCCCCTCTCCACACAAAAACTGGGAGTTTAAGACAACAACCCAGACTGTTCATCATAAGTTGGCTTTAATTTGTGTCTACGCTGTGTTCTTCTCACTTCATTAGCCTCAGAATTTGTGACTGATCAACACTGTTTGGGCAGCCTATTGCCTAGTTGGAGATGTCAGAAGCAATTACTTTCATAGATTTAAGATTTTATCATATAAACTCTTTTTAGCTTTCTCAGTGGACAGCACAAGTGAGGCCATTTGTTAAGCATTTCATCATATCTTATCAATTGCCCAGAGTTTGCATCTCACCCCAGATTGTATCTCACTTTGCATGTGAACAACAAGCGAAGGAGAACCTTAACTAATTGAAGCTGCCTCTGCATGGTATTTGAGTGGCTTTCTTGAACCCTGACTGCTTGCCTGAGGTGAAGAACACAAGGAGACAGGAGGTGGGACATGTGATGTTGAACAGTGTTGGAAACCTTCTTAGTTCACACATAGCTCCTTCATTGTGAAAGACCTCAGACCTGCACTTGAGGTAACTTATGGCCAGCTTTTCATGCAGGGAACTGCAATCAGGTTTGTTTTATGTATAGGTGATGGGGAGTACTGTTTTCAGGTGTTTGGGTAACAGACTTGGAAGAACAGCTGATAAAGGAGAACTGGTCTCAACCGTGTCTTCAACAGAAGACGTGTTATTAAGATTTTAATTTAGATGTGAAAATTACTAAAAGGATTACTAAAAAGTTGGGAAAAGTTTTGTCATGCCATCTCATCCAATGTCATTTTTTCATTCCATATCTCTCTCTAGAAAAGTCTCTGGGACTGTTTCAGTTATACTGGTGGCACTGGTCCAGCAGCAACTTCTCTTCCATCTTTAGCCTTCCACATTCATTTCAAAGGGAATACCTAGTAATCTCTATCAGGGCTAATAAGCTGATCATATGTGAACTAATAGGTTAAAGTAGATAAGGGAAAACTCCTTATAAACTGGAGCCATGTTTTATAAGATATTTTGCAGTAATAATTCTTAACATTGCATCATAATATTATTATAGAAACAAATTTTTGCCATGAAATTATTTAGTATTACAGGAATGGTACCTATTTTAATATCTTTGAACAACTGGAGGGACATTGTGACCTATTAAGATTTCTTCCAGCTTCTGTATTAAAATTTTCTATTTCTAGAAATAAGAATATTGGTTTTCTTATTTACCTATAGGTCTGGAAATTCATTAAAATCTTAAAGTATTTGGTTAGCACCCCATTTTTAGGATATATGTTTTCCTCCAGTTATAGTACTAATTGTATGGTTTTGTCTGCCAGTATTATCACATGTTTAGATGTATTCATCAGGCCTCTTGTTCACACATTGTCTGTGAGCAGAGATATTTTATAAGATATATTTCTTTGTTAAGCTGTTTTATGTGGACAGATTTCAGTCTTAGATTGAAAGGAAGGATTTGCAACTTTGGTATTCTTTGAATGTAAGAGTGGATATCTGAGCTTTTGATTTTTCTTGTTCTTGCTATTCCATTTTATGGCTGAGGGCCTAATCTTCATATTCTTGATTTAAACTGTAATAAGTTTTGTTTAAGTATGGCTAACAAATGGGTGATTAATTATTAACTAACAATCCAATTGCCTGAAAGCCTAGTACTTGGCACCCCAAGTATTGTTTTTTGTTAATTTTATTCTTATCTGATAAATCTGACCCAATGTCATCATACTTAAGAAAGCACTGAAAGACTCAAAGCTAGAAGTGAGCCTATACTTGGACAAAAACATACTTATGCTAAAGCCATTTGTTTAAAAAACATTTAAACTTATGAGTTCAATCATAATAAACCAATGTCCTTCAGAAAGTCATTGAAGTTCTCCACGGTTACACAAACAAAGTAGATTCTGATTCTGGAATCAGATATGTCTGCTTAACGGAACATTGACTTTAAGCAGCACTCAGAGGGTGTCAGGGGCCTTCTCAAATACTTGCCAGTGGTTTTACCATCCTTCTCCTCCAAATGCAAATTATGATATTATGTCATAAACCACATGAAATTTCACAATTTGATAGTGTCTGTCAGAATTAGTTCTATCCCTCCTCAAAATCTCTTTGTCCATCTCACTTTAAAAGTGAAAGCATTAATCTCACCACCTCAAATCTTTCTTCCTTTTCCCTATAGATATTCCATCTTTCTTTGTAGATCTGAGTATCCTTTTTTTTATCCCAGACTACCCTTAATTTAGAAGTGAGGAATCACTGCAGGCTGAGCATGGGGAGAAGGCCTCTATCCGGAAAAAAGGTGAAGGTGCCTCCTGGCCCACCAACATGTACAGCCCAGCTGAAGGTCATTTGTCCTTTTCCCCCAAATATGTTATGGATTAACCTCAGGCCATCTGTCTCTTTTTTTTTGAGTTAGCAGAAATACTAGGAATAAGAGTGAAGGTGGAAGAGGAGAGAGGAAAAGAATGGACTGGCTTTTGCTACGAGGAGTAGGTGAGGCTGCTGCTCCAGGGATGATGGCCGGGCGGCCACCCGGAGGAGCACATCCTTGTCTCTGCACGTAGAGGAGAATGGCCTAGGGCCATGGCCAGAGAGGAAACTCTGGTCCTTAGTTCATGGTCCCATCCATGTAAACCCTTTCTGTAAAGGTCACTTACACAGACCACATTGCTTCAGTTTGATCTGTGTTAGATTTGATGGATTTCTTTGTTGCTTTTAGTTTATGGTGTCACGTGAAGCAATGCTTTCTCTTTAGGTATAAATGGGTAGAAGGAAAGGTCACATTCTGCACTGTTGTTCTTAAAAAGAAAAAAATATTAGCAAAACAGGGGGTGAAGACGTCCATGTATGTACAAATTTATTTACTAGCCAAAAGCACAAACAGAATTCCCACCCCAAGTTGCCATGCCAAATCCACCCTTTTGGTTTTTCTGGTTTTTCTCTCATACCTAACATATACCATAAGGAACTACCAATGGGTGGTTCTCTGAGGATTCTCTAAAAGCAGAAATTACTCATCATCAACCACCCTAAAGAATTAAAGTAATTCTCTTCTATTCTCCCTATTAGATTTGCGTATGCTGCAGAGCTAACCAACTTTGAATACAAAGAATAATAATAAATAATTCCCTTTCCTTCAGCAAAACAAGTTAATTTAATTTGACCAGCCACAGGAAAAAAAATAATCCAAAAACCCCAAAGAAATAATCCCTTCAAGCAAAACATCACTCTTCTGCCAAACTGCGTTTCCCAAAGTGTCACAGACTGAAAGCTAACATTAACACTGCCTTCTCAGTCATATAATAGCAAAGCAGGGAGTCCAGGTTGCAAACAGGTCATCAAGAGTAAGGAGCAGCTTCTCATCTCACTAGCTCACTCTGCTGCACAATAAACGTGCAATATTTAAATGGCAAATGCAATATTTAAATGGCAAACCAGATAAGGCATCACTCTTATTATAATTACATTTTGACCTTTTCTGAGTTGCATAATATTAGAGTAATTGTATAATTGGTCTCATTTCTTCTGTGCTCTCTCTTGAAAGAACCTAAACCTCAGTGATTCTCACCCTCTTGTAAAACCTCCTGAAAGCTCAAGTTCAGAAGTCCCCTTGAAGGCAAAAGCTATTTCAAATCACCCACCTATCAGCTTTATCTCCTTCTCTCACTCTCAACTGGTTTGTCCCCTTACTTGATATAATATACCTTCCTCCTCTATCACAAATTTATATTACTTAAATTGACTTTTTCTGAGTGCTATGAATACAACATGTAACAGTTATGAAATATTTGAAAGGTTTAGATTGCTAAACATTTTAAAATGCTTCCTGATTATCAGGTAACATGCTTCAGACTAACTTTCTGTTTCTATAGATCCTCCATTTCCTTCAATATCTTTTAGTTGCATTTTTTGACAAGTTATGATATAATGACTATCCACATGTATCATGATTTGAACCAGTGGTTGATCAAGTTGTGTGTAACAAAACAGCAGGTTTTTCTGTTTGTTTCCTATAAGGCTATTTGCTTTGAATTCTATGCCTTTAATATTTGTGCTGTAGCTTTGGCCGTGGTTCTGTTATAATTATTTCAGACATTTAGTTAGCCATTTGAGAGACAGGCTGCTACCAACAGGAATATTTTCAAGGACACTTCTAAAGCAAATAACCAAACAGGACTTCTTAGATGCTTTGATGTCCTTTGTTTTTCAAACATTGGCACTGACATATTTTCCTATATAATTATCACAATCACAAACAAGATCTGATCAAAGCATCATGATGCTTATGAAGGTTGAAACTTTTAACGTTTTGGTTTTAGAGATTTTATGCTTACGGTTTTAAAAACACTTGGGGGAGCCTTAGTTGGCAGGTATGTTACATTTGAGTGTCTCTGATACAGTCATTTTTTGTGGTTTTATGTGCAGAGTAGGTACTGGATCTACCTTCCAAGTTAAGATTACTGCACTGTGGTATAAACACCAAAAAGAGAAGCACTACTATAATTTGTAATCATCGTATTATGATAAATCAATAAAAAGGAAAGCTAAAGACAATGATAATTTCTTCTGCATTCTTCCACACTAGAAGTGAATATCATACTTGATTGACATAGACCTACTGGCACAGGGAAGTAAGAAAACATGATGCATAAATATGGTGCCTATCCCTGTGGTCAGATAGCCCACGTGCTTTGTTCCTGTACCAGGGAGGGCTGCACGCTGCAGTCTGTGACACACTTCCCAAGCTTGCATAGAGTCACCACATGCGGTGCTTCTTACCGATCCTGCTGCCCATTGGCCCCAGGAGCCTGGAGTAGTCATCAGAATACTTCACGCCTGCTCTTGGCACTCCTCTCTTTCCTGGATGTTTCTTATTATTGCACAAGGCTGTGGGATGGATGATTGCTTTCCTGGTAGCAGCTGGCTCCAGGTCTACATCCTTCTCAGAAACGTGCTTTCTTCCCATGCCCACCTCACAGTCCTGAGGCTAGATGCGAGTCCCTCACATGGTGGAAGGACTACAGGGTCTCCCTTCATCAAAGATGAAGGCTGCAGCTGCCAGAGTAATTCACTTGGCTGCTGTGATGCGCAGCAGCCTAGCTGCAGGCGTGGAGGAGGGTGGGCTGATGAACTATCTCGGTAAACTTCAGACACCTCACTGGCTGTGAGTTGAATATCTCCACAGTAGTTCAGGACAGGAAGTAGTGGCTTCCTGTCAGCCTGCCCATAGCCCTCACTCATCATATGGTTAACCGTGTTATCTGTTTCCAGAACTATCATAATCTGTGAAACCAGTCCTGCAACTGTGTGAACATGAACACAGAGGCGTTGCTCAGGCTGTGCTCCAACAGTGCTAAGAGGATGGTGCTCTCATCAGGTGGCCTATCATGTCAAACAATTTGTGTTATTGGCATTGCTACCACTCTTCCCATTATCACAACTGTTTCACTACTTCCTCCAATCTTCAGCTACTTGCCCTTTGTTGATATTGATCTAAAATTCCCATCTTTCTTCTTCTTCCAGCCTTGCTTTTAATGTCTTTCATAATCAACACAGGAGGAGCAAAAATCCTGTCATTTATTTTTGTGCCCATATACGTTATTACCTTCCCATCCTATTAATTGTATTCTTTGTATGAAATTTAATTTAGCTGCTGCAGCTGTACTCATTCTTATTGCTTAAAATAAATATATTAAGAGGTGGGGAAAGTGGTCAGGTATTCAAGAAAAGTGCTTGCACTTATGCGTGATGCTGACATTTGCAGTGCTTTTTAAGAGGCCTGGGCTGTTTTAATATCTGTCTGCAGGATAAGATGACCTAAGAGACTATTTCAGTCTCTCATTTCTATAATTAAATGAACATCTCTGGTAACACTGAGGTGGAACTTAAAGTTCCCGTTGCATTTTCCAAAAGGAATAGGAGATAACCTGAGTGTCTTAAGCTATTTTACAGTCACAGCATCAGGACTGGAGGTCAGCCAGCACTGAGGTCTGTGTGGCAGCTGCCACTACCCCAGCAAGTTAACCGAAAGCTCTAGTGGGCTGATGTTTAAGAAAAAAATGGACTTTCATGGACTATTGAGACCATGTGACTTTCATGGAACTATTGAGATGCTTTGAGTAAAGCACGTATCTAAAAGTTTGCAAGCCTAAGGTTTCATGTTGAATATAAGTGGCATGAGCATGGTTTGCAGCAACATTAGTATGGAGCAGATATTTGGGATATAGGACCTTTATTCATTCTGTATTTGCACAGTCAAGGCCAAGGTTCTTTGGTATAATCAAGCAAACAAATAATTAAGGAGTAATATATTTTGATTTTTCCCTGTAAAATTGCTACATGATGCTGAACTTAAGTGCATTCTTTAAAACAGCACTTGAAGAGTAAAGAGATTTTAAATTGGCAGGATATAGATTCCTGTCAATACCTCTTGAATAAAAGGCTTTGTGAGCAAGTATGACATTGATGTAGCTTTCATACACTTTTATTATAGTTCCACCATATATGCTCAGATTGGCTTTCTGATACCTACTCCTACCTCTTTCCACTTGGAAGTTTTGCTCTTACTTCTTACTCCTGTGCAAATTGCTACCCCTTCTAGCTTTAATGATAATGGAGAAGATCTGGGACATGACTAGACTTCTGCACCCTATGGTTTTCACTGATCTGTCTGATGATGTGGGATAAAGTGCAAGAAAAACCTCAAATAACATAGTAGTTGTGTGGGCCTCTCTGTTTCCGTCTTGAACATAGAGCATACAGTGTAAAACCATTTTTTCCCCATTTTTCTTTTTATGTACAGGTTGAGTTGTGCTGGGAATTTGGCTCCACAGAGTGTTTTCTTGCTTTGGGGATGTAGCATCCGGCATACTTCAAGAGTTAAAATAAATTGGGGTTTTTTCAGTGTTGGGGAAAGAAGTGATATGCTCTGGATAGACATCCAAATGATACATATAGAGAATGATTATATTTGAAGCTTATGGTGACAAAATAGAGAAATATATTTCACACTGCCCTGTTGTATGTGGGGCAGTGTAATCCATCAACTACTTTGATAAGCTTCACCAGTTTTTTGGAGACTGCCATGTGGTGATCTCATGAGCTGAATCAATTTAGGCATTCCAAACAAATGTCCTTTAAAATGCCCAAATGATGTATATGAAGAAATGATTGTTATGTTTGTGTCTAGAGATCAACGTATTTTTCTTCATTTGCGTTATGATGTGACACTGCTGCAGCTTCTGGAGTTGCATTTCAGTAGGACTTGCTGTTGATTTATTTTTAATTTGATCTTAATCAGCTCTGTGTTTCTATCCCCTTTCTTTTTGTCATTTTATTTACTTATGTATCAGTACAGTTCCTCAATAAGAGGCTTGGAAAGAGAAAGCTCACATTGTCTGGCTTCAGTAACCATCAGCTGTATTACCACATGCACATCTATCAAGATTAGCTACTTTTCCAGTACATAAAATCCATTTATGTAACAAGAAAATCAAATAAACACCACTGTGTTTTCTTAAAATCTCTAGTGTCCATGCCTTTCTTTGGCCACATAAAAATGATTTCTGGGAATTTAACAGCATAAAGTTTAGCTGTTATGTTAAAGTCTCAAGTGAACGGAATAAAAAACCAGACCTGTCAATGTCCTATATGAAAAAGGAAAATAGGTGAAGTTGCCTTTCGTTTGAACAATGTGAATTTAAGTAAACGCTTTGTTATTTCAATATCATTTTACATCTGACACATAGACGCTTGCTTGGCTCTCTCACCAATGAAAACACGTCAATCTCCTCCGATTGTCCTGGAGCAGAGGTGTGGAGCGGTCTCCTAGTTGGTTCGCAGCCACCACTCATTTATACGTTCCTCCAAAGGGCGCCGGTTGTCCAAGAGACCCTCAGGAGGCGAGTCAGTCACCTATCAGAGTTTTCAGAGAAGGACAGCCCAGAGAAGGTTGCAGCAGCTCCCCAAGAAATAAGTGTTATTGTTTCTTCTGTTTTATTTACTTTGGGCATATTCATAACCTGCATGAGAAAAGTTCCTAGTAAAGTATGAAGATGGACATTTCAGAGAGGAAAACTAGTGCCAAGACAGGCTTTTAAGGCTAAAGAATACTGTGCAGGATTTATTTTAGGGCGGTTGCTGATTAACTGTTCATGACTATTATGTCTGGATCACAGCACTGGCACTTTTGTATGGTCAGCTGTTTGGATAGCACGCTCATTATCCAAAGGTAAAAGAAATAAGGGAAAAATGAATTTATTTTTTGCAGTTTTTTTCTCTCACTGATTATATTCCTTTATTGCATATAGATCCTTTCTAAAATTAACAAGAGTTTCTGAGTGGATTCCTTGTTAGCAGCAGCAGAAATGGACCAAATTTTTAACTATTTCCTTAGATTTATCGGTATCTGGAGCTCAAGGAAACATAGTATGAATACATGGAATTTTTTGTGCTGGTCTTTTCATAATTTAATCCATAAGTAAATAACATTTGATTCTCTACTCCTCATTTCCCAATCCACCAGTATCCTTCATCTTAATTTCCCAGTGGAAGTCAATGACATTCACTTTGACATGTTCTTTTTTGGGGTGGTATTTCTACATGGGAACCAGGATATGTGAGTGTGTGTGGGGAGGGGAATGACGGTCACCAAAACTGGGAAATGCTCCTGGACCCCATAGAGCAGACATAGGTTATGTCAATATCATGCCATGGGTCACAGTTTAAGACATTTCCCAGAAAACAGTCTGAAATTATTCTATTCAGGTCAGCTCCTGGGGATTATTTGGTATTTTCAAGGCAAGCCCTCTACATGTTCCTTAACATGGATTTCATTTTTGGAACCTCTTCCTTGAGAAAGCAAATGAACAAGTATACATGTCTGTGAAAGGTGATCTATGGGCACATCTTAATTCAGAAAGTGTGTTTAAAGAGAAAGGTAGTTCCTTCTTCACTGAGCCTTCACAAGCATTGAATGTGTTGTGAGCACTACTTTCATGATTCTTTAGCCATTAATGCTGATTTGAAGAAGGACCAGACAGATAGGGTATTTCAAGTTAGAGCCGAAGAATACTACGTTGTCTTCTGTGAATGTAAATTTCTGCAATGTACTATCTTTGGTTCTAGTTAGGGTTGTAAATCCTTCATTTTCACCAGTACTAAATTCACCTAAAAATTTTAAAAAGTACCTCTCATTTTTTCTGAGTGCTGTATCACAGAGGAAAGTTGAATACATGACAAATGCTTGGGCTAAATGCCTCCTTTGGAGTAGCTGATTTAGGTGAAATATCTAAGGAATGTTAATCCTTTTAGTTTTAGTCATGTTTACAACTAGCCATTTTAAAGTGCTGTAATGTAAAAATTCAGATATCACTAAGTGTGTTATATCTGTGGAGGATATAGAATGATTTGTCAAGTTTTTACCCAGTATCCTCTTAAGCTCTCATCATTGCAGGATTTTGCCAGGCTTGCAGTATTTCGCAAATGCAGTAGGTTCCTTCAGAAAGCCTTGCAAACCAGGGCTCACAGGTAGTGTAATCTGACACGATCCTTGTAGGCTTTTGTTTACTCTGCACATCCACTAATAAATCCTCAGCAAGCTCTTGTTTACAGTTTGAGGAAAGCAGGTTTGTGAAGATAGCAGGGCCACACAATCCGTGGTACTCCTGCCCCTTTTAACTGCGGTCTGGAGCAATCCATGTCAAGCCTCCCAGAAGGATGGTGGACTGCAAAATGCAGCAGTAAAAACACAATACCTGGACATTTAAGAAGTCAAGGATTTAAAGAAGCAGCCAAAATCAATCAGACCTTGATCTAATGGGTCTGAAAACAGACATAGAAGCTTCAGGCACTTTGAAAGGTACATCGTATAGTGTAGCTGGGGTCTTATGTTTGGCAAGTGGAAAGCTTTTTTGTGTTTCCGGAAAGCAATGTTCGTATGTGTTTCCAGGCTCATGGCCTCCCTTTGTATTGCTGCCTGGAAGGAGACACATGCTCCTCAGAAAAGAGGGATGAATAGTCTCTTTGCTCATTTCTGGGCCTGCATTGATATGGGCACCGTGATGGCTGGAGTAGTTTACCTCAAGTAATTGTTCCAATTTCACCAGTGTATTAGGACACTGCCAGAATTTCTTAGAATCCTTTGGCCCTAGGGGGAAAAAAAAGAAAACTGAAATCGACTTGAATTTGAGCTTATTCAAGCCTTTGCAGCTTCCTGGCTTCATCCAGGCTGTTAAATACCATGAGAAAAATCCCTGCTTGGGATTTCTGATACTTTTTATCTTGGCACTGTTCCAAAATGGAAAATTCAGGAGCACTTGCAAAAACTAATGGAATTTGAGTTTCAATTTGTCTGGATTTTGTGTGAAATGCTTTGGTAAGGTCGTGCTCAACCTGAAATTCTTTCCTCTTTGCTGAAGTTAAAATGCAGGTATGCACACATAATGTGTGATGCTGCCTGGTTTAGATGGTCTCCTGAAGAAACCACATTCTTTTGGGCTGGTATTGAAATAGTCATGGCCCTGTACTTCTTTCTATCTGTTTATTTGCATTACTTCTCCCCACATCATAGTTCTTGATTTAATATTTAGGTTAAACTGCTAGACAGAGGCTCATAATATGTACATACACCTTTTTTTCTTGAAGACTTTTGTTTTCTTTTTAAATTAAAAATGAAATCCAGTGAGTCGTATTCCTCACACCTAGAAATTTGCAGTGTAGACATCCCGACTGTCTTGAAATCTGTGGAAAGAAATAAATATTCCCAAAAGGCAATTCACTTGGCCTGTGTAGATGCGTATTTTGGGAGGTGATTCATGCTTTAAAAGTTCCTATTTTATTCAATGGATTGTAAAAGACTCTATATGACTAACTTAGACTAGTACTTCATACTTCTAAGTTATAGATGTCTAAAGTCCTATCAATCCTACCTTAAAGCTTCTCTATGTGCATGGAAAACAGCACAGGACTGGAGTGGAGGATTGTAAATAAGGGGTTTATTGGTTCCAGTATTATTTTGCTGAATTTGATTAAGTTTTTCCATGTGTGTATTAATGATAATATAATAATAATTAGGTAAGAGCATTGTGTGTTAGGTCCTCTGCAGGTACAAAGGGTGTAGGTCTTAGTAATAGAAATTTTCTTTTGCAAAATTGTAGACGAAACCTAAATGTAATTGTATATAACATGTCTATTAAATTCCCATATACAAAAAGATAGAGCACAGGGAAAAACCACATCCATGCAGGTGTGGCCTAGACTAAACCTCAAGAGTAGTAGTTTGAAAATTGAAAAGTCAATAGTGTAATCAAAAATTTCTTCAATGGTGATATATTTGTAATTATTTTTGCATTCAGATCTGCTTAAATGGAAGCTGGATTCAAGTCTGAGGTCGTCCTCTAGGTGATCTCTGAAATAATCTGTGATTTTTTTCCATAAGTTCAGTCCACTGTTTCTTGTGCATACCAACTCTCTAGTAGAGAGAATTTCAAAGCCTGTAGAATTTCAAAGGTCACTGAGAGGTGAAGTAACTTTATAAATTACAATCTGGCACTTTATATTTCCAGACTGATTTTACTGGCATAACACTACAAAATCATACAAGTCCCCCTTGCCTACCCATAAAGCACCAGCCAGAGAAGATGACCCATATTTTGCCAGTATAAATGCAATTTTTCACTTGGTTTTTAATATATCAATAAGAATTAGCTAGCGGGATACTCTCATGTTCTCTGGGAACCCTTCTTCTAAGCTATTTTTCAAGAGGATAAATGCAAGCAGCCTGCCTATCAACTACTCCACAATGGCATTTATTATGTCTCAAGGAGGAGACATTTGGCACTTAATTTGCAAAAAGTATTTTGTCTGAATTATGCCATGTTTATTACAACAGTATTATAACATTCTTATTCGGTTTTGCAAGGCAGATTCACAGTGTAATTTGGTGGTGGAACTTCTGGCAGGAGCTCACATTCAGTGTTTCTCCTCTTCTTTTCCTGGTGTTTCTCTCACCCCAGTGTTAAAAGACAGGTTGTGAAAGTTGATCCGTGGGGCACACCTGCATTTAGCAGGGAAATGGGATTCCTTCTTCACTGCGCATTCTGTAATTACCTAAATATGCACAAAACATGAGTGTGCACTGGGCTTAGTGGCATGTTAGCAGGTTGTTGATATGTAACATGAATTGATGTGTGAGATTGGACTCTACTAATTGAACTGATTGCTTAATTAATTGGAATAGGATTGAATTATTTGCATTACCTGTATTTGGAAATTGTAAATTTGCTCCGGATATTTTGGATGGATAATTTTCAAGCTATGCGCTGTTTGTAGACTGTCAGTTTTCAGTAATCACTTTCAGGACTTGCAGATTAATCACAAGGTTCAGCTTTTGCTCTTTAATTGGATGACTGAAGTCTTTTAACAAATGAATAATTTTTTCTGGATATGCACTTTGGGTATGAAATTTTTAAGATTTGGGGACCTTTTTTTTATGAAATTATGATTCCAATATTTGTGCATAATGCATGTTGGAAGTACAAACCAAGTGTATTGAATTCAAGCTGTGTGCTAGATAAAGCATTTTGTGGATATTTTTCTGTCATTGAGCTTTAATTAATATACCTACATCTTGATAATGATTATGTATGTCAAAAATTCATTAGAGTTAAAGATCATCTACCATGCAAGAAATATGTTTGTGAAGCTCTTCTTTTCATGTTACAGAGTATCTGGAAAATGGATACTAAGCCCTTAAACACTGACATGCAATAACCATCTCAATATGGCTCTGGAAAATGTGTCAGATGGAACAAGTAATTAGTAAGTGGCATGAACAAAGAGAAATCACTCCTAGTTAAGTAGAATATTGTAAATAATGGATTTTATTCAAACAAGCAAGGATCCGAATTACTATAAAGTAAATATCAATTATTCATTTAGTTTAATATTTTATTGCATCTCTCATAAACATTTACATTAGAACAGCAGTGAGCGTACCCTAGAGATTCAGACTAAGCAAACAAGCTCCCCTCCTGCTTCCTAGGCTTATAGGCTGACTGTCCATCACCATGTAAGCTCAGGATGAAATGAGTTGAAAATTGTATCACTTGCCGAAACTCCAGGTAGTGCCAAGCAGCTCCATCATGCAGGGAGCCAAAGGAGTATCTGAAACTTTAATGTCTTGCTTAGAGTGCGATGCCTCGTGTAATAGTCTCATTTAGATGGCATGTTTGCTTAGTGGTGAAGCAGCATGAACTGAGTCATATAAGCAGATATAAATATATATATATAGTTTTGAAGAATCAGACTGAGACACTACTGACTTACAAGAGTTTTACTGTAAAAGAAAAGTGCCTGACTGGCAGTTGAGGACACTGACATCTTCTCCTCATTTAGGGCAAAAGGGTCTAGAGTTAGATAAAGCTCTTGCACATGGTTTCTGTGGGCGGGTGAGATGTCCCTGGAAATCTGCCATGAAGAAAAGTTCCACCAACTTTTAAACTTACTTCCCTATCCTTGCCTGAGCCCTAGTATGAGAAGATTGACTCTGAGGGTATGCGGGTGGTTCACTTTTTGTGGCTTCATGTTGCCAGCATTTTCATTACTATGTCTACTTTGCAGGTTGCACCTTAGACTAGAAACAGCCAAGGCAGCATAACCTCACCTAGTACTGGAAGGCACCTAGCCTTGACAGAATGGACTTCCACAAAGTCTGACTTATTCTGCTTCTTATTTAAGGCTAGTTAGAGCACTTCTGAACAGTAATTCAATCAGCTGGCTGTGTAGATATACTGACAACCAGGGTATTAAGTCATGGCTATTCTCATAGCCATGCTGTGCGACACCTACATATATGCTCTAAGAAATGGACTTGGGCAATACATTTGTATCTCATGGGTCATTAAACAGGCATCACATATCAACAAGCTTCCATCAGTATCAAGTAAGACTAGGATTTAGGTAAGGCTGGATACCATACTCTAACTCTTCCTTGATTAATTTGCAGTACTTTTTTGGGGATATAATTTCTTATTTTAATACTGCCTTATTTAGAATTTTTTCCCTGTGTTTTCAGACTTCTAATTTCTGTTTTAATACATGTGACATAGTGCAAAATAAAAATAAATGGAATCAGAGTAGCAGCTGTTTTGAGTGAAATCCTGGACCAAACATCCCGAGAATAAGGGAGTGCAAGCTTCTGGCAATCTTACAGACTGATGTTATCATAAAGTGCTTATTCCAGAGGAAGTAGCTAAATTATCTGGATAAGCTACTTGATGCCTCACTGTTTGACTTCTGTGATTGAGGGCCAGAGTTTCACATAGTGTACAGGAGCCTGAAGTTGCAGGAAGGTATGTTGGGAGGTTCTTCCAGGTTTCAAAACCTGTATTTTCAAGCACCTAACTCTCATGGAAAACCTCAATCTGAAGAGTCTTGAAAATGCCAAGGATGGCTTCACAAGGTCTTCATGCCCTTTGGATTGCTCTCCCAGCAGCATACTCAGAGAGCGATTTAATTTTCCATCAGAATTATTGGTGCATGTGGGAGCACAGTAAGCTTTAAAAAAATCTCTTCACCCTAAGGACAAGTTACACTGTTCAATGGAGCTCTAGATTGACACCAGCCAGATAGACAAGAGATCTGGGCTGTGCACCTAACCCTCTCCCCGCTTCTCTGGGTGAGCATGAGGGATCCAATAGGAGTGTCTTCTCTTCCAGTCTTTTTCGATTTATCTGATTAACTTGTTCCATCTAATTCTGAAGATTTTGGCATGTGAATTTTTCAGATCATAAGCTTCATGGCATGCGTAACGATCATGGCTACGTGTTAAACTATCACTACTTGGCAACGGTTTATCATGACACAAAAAGTTCTCCATCTTATTTGTAAGAAAAGAGAGTCTATTCTGAGGAGCCAGCTCTTCCACTTAATTCACAAAAGATCGGATGTCAACTGGACATACAAAAATTAAATTCACTGTAAAAGTTCTTGTCTGAGATGTGTTTTTCCTCCTGGGATTAATTTTATTATTATTCTGTTTGAATGAGACAAAATGCCCTTTGTATAACACTTTATAATTCAGTTATTTTAAAAGGCTCTTGTGGAACATTGCAGTGCCAATATTTTATTGGAACAATGATATTTGAACAGCTGAAAATGGTGAAGATTTCATGGAAATAAAAATGGCATTGAAATTCTGATTTTTTGAAAACTGGAGCAAGTGGGCACTGGCAGGTCCCTGTGGGTGCCTGAGGATGCAGAGATACACTTCCCAGGGGTATTTTCTGTATTAAATCCTACCAAGTAGTGAATAAAGAATAATGGGCTATTTCTCTTTTCAAGACAATACCAGGGTCACCCGAATGCCGTGCAGTAATTCGCATCAGCCATCCAGATCTAAGGAAGTCTTTGTCACTAGAAATCTCACCTGCAGTTATTTTACTATGTCCTGTAAACTTCCTCCAAAGCTAAAATCTGTTCAAGAGGCAAGTGTCTTACCTCACCCACTGACAGGTGTGTTACTATCCCTGCAGCACAATGAAGTGTGTTTTCTTCCCTTGAAGAAATGTTCCCTGGGTATAGCACTATGTTATGCTTGCAAAGGGGGAATGAAAGAGTCAGACAATCTGACTGTGATAGGGAGGGAGAAAATGGAAAGAAAGGCACCTCACTTCAAAATGGGAGGTGGCAGGAAGATGGATGAACTGAGGAAGATGAATTTGGGAAGGGAAATGAGTTCTTTCAAGATGAGTGACCATGCTTTCCCTTTCATCTTGCTCACTGACTTCCTTAGGCTCAGGCTTCCCAGGCTCAGGTGACAGATAAAGCAGCCCACGCATGCACTCCTGGCTGGAGGGGCAAGGAGGAGCGTTTGGCAGGGGGAAAGACTGGACAGCAGCACCTTCCTGCCCCTGCAGTGGCTAGCAAGGAGGTGAAGTCTCACTTTCACCAAATTGGGTCACATCAGCCCTTGATCAGTAGTGGTTCTGCCGTAGGTGCAAATGGTAGGTATGATTATGTCGATCAAAGTGGTCTACAGCCTCCACTGCTCCTTTTGTGCAGGGAGAGCTCTGCCATGACTGTGTCAAGCTGGAAGGGCAGAAATGAAAGACTGGATGTGGTGATCAGGATCTCACTTCAGCAAAATGCTGAGGCATGTATTTGAATCCAAGCATTCAGCAATGTGCTAATGGTGGACCCATTACTGAAGTATCCCTAAGATTTGGGTCTGCCTTCCCAATTCTGTTTCTGTTTGGGTGAAAGTGAGAGAACAACCTTCTATTCTTTTTGATGTTCACTTAGGACATACTTCAGATAGGGTCTGTTCTTATTTCCTTTGTAGGGTTACTCAGTAAGTTTAGTTGTTTGTGAGGCAAGCTGAAATTCTTCCATGGTGAAAGCTCTTCTGCATGTGCCAAGTATTAATATTTTGAAAATATAAACTGTATTTTGTATAAAACAAGGCTTTTGTGCATAATTGTATTACTTTTGGCACTGTAAGTTCAAGGACAAGCATGCCAACTCAGTATTCCTGGAATAATAAAAATAAAATATGCGATTTCTTAAGATTCTGTTTTCGATATATATTTTGAGGGCCCCATCTTAAGCTAACAAGATGATGTAACCTGTTTTTTTCTCTTCCTCAGCAGATGTGCCTCAGGGCAAAGGTTGGTGTTCAAACAATGATTTTATTTTTTTAAAACAAAGTTGATTGTAACATGAACTGCTTAATCATAAGAAGCTTTAACAGGATGTTTGGTAAATGTCAAAAACTTTAACTTACAACCAATGCCTGTGATATCCCAAAGAGACCTAGTCAAGAGCACATCCTCAGTAGCTTTGCAAGCCCTAGATTTGCTTAACTTAAATTAATTTTAAGCTCAACTGAAGTTTAAAATTACTGAAGCTGGCTAATGCTATTCTCTCTAAAGACTGTGTGCCATTGACTTTATGCTTTTAATGCTGAAGCTCCTTTTACCTGGAGAGTAAGCACATGAGAATGAGAAAAGGCCCTTCTGAGTAAAAGAAATAAATGATTACCAGTCTTTCACTCCCACAAATCATCTTTTCTTTTTTTCTACTTAATCTGGGAGGAGGTGATGAGTATGTTATCCCTAATGCTGGTCCCAGAAAACACCTTGGAGCGCCAATGAACAATGCATCGGGTGTAGTGGTGGAACTGTCAATAGTTTTGTGTGTTCTGCCCTCAATATAGTTGGTCTGGCTAAAGGGTTTCAGCAGTGCTGTCAGGCATCTTGGTCCATTCTGATGTTTGTCACATTACAGTTCTACTAGCCACATTTTTTTTTCCTCTTTCTCTGAAGTTTTTAAAGACTCTACAGTCTTTACAGAGACATTATTAATTTTTTTTTTTCTCAGAGGAAAAAGGATAAGTGAAAGAAACTCACATATAATTTCAGAGTGTCAGAGATTTTTCTGAATTATTTTTTTCAAGTAAACCATTGGGGTGTGTATATATATAGAGTACAGTCCAAGATGGCATGGTACTTAGGTTTTATCAGGAGTTTTTAGAATGACTCGTATAAGTCATTCAGCACATGCAGATAAACCCTTGATATCCCATTACAACATTGTGTAATCTCTTGTAAGCCCCTCAAACTACCCCATCAGTATGAGTGTGCACATACGTGCGCAACCTCCCCTCCACTGAAGCAGATGCACTGGGAAAGTTTAGCTAACAGCCTTTCTCCCCTCACCCTGCCACTTATATCTATGAATCTGGTAATTTGCTAAATCTTATGAGAGCAGCTCAGAAGGTTTAGCGCCTCTTTTCCGCTTCATGGTAGCAGAGCGCTACAAGTGATCATATGTCCATAACATCAGGATAAAATATTCTATCGCTCTTCCAACATCTTAACAGCTTTGCTTTCCCTAAGATTAGGGGGTGAAGTGGCAACAATAATGCAACTGACATTTATGATAATGCCACATGCTGTCACTTAGAATCAGATGTACTATAGGATTAGTAGTAAATGTTGTAAAAATGCCAGGAGCCTCCAATGTATTGTGCCTGATTCTTTATTCTTCTTACGCCAGTGTTAATTCATTGACTTCCTCTATATGCCCAGCATCCAGGGATTTGTAAAAAGTCCCAAGGCAGTCTTAGGCAAGTATAGCTCATGTCACTGCCCACTGGTTCTTGTCAGAAGTGTGTCACTTTGGTGACAAGCTCTGGTATCTCTTCAGGGTGATTTTTAGGGTCTGTTTTGTGGTGTTTTTTTTTTTTTACTTTGTTGTCTGAAAACTGATTAAATCAGTTCTGAGTACTAGCAGGCTTTCTGCCATCCATGTGTCTACCAGAAAATAAAGCTATTCAGATGTTCAGTCTCTTCAGCTGGAACTTCACATAGAAAGGCATTTATAAGCTCTCATGATGAAGCTTAAGCCTGACAAAAATTCTCAGTGATGTGAAGGATGTTATTTGAAGGTTATCAGAATTTTCTTCTCTTTCCCTCTCTATTTATTTCTCTGTATATCTATATATAACAAGTATGGTGTGAGTTTTGAAAGACAATGGGCATTAAGCTCTGACACTATAGAAAGCTTCTGTCACTCTGAAGAACTTGGACTGAGTCTGGAGGAATCATAGTTAGCAATGACCTAATCAATCTTTATTCCCTTTCTGATTTGGCTAAGTAAAGGCGTCTTCTACCTTGTGTTTTCCAGCATCCCTTAGGGCTTTCCAGATTAGGTAGGATGCAGCAGTAAGAAAAATAGCACTTTTTCTGCTTGCAATAGGGACAACACAATCATAAGGCACGACGGGTAGCTCTTTAAATTGCATGCAGAGTGTGAAAAGTGATCTGGAAAATAGCAGCTTTTCATTTAACAATCCTTGTACTTTGGTGTGATGTGTGAGAGAGAGGAAACGAATCTATTTCTTCTTGTGCATTGTGCATTGTCAACACTGTTTAATATGTTCCAATCAACTGCACCAATAATAAGGCACTGAAATTTGAGTTATACATGGGTAGCAGAAAGTGTAATTTGAAGCCAATGGGGCTGCACAGGTATAAATGAAGAGTTACCTTGGTCTGCAGCTCTCTTTGTTGAGGATGTTCAGTGAAATGAAGAAAGTTCAGCTGCACTCTCAGAATCCAGTGTGGATTTTCAAAGCTTTGCAAAGTGATGGAAAAGCCATAATTAGACTGAATGCATTTGATATGGAACTGGGAAGATGATAAAAATTTGCAATTTTTGGAGACCAGGACTGCAGTTTAATAATTGGGAGTATGCTGTAAAGGATTGGGATTTTTGGTCATTTTAAGGAAAGTAATTGACTGCAGATGGAGAGATCTGGACAATATACATATGTTGGCAGTAGCAGCTTTTAGATTCAGGGGTGCAGTGTTTGGGACTGTGCAGTGTGGTTATTCAAGTTTATAAGCACACTTTTATTAGCATGTAAATTTGAATGCCAAAGGCATAAGCCACACTGCTTTTAACCAAACCAAACAAAACTTTATTTGCCAAGAAGATTTGAAAGAGCCTTTTAAAAGCATTCCCCACTATAGCATGTGCTTTTCCTACTTTCTTAAAATATTTTTTTCTCAGAAAAAGAAATTTCCTTCTCCTTTATTTTGCAGGTTGCTGTCTGTGCACTGGGGTGGCTTAGCTCAAGTTCTTCTGTCTCAACTGCTGGTATTTCTTGCAGCTCTTTATATGTGAATGGATTTTGGTAAGCCAAAATACCTCTTCCTCTCTTCTCCTCCCTTGTTCCCTTACTTCTCCCTCACATTTAGAATTGTATCTAGGTGGGGAAACAAAGTGATTTCTGGTGTGTATTTGAGTTGGAAACTCCTTAAAAGATATTTTGTGCACTCCAGAAGTCATCAATTAGACCTCACTCCAGATTTTTAAATCCTCACTCAAAATGTAGGTTTACGTTTTATTTGGAAGGAATAGGAGCTTGGTCTCTCACTGGTAGTGACGATGACAAAAGCATCAGAAATGAAAACAGGAATGAGAAAATGTCATCTTTCTAAAGAGGAATGGAAGACAACTGGGTGTAATTATACTCAGTTCCTTGCTGGCAATATTTATAAATAGTTTCATGAGTTATTCTCACATAAACTGGCTATCTTTTCTTCCTGTATGTTTCAGCTGAAAACATTTTACATATTCTCCTGTACTAATGGAAAAGACTGCACAAGGAGAGAGGCAGATTTTGGCTGATGACTAGTGTTGAGTGAATAGAAAGTAAAAAATAAAAATATTGCACTCAACATCTGGATTGGCCTCAGCAGAGTTGAAAGGAGTCCAAAATTTTTTCAGTCTTGTGTGCTGAGTAAAAATGACATGGAAGTCATCTTGGAAGTGAATACTCTAAGGGGAAAGTATTTTTTGGCATTCATATACCCTTATTTTTTTCAGCAGAATTTTACTTTGAAGTTGTGGGAGATAAGGAATTTTTAGAATTTTCCCTCATCTTATTCTGAATGCTTAATATTTCTAAACACCATTATAAGAGGGAAATAATATGCTAAAGAATATTAAAAACCTCTTAAAAAATTATTCAAGAGACCTGCCATGAATTATCCATTGATACAAACATAAATAAATAGCTTTATATCAGTTCTGTAAGCCATCTGAAACAGCTGGACCAGCTACAGAACATTGGATTTGCCATCAGGTACCTAATCTGACATGAAGTATATTGTCTTCCCTAACTCCAGTTGTGTGTGTCTTATTGTGCTGCCCTCATTCTCTGATGTGTCAGCATTTATTATGCTGCCACACTGCAAAATAGGATGTCAAATAAGCAATGTAAGTTACTCAAGGCAGGTGTTTTATCTGTAAGATACTGGCCAAACCAAAGAGTTACTGATGGAATGATGGACTTATTTTTTTTTCAATATGCACCCTTTTTCATCAGTAAGCAATAATTTGTGGGATTGAAAAGCTCTCATCTGTGATTTTAGATCCACAAAGCTTGAGAGACCTCTTGAAAGAGCCGATGGTTAGGAAGGAACTGTGCAAAGGCAACTGCTCCTACCTGTGTGTTGGAGTCTGGTTCTGATTGACTGGCAACACAAAAAATCAATAGTTTTCTTTAATTGAGGTTCTCTCGGGGTCAGGAAGTGCGGAGACCTGATAACTTACTAAACTGTGTGTCTGGCCACCACCAGCAATGGCAGCAATTAAACACAACCCACAGCTGGCAGTTAATCCCAATTTGTTCCCTTGCCTGGTTGTCTGTGAGTTAAAATTTGGTGAAACATGTATGCTTGAGGATGAAGTATATATAAAGTATGTCAGCATGACTCTTTCCCACAATTTCCCAGCAGTAGCAATTACCAGTTTCAGTGTTATTTGGGATTTTTGTGTGGAACAAACTTTGTATTTATGTAAAACTTCACAGCTCCTAGGTTTCATGACCATTGTGATGAAATCTCTGTGTTTTCTTTGACTCAGAGGTACTTGAGTGTCCCAGGGAATATGATGATCTCTTTTCTGGGAGTAGGAGAAAGAGGAAAACGAGGTTGACTGAGGTCAATAAAATGCTCAGGCAACATATGAAGCCACAAATTCAGGTATTAATTTGATGATTTGTGAGGAATCTGGAGACCATAATCAATACATACCCAGCCTCACAAACCCAGTTAGATTTGGCACAGAAATCTAGCAGAGACTAGAATTTGACTGTCCTCCCAGTCTGCTGCAATTGCTGAAACATCAGGTCTTGCTTGTGTTTCCCATGGCCAGGACGTGTCATCCTCTGACTTCCGATAGAGGATGCCTCTACAGGCACATAGCTATTGAACTGGCTTCACATGTACACAGTTCATTTCTGGCTGTTGGGTACAGACAAAGCAGAGCTTGCTCTCTCCATGGCTTCTATAGAAGGTATAAACTTCTATAGCAATTACTTTACTACCACTGTGCAGCCTAATGAGAAGGGATGTCCATGGGGGATTTCCTCCATGGTGATTTCTCATAGAATCATAGAATGGTTTGGGTTGGAAAGGACCTTAAAGATTGTCTAATTCCAAGCCCCCTGCTATGGGCAGGGATACTCTCCACTAGACTAGGTTGCTCAAAGCCCCATCCAACCTGGCCTTGAATACTTCCAGTGTTCATCCACAACCTCTCTGGGCAACCTGTTCTAGTGCCTCACCACTCTTAGAGTGAAGAGTTTCTTCCTAATATCTAATCTAAATCTACACCTCTTAAAGCCATTAACCCTTGTCCTATCACTACATGCCCTTGTAAAAAGTCCCTCTCCAGATTTCTTGTAGATCCACTCCTTTAGATACTGGATACTTACTGCTATAAGGTCTCCCTGGAGCCTTCTCTTCTCCAGGTTGAAGAAGCCCAACTCTCTCAGCCTGTCCTCATAGGAGAGGTGCTCCAGCCCTCTGACCATCTTCGTGGCCCTCGTCTGGACCTGCTCCAACAGCTCCATGTCCTTCTTATGTTGGGGGCCCCAGAGCTGTATGCAGTACTCCAGGTGGGGTTTCATGACAGCAGAGTAGTGGGGCAGAATCACCTCCCCTGACCTGCTGATCATGCTTCTTTTGCTGCAGCCAAGGATAGGGTTGGCTTTCTGGGCTGCAAGTGCACATTGCCAGCTCACATTGAGCTTTTCATCAACCAATATCCCTAAGTTCTTCTCCTCGGGGCTACTCTCAATCCATTCTGCACCCGGCCTGTAGTTGTGCTTGGGATTGTCCCAAGCCATGTGCAGGACTTTGCACTTGGCCTTGTTGAACTTCATGTGGTTCACATGGGCCCACTTCTCATGCCTTTTAAGGTCCCTCTGGATGGCATGTTGACTGTACCACACAGATTGGTGTCATCAGCAAACTTGCTGAGGGTGCACTCGATCCCACTGTCCATCTTCACTGACAAAGATGTTAAACAGTGACGGTCCTAATACCAACCCCTGAGGAATGCCACTGGACATTGGTCTCCACTTTGACATTGAGCTGTTGACTGCATCTCTTTGGGTGTGACCATCCAGCCAATTCCTTATCCATCGATAGGTCAATTCATCAAGTCCATGGGTCAAGTCCAACACTTATGGGTCTCCTGCAGCCCCAGTTTAGCCAGTAACACCCTTGCAAACTCTCATTATTGATTTTCCTCTTTCTAATGGTTGTCACAAGCAGTCATTAGCTTGGTAGTCTGCAAAGCACAAGTATAGTGAGGGTTAAACTTAAATATTATATCTTTTGCACTATTTGATTTTTAAGTTTTGAGGAGCCTTTTTCATTTTATTTCTTTGGCCAAAGTAAGTCCAATAATTATAATCTGTTTTTATTTGAGTCTAGATCCTGAAAAGAATAGGCTGAAGTTAAGACAGTATGACTGGCAGGAGGAAAATGGTAGTAAAAATAAACAATGTTTACTTTTTCAGATTTTTGTTCTTTAAAAGCATTTTTGTTGGAAATGGTCTGAAGGGGGAATGAATATGTATTTCCATATTTACAGTAGCACAGTTAGCTCTTCAAAAAATTTTATGTGCATATGCATGTGTGTGTATATAAATATATTTATATACCCACATTTACTACATACTGACTCGTGAACTTTTAATGGTATTAGTTCAGGCTATATTGAAGTGTGTGTGGGTATGTGCATGTGTGCCCATACTGGGACATATTGAGGAACTGGGAATGTGTTAGTTGTTTTACTTGCCTGAAGCATGACTGACAGCACTGTTGCTTTTCTCACTGGTAGCAAGGTCAGTGGGCTGCATGACCAAATTAAATATACTTCGTGGGAACTGCAACAGTTCACTTTGCATTGAGCTGTGAGCAGAGCAGGGTTTGCCCAGAATATCCAGGGCCAGAATATAACCCTTTGTCATCAAGTGCTGCTGGCTGTGTGTTCGTCTTCTCCGGCCCTGAAAATGAAAAATAGTAAATACACAGTTCATTTGCTCTGCCTTTCACTTTCTTTCAGTGTATTAAGTAAGAAATTGGCTAACTGTGACACAAAGCTGCAAAGCTTGGCTCCCACTGGAATTGCTTGTTAGAACATGCACCTTGCTATAACATTTGATGGGAACATCTTCAGTAGCGGTAAAGCCACTGCACTATATGCATATACATATACACATAGTGCAGTATCTGGTGTTATCAGGTCTTTTTCTGTCCATTCACAAGTCTCAGGAAGCTTGGTTGAATAATGCACTGAAGTATCTGCTGATTCTGATATGATGCACTCAGTGATTTTCAGTAGAGGTCAGGTTTTAATTAGAGTCATTGAAGACAGGGGAAGAAGCTTTTGGAGCTATGTTTGAAACCTGCAAACTTTGTCTTGGGAAAAGAGCTAATTCAATAAGGGCCCAATGCAAACTCTCCTGAATTCAGTGGAAAGGATCCCACAGAGTTCAGTATGCTTTGGATCTCTGCCTAGTTGCAATGTTTCTTAAATAACTCCAAACTTACTACAGGGACTATTTACAATTCACAAATACTGTGATTAAGTTGGTTATCTAAGGCAGCTGGCAAAATTTTAAAGGGTGACCATACATATGGTTCTATTTATAAATAAGAAGTGATTTATTGAACTATATTACTTTTTTTTCAAAAAAAAAAAAAAAGAATATCTACTTTATAAAACTCTGTAAAGTAAAAATATCAAGATCAGTTGTCTTTTTGACTAAATGAACAGCAGAGAAGTTACTTACATCAGATTTTTAGTGTTTTAAAGCATTTTAAAAGGAATTCTTTGGAATTCCCAAAGAAAGTTCACCTGAGAATTAAATGTAGCAAACAGTGACACTTACCTCCCTCTGTCACACATACATGTTGGACATTGATTTTCTAAAATGCCCTTTCATAAAGAATCTCTGATTGTAATAACTTCAAAAATAGGTTTTAGCTTGAAGCCTTAGATGAGTATTTAAATGACAAATAAAGTGAAAGCATGATGAATGTTTTATTTTCTAGTCTGGAAACAGATCTTCAACCAAGACCTTTTCAATAACAGGCATAGGGCTGGCTACTACCAGTGGCTATACAGTACAACAGCAATTTTGGGGTCAAACATCTGGACAAAGCTTGCTGAAGTCTCTTCTTGTCTAGATTTCCCTTCTCAGTGTGGTGGCAGCTGTCCCTTTTCCAGTTCTTTCCTGTGTGCAAAGCTTGGATGCACGCTTTTGACAAGAGCTCAGTCATTTGCTTTCCAGAAAACACTTCTCTGAATTTCCTCATCATGAGATCATTCAGCTAACAGCATCAGTGATTGCCATCAATCATTTCAGACACCTTCATCAGAAAGAATTGTCCGTTGGTGTTGCTTGCATGAATTGATTTTCTTCTTCCTTTGGGCTTCTTCTTGTTAGGAGAGTTGTGAAGCTTAACATGTACTTGTGAAATGCCTTAAGATTAATGGGTTAAAAGGGTTCTTTATGATAGCATAGACATAAAATGTTTTCTACTAAACACTCTGTCATCGTGCTTCAGAAGTCTCTAGACCACTGTATATTAGGAAAATGAAGTGAATATAACAGGCAGGTGCCTGGGGACAATCAGATTTGCTTTTTACATGGAGAAGTATTTTTACACAATTTATTTAAAACTTGGAAGCCTTAACCAATCAAACTTACAAAGATTTCATGAACTAATTGCAAATATTTTATTTCTGCATACTTTGGGATGACAGGTATAATAGTCATATCTTAGTTTGGGTTACAGGAGAATGCATTTTGAAACCAATTAATAATAGGTAGCACTGTGCAATCTCTGCAGAGCACAGAGCCTGCTGAGCAAGCTGTCAAATATTTGCCATGGTGCACAGAACCCTAGCATAGTCAAATGAAAAGGAAATATAGGCGGGCCCATAAAACTGAATGGGAACTCAATGAATCACCACTTAAAAGCTTGGTCCCCACTGGCTGCAGTAAATGGTTTATTTATCTATCTATTTATTTATTTATTAAATTAAGCTTGTGCATGAATGAACCTGAAACTCCATGCAGGTTGTGTACACATCCCTTGGTTGCACATGCAAATTGTCACTTGGACATGCATCAGTTTGATTAGATCAGCAACATGATTGAGCTAGCAACGAGCTTGGAGATGAGACAAATTGGCATGGAAGTGTAGGGAAAGTTTCCACAGCTGCTGTACCACTCCTTTAAATAGTGAATATTGGGTTTGTGCACTTCTACTTTGGCACCTTTCACTAACTTTGCTTGCACACAGCAATGCTTGATTAAAATAAGCTTATTGGGTGGGATTTATAAAGCTTGGTCTCAGCTGCCCTTGAGTGGCAATGTCTAACACTTATGAATAGTGCAGTTTTCAAATAATATCCAATTTGCCTGTCTGGTTAGGTGTATCACAAAAAATGGAGGTCTTTCCCCCTCAAAATACACATAAAAGCCTTGTTAAAAAAATAAAAGAGATTCCATGAAAATGTGGTTACCATGGTTATGAAAACAAATTGGGTTTTTGCAGGTGCAAACAGTCTATTAGTGACCTAACTGATCATTTGTTCATGCAGTTATTTCCACACAAATCTGTGGCAATTGCATGGAAAAATTTATGTTCTGTGTGGTGCCCATGTCTTGGTGACTCCTATCTTGAGGCATCAGGAGAAGCCAAAAGTTCAGTAGGTTTCAGGAAAGCCTTAGATATTGTTATGGATAATGAGCTTATTCACAGTGACATTAAGAAAAATGAAAAAGCCTTTTTACAATGTCTGTGCAAGTCCTTCCACCCCAGGAGCAATAAAACTGTAACACTGTGGTGGTGAAGGAAAAATTATTATTGTTAGCAAGGTATCCCATGGCTGACCAGTAAAAGTTTATCCAGACCATCCTTGGTTCATTCTTAGAAAAGGAAATACAAACTAAATGATTTCAGGGCTCAGAACTCTTAGCTGTTGCATGTCTTGAGAGAAATTATTATTTGTGTCTAATTAAGGTGATGATGGTATTGTTGATCTTTTAAAAGTTACACACTGTTTTCTTCCTTGTTTTGTGGTATGGATGCATTTGAAACTGCTCCTGGACAACCATGTTTGTGAAACATGTTTCAGTGAATGTATCTTGTTAAGTAGGCATATTTTAATTTTTCAATGGCAAATCATTAATATATGAAGTTGATATAAAGGAACTATTCTGACATTATCAGTTGCACAAGTCTTGAATTCAAGTTGTGCATGTGATCCTCAATCAGAGACAGTTAACTAAGGTAAATATGTTTTTTATAAACTATCCATATGATCTCTTAAGTTAACTGTCTAGATATGGAAAGACTAGGTTTCTTATAATTTTGATTAACTAGTTTGAGTTTTAATTTAGGCATTTAGGCCAAATTGTACCCTGTTATGTGCCTGCCCAATTCCTGATACACATCTGTGGGAGTTTAGGGCTTCACATTCTTGATGATATTGGCAGTAGATCCAAATGAAAAGTTCACAAAACCCAGTGGAAACCTTACTGCTGACTTCACCTGACTTTGTTCTGGTCTCTGTGCAAATTCTTTGCACAACTGATGGCAAACTGACAGTGGCACTGTGTTCTCTCCAGAAAGAAACATACTCTCCAGAAGGAAAAAGTCTCAGATATTAACACCTAGTCAAGGAATAATCAGCTGCACAAAAATAAAGTAGGAATAACTGGTTGGGTGGCAGTTTCCGAGAAAAGGCTGTGAGACATATAGAAAATCATATCTGAATATGAGCCTACATACCATACTGTTACCAAACAAAGCAATGATTGCACTGTTCTCAATAAACAGATCTATGGTATGTAGCAGGTATGAAATGATCCTCCTTGGCATTGGTGAGGCCTCAAATAGAGCACAGTTTCCACACTTGAACTTTAAGAAAGACATGAACTAACCAGAGAGCCTGGAGGAGAGCAAACAGAATGATCAGAGAGCTATGAAACATGAGTGTGCAGAAAGTTTGGGTAAATTGGCTTTTTTCAGCCTAAGAAGAGATTTTCGAGGACTGAGGAAGGATATCATATAGTGACGTGCAAGTAAATGAAAGATTGCAGCCATGTGGAAGACAACTGTGCTTTCTGTCCATGATGGATAAGACGGAAGTAATAGGCAAGGCAACTATGAAAACCTTGTAATGATAAGTACAGGGAAGAGTTAAAATGCGTTACTCAAGAGGTTATGGCATTGCAGTTGGTGTATTTATTAGATAGCCCTTCATGAGAAATGAGACAGATATCACTGGTTTTGTTTGAGGTGCAGCAAATGGAACAGGTGATCTTTCAATGCTCATTTACACTCCTGTAATTCTGGGATTTACCAATAGGTTGGCATATATTGCTCTGTCAACTTAAGGCAATGCTGTTTTAGAAGATGGATTGAATCATACTTTCAGTAAGAATGTTAATTAGACATATGTCTAGTGGTTTTACCATATGAAAATGCACCTTAACTACCTTGACAAATGTAGCAAAGATGGGAATAAGAAAGCTGATGTTTTCTTTAGTTTCTTTTTCTCATTTTTTTTTCTATAATGCTGGTGAGTTTATTGGCTGTTTAGAACTAGAAACATCTTGTTTGCATTTTAACCTTTAATGATAGCATTGCAACAGTATGGTCATACTCCTGTCTACAGGCAAGACACATTGACCACCAACCTCTTGGAACATTGAATGACTACTTGAGGTGAATTTGAAAGCCACAGAACGTGTGTTTAGCTGCATTTTATTCTGTTGCCAACTCCCACTGTAAAGTCAGCATCACAGGACTTGATCAGTCTCAACGATTTCTCCTTCTGTCTGAGCCCCTCGTCTTCAGCTGTCAACACCCAACCCATTCATCACTAAGGCTGTCAGAGCTGACGTCTGTATCTGAAGGAGGAAGCATGGTGCACACGGAAGAATCTGGATGGGTTGTCTCCAAGCTCACCTTTAGGAATGTCAGTTGTTTTGTATTCATAGCATTTGGGCTTGCTCAGAGGTCAGCAGCGTTTCCAGCAGTGAGAAAATGCAACCTGAATAAAAAAACAGAAAGTTGAAGGAAGGAGGCTCGGTTATTTGTACTACTGCTATAGATGGGCCCCCTTTAGTGTTTCACTATAGCCAGGCATAAAGCTGCCTTCTACTCTGCATGCGTTCTTTTGTCTTCTTAACTGGAAGGAGCTGTAGGGGAAGCTGGAATTTTGGACTATCTTTTAAGCTCAGCAGTGATGACAACAATTTCAATCCACTGCTTAGAAGGTTAGTAGGTTTTTCTTCATATGAATAATTCCCAACAACTGGAAATCACTGATCTCCGCTTTTCCTTGACGTGTATAGGTGAGCTTTCCAGAGAGGACAACAGAACATAATTTCCTCTTACTCATGAAGGCTGATCAAATGGAGGGGTGAGTGATCCTTAAACAGGAATTATCACATGTACTGAAAAAGAACAGGGCCTGTAATAATTAACGCAGCCTTTGTATATACATATTTTCACTCTATTAGCTTGTACAACTGGCCAACAGAATTCAATGCTAGTGTTTTCCTGCTTCATATGCTGAAAGCCTGCTCTGTGACAAGTCAAGTCCTTCTGAGGCAAATGAGTCAGATGGCCAGCTTTTTCCAAAGAGACAGTCTTGGCAGGTCTTTACCTGGTGCCTCAAGGCAGAAAGCTAGAAGAAGATTCTTAGCATTGTGAATGTACACAGTGGGATCAATTGTTATTTTATTTTTATTTTTTTTTTTTTTTTGGCAAAAGCTACTCCCTGATGCCTTACAATTTTAGAGTAAGGGTCTTTATTTCAGATTTCTTAATTTTAGTGTACCTGGGCTCCAAAAGAGCATTTTAAAACACCAGTAACTAATTCCACAGTGAGTTCTGACTCTGGTAGGTGTCTGGAGCTCTCTCTAATTGGTCTTAGCACTCTGACAGGGAGAGCACACAGGTCTGCCTTTGATTTGAATTGGAACTGAACACTTGTATCAGTGAAAACATTTGACAAGTACAGCTGTCCTATTTGGGATTAGGAAACTGTTATATGACAACAGTAAAAAAATCATTCAGAGAGTCACTTTTTCTGACAGTGTGTGATTAGACTTCATAGAAGAATAAAAACAATATCTTGAACCTTAAAGTTACTCTATCCACTTCAGTGAAGAGCTCGTTCCTTAAATGCCCATTCTGCCTAGCTGCCAAATAAAAATTAAAACAAACCGTATAGGACTTGCCTATTATTTCCTTGGATCACACAGTTTTCTTGCTGGCAGGTATGATTTTATGGCAGCAAATCTTTAGCAAAAGCAAGAAGAAATTGGAGGAATCATGACTTCAAAAACTGTTCTGATGTTTCTGAAACATTTTGACATTTTAGAAATGGTTTGTTTTCAAGTATTAATAGTGGAAGTTCAGGAAATTAAGGGCTAAATTAGTAAAGGAGCAAGACATGATGTCTGACTGTCTAGGGACCAATGGTTAAGTCATATCCAAACTGAATTACCTCTGTATAGTAAAATAAACAGTGTCATTGCCATTTCTCTGGCCCTGTGTCCAGTTGGCATGGTCTGACTGTACCCATATGATTAAATTTTGCTGGTTTCCAGAGCATGAAAGATTTTGGATAGGTCTAACTACATAGCTGGAATAGTTCCTGGGCTAACTTCTAAATCATACCTGGAAATTGATTGGGAGATTTTTTGGTGAAATTTTGGGTGATCTGGGGAAAAAGCATGCCAGAGACTATTCTCACCACTTAGCAGTATAGGGAATGAGCTCTGACACTGCAACCCTGAGCCTTGCAATGTATTTCCTGCTATAGGGGCAGCCTGAAACTTAGGTTCTTCTAAGCTAAGTTTTGAGGGGAAACAGACTGAAGAGAGGTTTCAGGCACCTGAATAAACAGGTAGTTATTCACTGCAACTGACTGCAAGGCTCTTCACATTCCGGTTATTCTCACTGTAGCACCTACCTGATTGTGGAGCCTTCTGGGTTTCACTTTCTGTGGCAGATCTGGGTATCCTGCTAGAGCATGCTAGAGTGTAACGAGTGTGCTAAGGTAGCAACGCCTTCCCTATTGCAGTGTAATGGTAGTGCTGTGAAGGGCTCTCACTGACACTAGGTTGCATAGACAGTCAGGAGTAAGATACTCTCTCATCTCATGTTGTTTGAATTTACAATGTTGACACTATCTTTGAGCAGATAAGGTGGTACCCACAAAGATAAACAGGGCAGTTTTTCCTTTCAGAGCTATTCTAGTTTTGGAAGTGTGGTCAGTCCTTGATGAACCATGAGTCAGGCTGGACTCAGGATGAACCTCATGTCTGTGGTTGACTCAGCAAACACAACAAACTAAAGACCATGATAAAGGCTTCAATACTGGAGAAGGAGCAGGTGCCCGTGGTGTTGTGTATCCCTGCTAAGACAATGCAATCCACCTCCATTTTCCTTGGGAAACATTATGAAGCAGATTAGCCTCCCGCACAGAATGTTCCCAGCTGATGTGTAACTGTCTCTACCATGAGTTTCCTGTGTGACACTGAGCTTGTCACATGTGGTACATGTACACTCATCCTGACTTGGGTGCGGTGTCATGGTGATGCGGTATTATCATTTCTCAAGCAAGTTACTATCTCTTCAAGGAGCTGTGCTTTGTGGTGCTTTCTGGGCAAACCAGCTCATTTAGACCTAGTCTGGGATTTTTATTGTACATTGTACTGTACCATATTAACATACCCTATGTATCTCATTTGCCTATTTTAAAATAGGACTAATGATAGTTCCTTTCTTTTATTCATTGATTGTATTCTCTATTTGGATATTAAGCATTTCAGGACAGCCTGACTTTCTTCTTAAGTGTACAGAAATACAGTGTCTAGCACTACATAAAACAATGATGTAATACAATTAATAATACCATTATGATGACTGACTGGCATTAGGAGCTGTTGGGTCATTATTAAGAAGTTGTGAATTGCTTTGGATAGATAAATAATTTTGCAGCAGAATTTCATTCCCTACAAATATTAGGTTATGTTATCTTTCTTTAAGGCAAAATTTTGAGTTTTGTGTCTAATGTCCATCAATTTCCTTTCCTTCATCCTTTCCTCCCTCCCTCCTTGCTTCCCTCCTTCTTCCCTTGCTTCCCTTTCTTATCCTTCCCTCCTTCCCTCCAGAGGGGGATCAGAACAGCCTTACAATCCTTTTTGACTTATGGATTTCCAAAATCTCCAGGGAGGTGAGGACTCCTGAGGAAGCTTCTTATACCTAGGTTGCTGTATGGTGCATGTGAAGATATACTTGGGGGCCACTCATGGACCTCTTTGGAATATGCTGTTGATCCCTAGGAGTCCATGGGTCACAAGTTGAAAAACATTGACATAGGCAATTATCACAAACATAGATTTTTGTGATGTCTGTATTTTTTGGTGAAAGTGTCTCTCAAACTTTGCAAAGGTTTCTGCTTTGTCTGTGTGCATGTATGTATAAGTGTATTACTAAAACTTGTGGGCTTTACGACTCATACCTGTCCTTCACAATAATTGCAGGATCCTTATGGTGTTGTTGGAGCACTTTATACCTGGTGCATCTTGATATTATTGCTATGGGTATTAACTGGATAATAAATAAGAACTTGCAAGTTCTTATACAAGAACTCCTTATGGCTCAGATTTTTAATGCCAGTCCCTGGATTCAGAACATAAATACCCTTGTCATAAGACAGGTGATAGCAACCTATGAAAACTTTTCTGATGGATGACTAGGAACAGAAATAAAACCCAGCACTTCTGGGCATCCCACAATGTCATCTTTATCTATTCAATCTTTAGGTGGAAGGGATGGGATAAGATTTGACTGAGCGGCAGTGCAAACCTCATTATCGTTGCACATTATGTCATGTTTTTCTGGTCACTTATCAAATATATCCACTGGTGAAGAAATGTATTTAAATTCCATTAGAAAAAATCTGGAATAATTCTGCCAGACCAGTATTTTCTCCCCATCTGCTCAGTTAGCACAAATCTAATGGAACTACAGTGCTTTGTTAAGAACTCCATTTGAAGCAGTGCCATACAAATGTACCGACATAAATTACCTCTGTGGAGTTTCTTTGTTGAGTGACTGTGTAGTTGTTAAACTTTTCTTTTTTAACCTGAACAAGAAGTATTGTTTAATATATTTAATTTCTCTCTCTTTTGTTAGTACAGCAGAGTCAGGGGGACGGCTGCTTTGTCTGACCTCCCCTCCATGGGAATAGTAACTATAATGGGTTTAATTAACTATGTGGTATTGACGTAATTAGTTATCCCAGTGATTATACTTCTTTAATAAAAGCACTTCATTTGGGATGCATTTCTCTTCTGCATATGCAGAGTCCTACACCTATATTTCATAACTGTCTAGACATCAGAACTGTGTGCATATTTTAGCATCAGCCCTTGAGAGAGAGGTTATCTTGCATGGCTTAAGATAATTGGGAAGTAATGATTTTGCCCCCTGGTTTCAGACTCACTCGCCTTTTGAGAGTAAAGGAGGTGGGGGGAGGAAAAGCAGCCCAGTTTGGGGAAACCAAAATGGGGAGGGGGGAAGGGCTGGATTTGGAAACCGCATGCTCAGCCAGTGGCTCTTTCTAAGTTTTGGAGCCCAGAGATTGTAACACTAGAGGGAACTGAAAAAGTTTAACCTGTGGGCAAAGTAGGTGCTGTATATCTGGTTTATTGATATGTATTTATGTACACAGCACTATTACTGTAGGTGTTTATGATATAAGCCTACATCCATTGTGTTATATTTACATACATCAAGGCTCAGTACCTCTGTTACCGTTATCAAACAGCCAAATCAACAATAAGGAATGAATTTTAGTTTTCAATTTGGTTTTGCTTTTTGTTGGGTTTTTTTGTTTGTTTTCCTGGGAAGACACTGTTCATTGTGTTTCATCCCTCTGGTTACTCTTAAAGAGCAACGCTACAAGGAGGAGAGATTACCATATGAAAATGTCATTTTATATCATATGAATACCTCAAGAAAAAAAAAGAACAAAGGTAAAAGGTCTAAGGGAGGAGATTAACTTGCTGTTCATGGATCAATCTACCACTAAACACTATGAGTGAACTCCTTTAGCTTACCTCTCAGTTCATGGCTGGGGGGAGGGATTCCTATCTGATAAAATATACTAAGAGATTAATGCATTCTGCACACAGCCTACTTCATAGGTAGGAGGTGTTATTCCTGTTCCTGTTGCTGTGTTTTATCTAGCATTTTTAAAGTTTTTTTTTTCTCTCCCTCCCTATCTGCTCTTCTTCATCTCTGTACTTTGCAGAACTGTGCTGCAATCCCTTCAGTCTTTCTTTCTTTCCCTGTTGAGAGAGACAGACTGAAATCACTGCAGGCATTTGAATGCTTCATGCAGCACAGGAGTGAACTCTGTGGGTCATCTTAACAGCCAAATACATAAACAAGTTCCCAAGAAACGGGGAAAGCCAAGCAAATGGGGAAGAACTGGTTGCGCGACCTGCAAACACGGCTTGTTCTCTAATCACAAGGAATACTCCACTGAAGCCCCCATCCCTCATTAAATCAATAAAATCATGTGTCCTTTATTTTAATCCTATATTCCAGAAGCAAGGATAGAGGCTGAGGCTTTTCATTTCATTGTTTCTAAGAAATTACCGAGATGATATTGACAAAGGTTGATTCCTCTACCTTAGTGTTTCAGAAAATGTCAGTATGGAGGCAGGTGCTGGGCATTCAGCCACTTTTTTTCAGAAGCAAAAAAGGAGATCTGTGACAGCCTCACTGCAAATACTGTAGCTTTCTGAGACATTTTGTTTGGTTTGATGTTGTGCTGCAATGACGAGAGAGGAAGGATCTGTTATGTACAGCTGCATGAATCTCTGGATTGAAGTTTTTACAGCCTTAGATCCTCTTTTATACAGTAAAGGAGAGATGAAAGCAAATAACTCACACGCCATGAAACAGAGGTACAATGAGATTCTGAAAGGCTTAGCATTCCTGGTAAGTATTTGATCGAAATTCAGACAAGGGAACTTTGCACTGTCATTTGGTGGAGTGACAAACATGGTAAAAATACCTCCAAAATCTTGTTATTTTGTCAGCTCCAGCTTGATTGAATTAGCAAAGAATGAGTCACAGTTAAAAAAAGACCCATTCTCCCCTGAAATTTATTAAAGTTTGGGTGGTAAAGAAGCACATGTTTATTTCCTAAATGAAATGCAGGCAGAATATGTATATCAGGCCATGTAAACGGTAGTGCTACTTTCCTATGCAAGGCATGTTCAAAAATTATCTTTTACTGAGATCATAAAATGGCTCCAAATCTCAGTGTAAATGGGGTTTCTGTTCCCCACAGTTATTTATCCACTGTCAGATCTTGTATATCTTCCATGAAAAAATGCTTGGGTGAAAATGGTGAATAATGTAAATACAGGCTGGTTGTTTACCAAAGATTGTTCATCTTCAGGGAGAGTTCTTTTGTTCTGAAAAGTATTCTGTGTGTATTTCTTTTCTGAAAGATGCCACTAACACTGTGTCTCTGGTCAGTTTAGGTAGGGCCTAACCAATGTACATGTTAGTCACATTACTGATATAACATAATGTTACTTGTGGTAACTTCAAACACCCTGGTTACTGACCTAGTCTGTTGTTTAATTAGTTTTCAAGAATGTTACATGGTGATAGATGAGAAAAGTGAAAAAAACACCTTCACTGAATGAATCTATTGATTCTTGGATAATGCTGGGTAATAATAATGATAGCAATAATAACAATAATAGGAATAAACAGAGCCCTTTAGAGTAATACAGATCATTCTCACCCTCAAATAAAATATGCCACCACACAGCCTTTCACTTGATCGATGAGTAATTGTAGTTTGGAGTCAATAAGACCCCAGCAAAAATCCTTGAAATGTTCTAGGTGTACCATGATCAAGATTGCAGACCTATTAGGCACTTAAATAAACAGAAATAATATGAGACAGCAGGGTGCCCACAGATTAACTTTAACTAGTAATTTTCCTCCAAGAAGTCATTAAAAAAAAAAGTATTTATAACACATTAGTTCAGTTAGAACTTAGCTCATGCAAAGCTGATTGTTGTAGAACTGATGTGTAAAACAAAAGTCCACTTGTTTTACCAGCTGTACAAGCAGGTATGTTCGATGGCTTTGTCTATACTACACTCTGTCATGAGAAGGAGGAACAACTGGTGTGGCATAGAATAATTACTGGGATTACAGAGCTCTGCATGGGGACACAGGTAAATTACCCCAGACGATCTGCATACCACTGTGGGTTGGTAGCCAGAGCTGGGCGTGGGACTTGTTCATCACCTGTACTCAGGTGTACCATATTGTGGCACATTTTCACCTACTAACACCTAACTAAGCTTTTTCAGGTAGTCATATTCTTTACAGGAGGTGCTGCTGCTTACCTATCACAACAGACGGCTTCCTCTGCCAACAGCACCCTGGGCTGCATGAGGAGAAGCACTGCCAGCAGGTGGAGGGAGGTGATCCTTCCCCTCTACTCAGCACTGGTGAGACACATCTGGAGTGCTGGGCCCAGTTCTGTGCTCCCCAGTAAAGGAAAGATATAGACATACTGGAGAGCACTCAGTGAAGGGCCACAAAGATGACTAAGGGACTGGAGCATCTGTCATACAAGGAGAGGTTGAGAGAGCTGGGACTGTTCAATCTTTTTTCTCAAGAGCAGAGAAGGCTGAAAAGGATCCTATCAATGTGTACAAATACCTGATGGAAAGGACTGAAGATAAGCAAGCCAGGCTCTTCTCAGAGATGCTCAGATACAGGACAAGAAGCAATGAGCAACAAATTAAAATGTGGAATTTCAACACAGCAAAACACTTTTTTATTGTGAAGGTGGTCAAACACAGGAAAAGGTTGCCCAGAAAGATTGTGGAGTTTCATCTGTGAAGATACTCAAAATCCACTGAATGTGGTCCTGAGCAACCTGCTCTAAGTGACCCTGCTTGAGAAGGGGAGTTGGACTAGACAATCTCAGGAGGTCCCTGCCAACCCACCTATCTGATTCTATGATTCTGCCTGGACACTCCATGGGAGTAAAGTACCGTCAACAGCTAACAACATTTTGTTAGTAGTCCTGGGTCATTACCACCTGGAGTCTCGATCCAGAATAGTGGTGAACTAGTCTGCAGAAGGGGCAGAATAGCCTGGCTGTCAAAATTCACTTTGTAGCTAGATGTGGATATATCACTGAGACACTCGAGAGGGACATCCATACAGATTCGGAAAGAAATCATGTGCTATACAGTTTTCTGCACTCCCAGTAGATTGAAATTGCAGCCAGGGCACTCACAGAAGGCTCAGAAAAGGTGCCAGGTTAGCACTTTTTCCCAAAACTGACTTTGTGCAAGTAAATTAAATCTTTCTGTGCTTTAGCTTCTGACCTGTAAAATGAGGGTAGCTACTAATCATGTTTCCTCTTCTATCTTGTGTATAAGTCCAGGTATAATAAACCATCTCTATTCTCATTGTATGAAGTTCATGCAGCTGAACTACACATGAACATAGAATGCATAAAGACATAATGATGATGGCAACAAATTGGGGTCCTGTCCATTGGGAGGAATAGCATGTTTGTAGCATGTTTGCCTGTTGAGTTTTTGGAGTAGGACTTCACTTCAAGTGCTATGCACAAATTAAAAAAAAAATATTCTTGAACTGCAGCAGCTGCTATACAATACTCTTAGGTAAACTAGACCAAAATGATGCTATCAAGAGATATCTGCCTCTATTTTGCAGACCCTGACAGATTGCTAGATGGCCCTTTGATTAATCTCTAAATCAATATAATATAGTGCTCAGGAATATTTGTTTCTGCTTGTGTTAAAGCCATTTAGTACAGTATGCCTCATGATAAGTCACTAACCATATTCCTGTTCTGTTGGCTCCTTTCTGTGTATATTAACTAAGGCTGGCTGGAAGAGCTCTGGCTGAATAATCCTCTGTCAGAGAATGCAGTTTTATATAAATCCAACCACTTCACACAACTCAATCTTTTTTGCTGAAATTCCATTTTGAAGAAAAAGGGAAGAGTAAAGTTGCAACAGACTTAAACTGCCTTGTATTTGATAATGTCAAAATGGAGACAGTAATTTCTTCACTTTGAAATACTTTAACACATGCATTATATATATTACTAGAACAAAGTGAAATTGTCAAATTGAATTAATATTTGTTTAATTTTCAGTCCTCTAGGTTCTGATTTATCTGAAATGTAAAGAATATTTGTATAATCCTGGTGAATAAATTTTACATTGTCTGATTTCATTTAAAAAAAAAAATAATTAAAAAATCTCTAAGAATTGGAAATTCCCATCTCCAGAAAACTCCCAGAGTGCTTCATATATACATGAATGAAACACTCTGGCAAATCAGTTTAATAATGCTTTTCTTCTGATGCTAAGCTACACTTTGGCTGTGGAAGACATAGAAGACTCTGATGCATTTCAGATTGCACAAGATGTGAATATGAATAGTGTGAAAGATGCCACATAACAGGAAGGATGACACAAGTAACAAAAGGCTGTGGGTACTGTTATACAATCCAGTTCTAAAGCATAACTGAAACAGATATCTACTGTGCCAGGCTCAGGATAGTCATAGATTTAGCATAAGTTAACTATAATCTATATTCCATTAAAGATTATGGGAGGAAAATATTATAAAAGATAACACTGCTTAAACAATGTAATTACAGGCTTCATTCATGCAACCACTTTACTAGCATCACTATCAGTGATGTGAAAGTCAGCACTGCAGAAGGATAGAGGTGGGAAACCATATTATTATCATTACTTCTGTATTTTTGGTTAAGAATCATGGGAACATATTCCACTCTGGAGAATCTCAAGAGCTGTTTTACAATTTAAATGGCATTTTCTTATTCAACCCATTTGAGCCTTGAATTTGGTCCATCATATTTATTCATATTAGTTGCATAGAAATACATCTGTATTTCTGTTTCCCCTCTTTAGCCCTGCAGAGCCAATGCAACTATTACTGAGAGACCTGAACTTTTCCTCATAAGCTTATGAACAGAGTAACTGACCTGGATTTTTTTTGGCTTTTGCCTCTGCCAAGGAAAGCAACAATCTTGCACAGGTATAAGAGACCAAAATTTGACTGCAAAGTCTTACAAAAGACACACCTGACAGTCAGAACCAAGGCTAGGTTTGCAGAGATGGCTGTTTAAAAATATGTCTTTTTGCATTAAGAGAGAATGAATGTGACTTGGAAGTTCTGAGGCATTGATGACACAGCACCAGATTACATATAGTTGTCTAGTCAGAATGGCATTTGCAGATTTCAGTAATATACTTTAATTTTGGGGCACTGAATTAGAGTCACCTGAAATATGGCAAAAAAGGTTGATCTTGTAGTGTGTAGCTGTGACCAGAAGTGCTGGAAACTTCAGGACGAATCCTCTTCTAAGTTTTCCAAACCAGCACTGGTACTTCAATCAATTTTTTCCTGTATCTGCATTGTGGGTAAGAAGTAATAACAGAAATCTTTTGATGTGCACTGCTTGGTACACAGAAATCCCCAGTTATGCATTTTAATAAAGGTAGTAAACTAATATCTAAAACAATGTTTTACAAATCAAACACTGTTTGGTGAGCTTTACAGAGTTTGTCAAATCTTGTCAAGAATGATTTGTCAAATAATTTAAGGCACAAAAACATACAAATAATCAAATAAATCATAGGAATATTATCCAATGAACTCTGCCTTTATGAATTAGTGTCATCCTGTTATGTGTCAAAACAACCAAGCTTCATGGACTATTGAGAGAGAGCTGAAGTGAGATGAGTTTGGTGGGACCACACGGTGCTGACCTGCGCAGTCTAAGGGTGCATCTCAATCAGGCACACTTTTAACAGATGAACAAGGATCCTATAACCAAGATAAACCCAGTCAAATGTAATGCAAAACCATCTGGAGCCACCAAAATAGAAAAAAAGGAAAAAAAAAATCCAGAGTAGCCTGGGAAATGATGATATGCCCTTAGAGGTGAAGGGAAAAGAAATTAACTTTTGAGACCTTTCTCTGTATCAGCTTTGACTGTATGAACATCTTGCAACTACTTTAAATATGCTCTCAATGTTCACTGAAGAGTATTAGGAATGGAATGTAAAGCAGTAGAATTGTAGCCGTTAATTCAGATCTGTTATATTAAGCAGGAAAGACATATCAACAAATAGTCAGGATAGGATTCACAGGACTAAAGGACTGAGGAGATCATAAAAGTTTCTAGTCAGATCACAAGCCTCTGAAATGTGCCTCCTACTCCCTGTACTGAGCCCGTAAAACTCAATGTTATCTTTCTCTGACTTGAGAAGTTAGCCAGAAATCTAGATTCTGTTGAGTTAAGTCAGTAGGAAAGAGAAATTGATGCTAAAATCCTATTTATTTTTAAAAAAAATGTACAAAGGCTTCTTTTCTTCAGTACAACAAATATCAAATGCGGAGAGATGCTATCTTTCCTCGAAGCTCTGAGCTCTTTTCTAATCAGCACTTATCCCAACAGCTCTCTCTTGGCTTGGCTGTGGGCTGTGTTCCCAGTTTGTGTTCTGGCTTTGTCTGCTGCTCTCTTAGTCTGTTTTTTTCTGTCTCCCTTTCAAAGACACATACAAATTCATAGATGACATTCAGCCACAGTTACACCAAACTATCTGAGAAAGAGTTAGCTATTTTTTTTAATAATTTATCTTTTTTGAGTTCGTATCTTCCAGAGAGATGGCTATATATTCCAGAAAGGTATCATGATTTGAGGACATTAAGAAATGGAGTTATGTCTTGCCTGGTGTTCATATGGTTAATCACCTTCACTGTTATATCTCTGCGCTTGATTCCTTACCTGTGTTTTCTTGAGATCTGTTTTCGGCTTCCGATTTTTTTTCTCTCTTTATTACATTTAAAGGCCTTTAGTAGCTGGTGATTCTTCCTTATGAAAGTACTTACACACTGTGATTAATTAATCTCTTGGCATGTTTTCTGATGAACTAAATAGAATGAACTCTTTAACTCTTGCTGTAAAGTGTTTCCTTCAGTCCTCAGATCATTTCTGTGACTCTTCCTCGTACCTTTGCCAGTGCATCAACACTGTAAAATGTGAGCACCAGAAGTGAAAAATAAGCATTAATCCTATCAGTATCCCATACTGAACGTCACTACTCATCTCTGCTCTGCTTTTTTGCGTTACTCTTCTGTTTATACATACAACAGCTGAATTAACTGCTTTGCTGGAGCCCTGGGTTTCATGTGGAGTTGCTTATCCAGCGTAGGCTCAACAGTCTTTTGGAAGGTCTCTGCTTTCTGGGATATCAACCCACTTCTAGACTAATGAAATTCTAAAGCGTGAATAAGTTGTGAGAAAAAAACAACAGTCAGTGGGGTTGTTTAAATAAGAAGTGGTAACTGATGTTGCAAATGAGTCAGTGCACAACTTTGTATTTGAGTTTATCACTACTTATTTGCAATGAGCTGATGTGCATTCAAACAGCTGTGGCCTGTGTTGCATGTAAAACTGGAAAGCTTAGATTTCCTACAGAAGGACTTGACACAAACACGCACGGTTTTGAGTAGTAGTCCAAGCAAAATCTTATGCCATTGCAAAGGCTTTAAAGAAACCATAGTGAATAATCAATCTGCTCATTCACTGACTAAAGAAACTTCTTGACTGCAAGGTCATGACCTAATTTGTGTTATTATTTGCAGTTAGATGAAGGGAAAAGGGGACAAATCTTTCAGTACCACTAATGAAAACATATAGCGCTACATGAAGAAGTGTCCAAAGGTTAATATAAATTAGAAAACTGGAAGATTACTCCCTAGGGACCTCCTTTTTCTGTGGGTTGTTGTAGCAAAAAAAGCGGGTTTGTTTCTTTAAAATATATATTAAGCATCTGGAAGAACAAAGTCATGTGCAAGATGTGACCTAAATGTAAGCTAAAAAGTGGGGAGGGAAGATGTGGTCCAGAGTTTGTATCACAAACTCCGTTGTGCTAACTGAGAGAACTAAGTCCCCTGTTTTCACCTCTGGTCTAGAACTATAAGCCTACCAATTTGAATAATATCCTTTCCATTGAGTTCTTCCCCGTACTTGTCTGTACAAGCTTAGTTAATTTGCTGTATGTATCTGGACTGGCTTTTGTGAAATATGGCCAGATTAAAAAAAAAAAACCAAAAAACTACACAAGGATTTGATGTCAAGATGGGATCCTTTGGGTAATTTCTATTTTGTCACACTCTTCTGTTTGTAATCCAGGATGTGCAACTGGTTCTCTCAACAGAACTTCAGGTGAACACCAGTATAGTAATTTGAATAGGAAATCCTCATAAGGATTGCAAGTGTTGTTCAGCTGTACTCATATTTTAACAGAAGTAATAATTCTGTCACTGATTGTGCGATGAAATACATGTAGGACCTTTTTTTCACAGGGAGAGATAGGAGATATATATAAACCTAAGTGAAGGTAAAGCTATAAATGAAGCTAAGTATATGGCCCTTCATCTGAAAGCTCCTTTATACACATTCTCAATCCCTGTTTTATTTCTGACAAAGCCTCTCTGAAATCCACGGCTTTGACAGAATTGAAGGGGACCAGTTTTGGCTTAGTTTGAGGTATGTGTTTGGTCAGTCTTTTTTTTTTTTTAAAGAGGTGGTTCTTGATGTATTACCTTTTTGTAAAATGTACATTGGAAAACAAGAAGATTTACAATAAATTGGAGTGGAAGTTCATGAGATTTACAGACTGTATACGCTGATTAGTATTTGATCTTATTTAAAAGGGATTCCATGGGCTTTGCCAGGATCATATATTTTGAAAAATCCATATCAAGGTACTATTATTAATAGCTTAGATTTTTTTTTAAAAGTACAATAAAATTTAGAATTAAAATAGGAATTAGAGTAAATTTCTACTCTGGTGTTCCAAAATGCAATTTTATTTTTGCCCCAGCAATTTTAGAATCAGGGATGGAAAGTGTAGGATACATCAAGTCAGTTTCAAACATGGAATAGATAAAAAACCTCCCTGGATATACTTAGTATAGATGGGTGAACATTTATTGTCATATAATATGGATATGGATGACACATTGTCACATGTTTTGCTACATTTTTAAAGTTACTTAGACTGCAAAAAAGTGTAAAATGAAAAAAAGCATTAAAATTGAGATTTTTTTTTTTTACTTTTGAAACACCGTCTGACCCCGATTTCCTTTAATGGGCCAGATCCTGACCCCCATCCACACGTCCATGTCCCAGCTCAGCTTTGGCCTGTCCTTGTCCCCAGGGAGGTGCCCAGTGCCAGGGGCTGAGGCTGCCCTGCTGTCCTACTCCTGGCTGAGGTGGTGGGACAGGCCCTGGCTGTCAGGCCCTGGCTGTTCCCACCCTGGGGGTTGGGGAGGAAAGGTGGCAGGAAGCCTTCATGGAGAAACAAGTTGCTCCTGACTAAATTCAGACATAGAAAGGCAGTATACCAGAGGCGAAAGCAGCGGCAGGAGACCCAGGAGAAAGATAGACACTGTCCAAGCATGCAGAGGTTAGCATGCAGAGGTTAGGAAAGCCAAAGCCCACCTGGAGTTAAATCCAGCAAGCAATGTGAAGGACAAGAAGGGCCGATACAGGTGCAGCAACAGCAAAAATGAGTAGGGAAAATGTAGGCCTATTGCTAAATGGCACAGTGGACCTCATGACAAAGGATATGGAGAAAGCTGAGGTATTCAATGTTTTCTTCACCTTGGTCTTTACTGATAAGATTTGCCTTCAGAAGTTCCAAGTCCCTGAGAGCAGTGGGAAAGTCTGGAGCAAGGAAGACATACTCAGTGAAGGAGGATCAGATCACAAACAAACTGGACATGCACAAGTCCTTGGGACCTCATGGGATGCACACGTGAGTGCTGAGGGAGCTGGCCAGTGTCTTTCTGAGGTCACTCTTGATTATCTGTGAAAGGTTGCAGCAGTCAAGGAAGGTTCCTGAGGATAAGAAGAAAACAGATGTCACTCCTAAGGAAGAGAGATCTGCCTCACCTTGGTGCCTGGGAAGGTGATGGATGAAATCGTCCTGGAAGCCATTTCCAAACATATGAAGGACAGGAAGCTGACTAGGAGTAGTCACCATGTATTTATGAAAGGGAAATCATACTTCATCTGACAGCCTTCTACAACAAAATTACTAGCTCAGTGAACAAGGGAGTAGTGGCTAATATTATTTACCTTGATTTTAACATGGCTTTCAAAATCATGTAACACCTCACAGGCAAGGCTTTCAACACTGAAGCTGACCAAGTATGGGCAAGATAAGTGGACAGTGAGGTGGGTTGAAAGGGTTGAGAGCAGCAGAACAATATCCAGCTGGAGGCCAGTCACTAGTTGTGTATCCCAGGGGTCAATACTGTTTAGCATCTTTATGAATGACCTGGATGATGTGACACAGCACATCCTCAGCAACTATGCAGCCAATTCAAAACTGTACAGAGTGGGTTGATAGTCAAATCAAGTGTGCTGTCATTCAGAGGGACCTTGACAATCTGCAGAAATGACCCAACAGGAATCTCATGAAGTTCAACAGAGGGAAAGGCCAAGCCCTGCACCTGCAGAAGGAGTAACCCCATACATCAGTGCAGGCTGGTAGAAAGCAGTTTTGCAGAAAAGGACTTGGGGGTCAGGGTGGACAAAAAATCAGACACAAGCCAGGAATGTGTCTGTGCAGCAAAAAAGGCCAATGGTATCCTGGGCTGCATCTCAGGAACTGCATCACTGACAGGTCAAGGGAGGTGATCCTTCCTCTCTTCTCAGCATTAGGGAGACACATCTGGAGGGCTGGATCCTGCACTGGACTCCCCAGTACAAAAGATACATAGGCATACTGGAGAGAGTCCAGTGCAGGGCCACAAAGGTGTTTAAGGGACTGGAGCCTCTTCCACACGAGGAGAAGCTAAGAGACCTGGGACTGTTCAGCCTGGAGAAGAGAAGGCTGAAGAAGATCTTATCAATTTGTATAAGTGCCTGACTGAGGGGGAATGAAGAAGAGGGAGCAGACTCTTTTCTGTGGTGTTCAGTGACAGAGCAGGCAATGGGCATAAACTGAAATACAGGAAACTCCATTTAAATATAGGAGAACTTTTTTACTGTGGGGGTGGTCAAACACTGGAACAACCCAGAGAGGCTGTGGAGTCTCCACCCTTTGAGACATTAAAAATCCATCTGGACACGGTCTTGGGCAACCTGTTCTTGTTGAACAGGTAGATTAGGTGATCTCCAGACGTCCCTTCCCAGCTCAGTGACTCTGTAATTCGGATAAACTACTCCTGCTCAGAACCCCTGAAAATGAGGCCTTTTGTTTAGAAACCTGTACTAGAATGTGTTTGCTTCCTAAAGTCACACAAGAAAGGTAATCCATGCTAGACTCCATACTTGGAATTAGTTTTCTTGATTATCTGACCAATGTTACTCAAGACAAAATGCAAGTTATTGATTCAAAAATTTTCTTAGACACGTAAAAAAAGACTGAATTTCTGAGCTTATCTCAAGGTGTCAAACTGAGTTAGAGGTGGTCTGAGTTGTCTCTTCAGGATCTTTGCTTATTAGGACACATCTAGGAAAAAATATGTGACACCAGCAAAACTGAAATTTTACATGCTGCTAAATTTAATTCATTCACAGCCACTAGAATGGATGGTTTACCTCATCTCCTTTTACATTTCAGTAAACTGAAGCAATGGTCTGCTGAAGCTAAAATCACATTGGTCCTAGAACATGAAAATGGACCCCATTTCCTTTAATAGAACAGCAGATCACACTTTTTTGTCAAGTTTTGCCAGTAAATCCATTGTTCTGGCTGGATACATGATTTCATTAAAATCATTTTAATAGATGGTTTTACAAGGAGGGCTACTATTCTCACAGAAAAATATAATAGAAAAAGTACAGGAATGCTTCTTATAGCATACCTTTAAACTGTACAATGGCTTGGGAGACAGGTAAAATAGAGTTTAATGCATCTTTCTATATTACTGTATAACAAAATTAGCCCTGGCTGGCAGACATTCAAATAGAAATATTTGAAATGATTTCCAGACTGCTAAAATCATGCTACTCCCTATAATGATATGATATACATAGGCAATTTGTAAGCAAGATGCTATCAAGGTTCAGGTATCAAGGATATATTATTCCAACCTGCTGAGAAAATTTAAGCTATAGAAATTCCAGTGAGATATTTGTTGCAGAGATGCCACCCTAAGTTGATGTGCAAAAAAATAATCCTTACACAAAATGCCAAATGTCTGACAGGTGTACATAGAACAGGGAAATCTTATGAAAACAATGTTACTGCTAAGGAAGTATTCCAAATGCCAACATTTTTTTCTGCAAGTTCCTTAGCTTTTGATTTTGGATGAGTGATTCATGTGTGATTCTTCTTTAGGTCTGGGTAATCGTTTGAAACCTATCAAAATATACTAATATCAACCTAGAATAGAATGACTACACAGGTATCATCAGATGGACCTGGCAATAGTAAAAGTTGGTATTTTATAATAATAGTAATTTTTTTATCTTAGAAATAATGCATGTATTTTTCATAGATATGATGTAAAGTCTTGTTCAAATTTATGGTGTGCATGTTCAAGTTATTTTTATTTGAAGAACTTTCTTGCTGCAGCTCCCAGAGTAACTGAAGCTCATGCCTTCATTGCAACACATACTATGCATTCCTTTCTTGGAGAGTTAACAGTGAATGACATTATCTGTGATTCTCCAGAATATGTTCATTCCAAGAGAGTGGGCTTTCATAAGTGAATAGCTAGTTTGTGCCATGCTCAAAGCACAAATGTTTCATCATGCTTGCATGGAACTACAGGAGTGTGAGAAATATTGCTTGGGATCATGGGTCTTTGTGAAAAGAGTGATGCTGTGTTGGAATATACAGATACAATGGTTCCGATCCTCTTTATTCAAATAATAATTCTTTTTTTCAGGAGCAGTACCAGTTGACCCCCAGGGAAGACCTGCTGCAAAGAGCCTATGATATAAGTAAGTGAAAGCAAATCACTAGAGGCAAATAGAGGAATCTAAAGAAGCAGTGAGACAGGTCTGTACAACAGACAGTGGCTTCATCACACCGTTACTTAAACCATTACCAATTGTTTCTGCAGGCTGATTGGCAAGAGAGATTACTGAGAAAGATTTTAAAATAGTTTAATAAAATTTATTTGTTAACTAGAAACTTCTCCCAAACGGAAAGGAAAACATGAGAGAAAACGTGAAGATGCATATGTGAAATTTTAATGAGTGAATAAGAGCAGTATTGGCTGTATGGGAAGGAATCAAAGACAGGAATATAGGACTACTGTCTTTAGACAGTGTAATGCTGTCTAAATTCCTATACTGCTTTCAGTATAGGAATACTGTCATACAATTTAATGTACTTGCTTTATCTCTATAAGTAGATGTCTGCAGTGTAAGACTTGCCCTGGAGATGCTATGAAGCTAGAATCTGCAAAATTGAAATATACTCTGCAAATGAAGACCTAAGGAGTGGTCTGAGTAGTAGATGACAATCCAAAGTGTAATATCTTATACAGACAGAACGGTTGGTCCAGTATGCACAAAGGAAACTGTGCTTGAGTGAACAGAGAATCAGCTTGGGATTTCTGTTTGATCTGAAGAAGATAGACATAGCAAAGAGACAGATTTGTGAGTTGCCTGTTCAGAGATAGTATCTGAATGAATGTTTGCTTAAGCGATTAGCCAGGCTAGAGGTGGTAGCTGAGTTAATGTTTGCAGACAAGATTACCCATAAATATGGTAGGTGTAGTAGGATGGCCATTTTTCAGTTTGAACATTTTACTTTTGGAAAATGCTACTTTGTAAAAAGTATGAAGTTTTGTAGAGGCAATTAATCTTCAGTATCAAGAATTTGTCACTGGTAAAGATGAAAGGAATTTTGATTTATGGAAACAGAATTTCAGTTGACTGACCAGGATTTTGTTTGGAGAATCTGTCTGGCAAGAAGTGTATTTTTTCTTCGTTCTACTTCTGAGTGGAAAAAATGGTGAACATATCAGTGAAGCAGAAATTCTCGTTCTTATCTAGACTGAACTCTGTGGACCCTGTGGCAACAAGAAGTTGTTTCCTATGTTGAAAATAGCAGTCCACACATGCAAAATAAGGAAGAAGTGGTGGTTGTTGAACCAGGAAGAGATTATTACAGATCGTAATGAGTGTGGTTTCCACTGAGTAGACTCTGTGCTCCGTGGCAGTGCTAGGAGAGATGAGTGGATTGATGACAAGGTCAGCTCTCTTGGACAAAATCAGTAGGAATCTGTGAGACCATACAGACAATGCCTCTGCTCCTTTCCCTTTGAGGACTGCTTTCAGCTCCTCCTCAAAAAAATAAATATGGTCCCATGGAATAGTACTTCAGGGGGTGACTTCATGTCTGTGTAAAACTGTTAGAAACCTATGCCAACCTCTATTTAATCTCAGCCAGCAAAGACAGTAAAGGTGGTTGGATATAAAGAGGGCAGGACTCTTTCATGCTGTGTTCTGCCTAGTCTTTGCTAATCAGGGTATATGTAGGAGCTTCTCTAGGGCCCGGGCAGGTTGCTGGTGGCTCTGCTGAACTTCAGAGCACAGCTGGAACTGGGTGTTACCACTTCTTCCCTGTGCACAGAAGTAGGAATGGAATAAAAAGTGTTGATACTCAGAAGTACCATGGCTTTCTGAAATATGCAATTTTCTTGCATTGGTGGCTTTTCCCATTCTACTTGAGTATTATTTCATTTTAGCTTATTCTTGATGTTTTCATCATTTTATAAAGTTAGATAGCAGATGTGACGGGAAAAGACATCTCATATCGTATGCTCAGTAAATACTGGAGGAATCTTATATGCTCTCTGTTTTGTGTTCACCAGAAGCATGTGAATTTGTCCTAACTCAGCTCTTGCTAGCAATCTTCCTTACTGGAAATTGTAATCATATGAGCTGCTCATGATACAATCATGGGAAAACTTTTGTGTGTGAACCAGCTGAGTGTGCTCACAGGGGGGAGAATTCAGCCCAGCAATGCTATGCATTTAATAGCTTTATCCATTCAGCTTAATAGCTTGACATTGGGTGCAGATGTTTTATGACTTGTAACAGTTTAATGTGTCCTGGTGGATTACCTTCCAAGTTTCTCTTCATCAAAGCACTTGCTCCAGGTAACTGGAATGTCAGATTTAAATGAAGTGCAATGTGAGAATGGGGATTGTCAGATTTTAAATGAAGGACACAGTGGTGCTAAGTAAAGTTTTGATCACGGTATAACATTTCCATGGCCCATCTCATAGGATCTCTGCAACTCTCCTTCTTTCAGTGTGCAAATTACTGTAGTGAAAGAGGTAAAACAGCCATGCACTGTATTCCAGTACAGCACACAGCCAACCTAAATAATATCTGAAAAGAGAGAGATAATGTTTTACTTGAATTCATAGTCAAACAACAGATGTAACAGACAAGGCAGCACTATTTCATTCCCCAAAGGTGATCAGGCCTCACTAGCAAAGCTGTGAGCCTTTGCCTCACTCCTCCTTTGCTCCTCCTGCTGTTATCCACATGTTCCTTGGGGTCATGAATATCCCCAGCCGTGCTTCCGATGTCTTTCCAGAGGTTTCTTCCATCTTGCTCTTCCAAACACACATCCTCTTCCTTCCCCCACCCCCTCCACTGCTCATCCCAGTTGCTCTGGCTTAGGGCTGGTGAAACAATGAACCCTCTGGAATGCTTTTGTTGCGATGCAGGGCTGAGTGGCCAGGGGATCCATGCTGGTAGTCCCCAGGGTCTTCAAGTACCTTCTTTTTCTCCTTTTGCAGAAATTTACTGGAGCAATAAATCTAGTGCAATGATGGAGAAAACCTAATGCAGGGGATCTCTGGGGAGAGGGAGAGGGAAAAAATGAGCAGTAACAGTGCAATAGTGCTTGTGCTACTTTGCCTGCCTCATGTCTTACTGGCATGATTTTCTATAAAGCTTATCTACTATGAGAGGGGAAGCAGAAAAAAATCCTTTCTGACAGTGGGTGCATTGCCATGAAGGTCCCACGCGGCAGTGAAGTCCAAATTTCTCAACATTTGAAGAGCCGGTATTAAGTAGGTTATCTGATACCTAAAGAGTCACAAAGGTGGCACCATAAATGATATCTTTTCCTGAGGCAGACAATGAGGCAAAGATAATCACAGTGCCAAAAAGACAATGCATGTCATGCTGAAACAGAAAAAGTACAAACCTCCAAGACCTCAGAGTGTCTCGAAGAAGAGACCTTCAGCTTTTTTTGACAGGTTTTGCATATTTGACTATTATTAACACAACAAAAGGTTACACATGGTTATTACTGAGGTGGCAACCTCCCCTGGTTCACATTTTTTACTTGTTGTTCTAGGAGTGATGCAAAAGAGTCACTTGTTTTCTGTCTTTGTACATTTAGGCTGTGATGGCTGGAAAAATGATTTTCAGATTAAAAGGAAAGATAGTGAGCCAGAAAACACTCATTGACTTAAAAGGAAACAATGTGCTTTTATTTTCAACAACTGGGGCCTTTGGAGGCCCTCAAAGTGTTACTCTATAAATACCACTGAGCAAATAATTTGTACTGATAATATGCCTTGGTTTCCATTAACAGAATACCTGTGAACAAATTTTCCCATCCTTCTGGCTATCAATGTCGTTTGTATTTTGTAGATTGTGTTAGAATCTTGGGATCCCAACTAACATTATTGTCCTGCTGGGCTAAGTACTTTTTGGGCCAGTGGGTCTACTGACCTGAACTGACTAAAGATGATCATATTTAAAAGTCTGGGACTTGTGTTTTATTTGGGTCTGCCAACTGTAATTCTTCATATATATAGTTTTGTTTCTGTTTTCTGGGTTGGAAGAAGTGTTATCCCTGTAACTGCAGCAGGCAGCAAAATTAAGATCTGAAGGAATTTCAGTGTGTAACCTCAAATTCTGCTTCCCATGAGTATTTCACGCATGTTACATTGAAAGTGAAGAAGGAAGGACAGGGTGAATGTGACTTTATGTAAATCTGTCGAAAATGTGGCTTGAGTAGTCACAAAAAGGCTTTTTATGCATTATTTATTCCTCCATAGTTAAATATATGATGCTTACTTACTATGGTTGGTAAATGAAAGGAAAGTGGTGAGAATATGACAAAGGCCTTGCTTGGCTGAAGCACAAATTACCACTAGACTTGGGTGCAGAAGTTAATCTTGAGATGATGAGGATTCACTTGGAGGGAATTGTGGTGGGTTTGTAATATGAATTATAGCAAGTTGTAGTTTTTGCATAAATGCAAATATTTAGATGGAATGTTCACAATAGTTTGTCACAACAGGAAAAAGCAATGGCAGAGGAAGGATTTTTCTCTCCTGACTTACGTACATAACTGTTGTCCAAGACACTCTGTACACTCATAGAGAGATACAGACACTTTCAGGAAGTGATTCATCTCGGGTTTGGATGTCTAAAATAAGGCAGATGGAAAGGCCTGTTTCTCTCAGTGGAAGAACTTTTAGGCTGAATCACATTGTAACAAGCAGACTCAGTAGGTAAAACAGTATGACCACCTGCAAACACAGCTCGTGTCTTCGCACCTGCCACCAGTATAGTCAATCACAAAGCGATAGTGCCTGACTGTGTGACAAATTCTCTTTCAGCTGCAGCAGAAGTAGCTAATCTGATGAATCAGTCATAATCGTGCTCAAATGCGTAGTCTAATTTATACAACACGGAATGTAGTATTCCAGTCTGTAAGGAATTAACCCCCACCATGCAAAAAAAGTTTCAGTTTGCATCTGTGAAGTTTGTATTAAGTTAAGAACAACTCCAGCGTGGCTGTAAATTCAGGGTTTTTTTGTTTTGGTTTGGGTTTTTTTTTTCACTGTTGAGATTTAGGATTTGATTTTGCAAAGATGAAGAGCATTTTCTGGACACTCAGTGCCCTGACTGCTTTGAAGAGAAGGACATGGTCCCTGGTGAGATCAAGGCCTTGCACCATACAGAAAGTCTGTATCTGAACTGCTATGTTCCTTAGATGTGTAAAATTTTGAAATGCCTCCTAAAACTATCATTTACTCTCCACTACTGCTTCCAGCTGCCAGACAGAAAGAGTCAGGTGTCTAATCTTGGCTGATTGGCCAGGCTCCATCCATAATTGATGGAGACAAGCACTTCTGAGGGGAGATTCATCTAGTCTATGGAGACTGTGAATCACACATTTCCTGTCTCTTGCCCCCGGCTATTTGTTGGCACCCCTGACTCACTTTGTGCCATCTTTTGGTTGCACCGATAAGCCTGTTTGTGGCTGCAGTGTTAATCAAGTAGCTTAAATGTTTGGGGTTAAAAAAAAAAAAAAATACACACACACACACCCTGGTTAAAAAGGAAATCTATTCCCTGCCTGTACCTTTTTGGGTGTAGGTGCAGAATTTTAACAAAATCCAATATTTTTTAAAACAGCAATGGCAATCTATCCAGGGAGCTACTTTAAATAAAAAAATGTGCTTTTACTGTGTCTTGTGTGCTTGAGCCCAGGCATTAAAGAATAAAATAAAAAGGTGTGTGTTAAACAAAATTGCCTGCTTCATAGTTCATTCTTCTTAACTCTCTAGTTCTTCCCTTGCCTGGCTCAGCCCTTCTCAAGCCCTGCAGATTCTGGGGGAGGGAGTATGTACTAAATTCCTTTCAGCCTTGGTAAACATACTTTGCACAATCTAAACCAGGGTAGTGTTACATTGGTTTGCTGGACCCTTTCGAGTCCTGGAAGAAAAAAAAAAAAAAGGAAAAAAGAGGATATTTGACATCTGCATTTTACTGCAGTAGCTACAAGCACTGTTTGTTATGGAAGAGGGGGACAATGCTTGGGATTTTGAACTGAAAGGAACTGGCTTGAATTTCTGGGCCCCCTGTTTCCCCTCCCTCCTTGCCTGAAGGGCAGCTAAACCTGCACGCATTCCCATCAGAGGAGAGTGGTCAGGTCGCTCCCCCAGCCCTGTGCTTCATGGCAGTCAGGCTACATGAGGAAAATTTTATTGCAGATGAGGGACAACCTTTATTTCACATTCTTAATGCAATTCTCTTGCAAAAGGGTTCAGCCTTTTGCATTTTAGTAGTACATGGGTCATTTTGTTGCTGGTCTTCATTTCACACTCCCTCCTTTCTCTGCTAAGTCAATGCTGTTCCACACAGTTGCTTAAGATCTGCAATAGCAGTAGTAATAATGAAAAACTTCATGTTTAAATAAATTCTAGATTTACAGTGAGGATCACAGGTGCTGTTTGTGCCTAGACACTTCTGTGGACATCTGAGTCCTTGTAATTGTAATCTGGCTTTGGTTTACATCTGTGTTAGAGGGTATGGGCTCTCCAACTAATGTTAAATGCTTTTTGAGATGCTCTTTGGGCTCCTTGGTCACTGACTTTTTTTCCCTCAAATGCATTCATTATTAAAATTACCCGCCACAGTTTCCTCTCTCATACGCTTTTGCAAGCTTGCTGCAAGTGTTCGATATTTGGGACTCAAGTGGTTGGTGACTGGTCGCAGAAATGGCTTTGTCTCTGTTCTTTAACTGGCTGAACATAACTCTAACAAACAGGAAAGGGGCTTTGAAAGTCCATTGAGGATTTGCTTTTCCCTGAGAGAAGTAGCAGATAAACAGGATTAGAGTATTTACACAGTCTTGAAATCTGGGTCGACTAGGTCTTGCCCAAGGCATCCTTCTTATTTAGCTGCAAGATTTGATTGACTGAGTGCAGTGTCAACATTTAGCTTTCTATCCTCACCTTACACAAACTAATCATCTGAATGCAAGCGGCTCCAAGTGCAACAGGTGTGGTCAGGTTTTTCACCTGGTTCGCTAATTGGCTCAGCCCCAAGGCTGTGGTGGATGATTTGGGAAACGCTGTCTTTATACTGCATCAAGCAGTACCAAGCAGCATCCCAGCTCTCCTGAAGTTCAAGCCCTAGTTTTGCTATTGATCTTGTCTTAACATAAGTGGGAATTGAATTCAGTGATAGGTTTGCCTGTGTAAAAGGTCTCGTAAGAGCAGTGGAATGGTTGTGTTGAACTTTAGGGTGAGCGTGGTGCCTGCAGCTGAATTTGTGTGTGTGAAACTGCATGTTGGGGCTGGGGTTGCTCAGGAAGCTTCCACCAGTGCCAGCTCTTCCTCCTACCTTGCCCCAAAACCCTGCTCGCTTTCCTTCTCCCCCTCAGCAGATACTCCTTTCACTGATGTGGCTGCGCACTCAACCAAGCCTCCCAAATAATCTACTTAAAAAACAAACCCACTGTCTTCTTTCCAGGGAAAAAAACCCCAAGCCCCTAAAAACCCCACCTTTCAAGGAAGATCCTTTCTCAAATCCAGCTTAGAGTACAACCACACAAACAGGTAAGGTGGCACAAATGGAAGGGTTGTAGTTGTTTGTGGAAGGAGGCATGTTGCAAAGCACGACAATATCTTATGCAGCATCTTAAAGTCATGCGGAAATGTAGCCTAAGCCTGTGATTTGATGATAAAAAATAATTAGTGGGAGTTCTGGCCTCAGCAGTTGATTTTGTGTCTCTGCTCCCATCTCTATTGTTTTATTTTTTGGTTTGGGTTTGGTTTTTTAAATTGGGTCTGTTTCCTGATTTGGTTCATGGTGCAACCCTGCAAATGATTGTGGTGATGGAATCAGGAACAAGCAGCTGGGAGCAGGGAGAGGGACAGTTTAGGCAAGTGCTGCTTTTGAACATTTGGTGTCATTGACTACAGCCTCAGCTTTTCCCTGGAAAAACAGTAGAACTGTATCTTCTCATCTAGTGACATTTCACAGGTTATCTTAATTCTAGTTAGATACACTTGTCTCTATATTTATTTTGTTCTCTCTTGAAACTGTGCTATGAGCAAGTTAAAATAAAGATATCAGAGTCAATTGTTTTATGCTGCTACCATCAGCTCAAAGAGAACACAGTCTTATTTAGCTTTTCTGGGCAATTTCTTTGAGCTAATACCCAGGAAACTAGAACTGGGCTGCAAGGAAGCCAGCAAGACACTTAGCTTTGAATGACCTGTGTGGACTGCTCACTTGGGAACAAGAATGAAAAAATAAACTACAGTTTATCACAAAAGATCTTTGCCTTACTGCAGCAGTAAAAGTGATATAGCAAAAACATATTGATTCTCTGGGTGACTGATAAAGCTACAGCACTGAAAGGATTCCTCGCAGTAAATCTGAGTTTAATTTTTCCATCCAAATGCCTTGAATAATGCAACCTTCGTCTGCTGGTGACCTATCTGCAGCACTGTTTAAGATGATGATAACACTGTTTATCCAGGATAGGATCCCGAATTGTTGTGCATCATCACAATTCCCAGTAGCTTCCTTGTGCGAAGAACCTTGTATCACATCTAGAATGATTATCTGAGAACTTGCCCATTGCACAACAATAGAAAGGCTCTTTATTGTTTTTTTTTGTTTTGTTTTTTTTTTTGGCTGCTATTCTCAGCCTAGTAGAACCACTGCTGAATTTCCATTAAACCAGCACTTGCATGTGCACATGACACATACACATGCACTTTAGGCTGCCTGGCAATCTGAACTCATTGTATATTCATTATGTTTTCCTTGTGGCGGAGTCCTCTTAACCAAGACAGCTATGAAATACATCACGCCAAAAGATTTCTCTTGCACGGGTATGCGTGCGTATGCGCATGTCCGTAAGAATACGTGCAGATGTATAGAATGGAAAGCACTAGGTACTCTAAAGAGCTGTCTCCGTGTGTCTCTGCTTGAATGGTATCATATCCCACAGCCCTGCCTCCCCCCTCTCTGCTGTGCAGGATAATAATGTGGTGGAAACCTTGTGTCTGTGGGGGGAAGGGTTTAAAAGCATCATACTGAGGCTGGGCTTTCTGCCAGGGGGAAGGGACAGAAGTGAAGTGCTCCTGGAGGTTTTCTTTTTTTAGACAGTGATTACTGAAGGGGAAAGAAGGCCAGTCATCATAGGAGTACAAAAAGACAAAAAAAGTATTTACTGTGGGCTGTTGGCAAATACTTAAGTCTTACTTTAAGCAAGAATTCCTCACAGGAGGGAAAAAAAAAAAAAGCCCCAAAATGGTTGTGCTTAAAGAAGATAGTCCAGTCGCTCCAGCTGTTTCAAAATTAGTGATTAAAATGAATGATATCTTTATCACTTCCCTTCTTCTCTCCCGAGCATGCACACAAGTATTCGCATTCATAAAATGTGCATCCTGAAGGTCCTAAAGACTGGAAGCAAAGGAAGGTGCAGAGGGGATGTCTTTGAAATTGAGGGATTCATTTTTACCTAAAACCTGAAAATTCAGTGTTTGCAAGTCCCCTTTGAGAGACAAAATAGCAGAGTTATAGAAATAGCCGGTCAGTAACTCTCTTTTGCCCTGGGCTCTCTACAGAGTCATTCAGCTTCTTGTTGAGCTGAAGTGTAGAATATTTATACAACTCAAAAACACTGGCAACAAAAGCCTCATGTCTTGTTGGCAAAGCAGGATTGTGAAAAACACTAATGTCTGGGGTTTTTTTTGGGAAAAAAGTCCCCACCAGCCATGTGAAGCCTGTCATTGTATTAGCACTTGTGGACAAGAATATCTAGAAGTCTTTTCTGCACCTAAAGAAAATCATAATTATAAGCTTTGAATTCACATTCCTTGTTAGTTGACAGCATATTTAGGAAGCTTATGTCCCTGTTAAGCTTCTGACTTTTGAAATTAAATTAGGAATGGCAGAGGGAGGGCTTGGGGGATGAGGGAATATTTTTTGGCAAGTGAATGCAAAACTGAAAAGCCAGATTTGCCAAGCATTTTTCCAGGGATGTGTGTATGATTTGCATGTCCCCACTCAGCCTCATAACACATCCTCAGTGTGAAACTGATGGGGACTGAGGGAAATGGCAGTGGTGGTTGAGAAATTAAGGCCAACGTGAAAAATATTTGGTTTTCCTTGATGCAAACTGATGCTGGTGAATCAGTGGATTTGTTCTCCCTTCTCCCCTCCCCTGAGGAAAATTTTCTGTCCTCTTCTTTTTCTTTTTAGTAAAAGCTTAAAACTGAAACTGTGATCATTGCATTAGCACTGGTTGGTGAACCTCAGAAGGAGGTTTCACAATTTTTTGAAGTTAATCCAAAAGCACAACAAAGCATTTTAGTTTAGAAATCAGGCTAAAAATCTTTCAAGATCAAATTCCCTTGTGAGATTTCCACTTTTACATGTGCAGAAAGTATCACAAGACTGTTCTTGCATATCACATCATGGCAGTAATTCTCACTGCAGGAATTACAGTTATGTGTGAATATTAAAGTAAATAAATAGCCAAGCTAAAATATTTTGAGTTCATTTCAGGTTCTAGGAAAAGGCTCGCTACTGCTGCTGAACTTTCTGAACTGTTTCCTTTGTCCTTGGGCTCTGATTTTAGCAAAACACTTTAAAGTATACTCAAACATAAGCATCTGGATTTTCCCATCAAAGTCACTACTCTATTCACATATTTAAAGCCAAGAGAATTTTTTCTAGATAGATGATGCACAGAAAGGTTTTTAAAAAAGGGACGGAGCTGTCTACAGAGGAAGCAGGAGACTCTGTCCCAGGCTCCCTCTGTTTACTGAAATTTAGAAAGCCCTACTTACTGGTCTGCCTGAAAATTAAGTGTGCTCAGTGAGGAATGGGCTCTATTTCTAGCAAGACTGTGAAGGTTTTGTGAAAATTTACCCTTAATTAACAAGTTGCCCTTATATGGCAACCACCTGCAAGATACAGGGCAACGAGTATCAAATCCAGCACTGGGGAAACAAGTCAGTGCCATCAGTGAAGCTCAAAAATCTCATCAATTATTATAGTGGAGTCAAATATTTTATATACTTTGGAAACATGGGAAGTAGTTGAAATTCTGACTTTCGGAGGAGAAGTGAAACTTTTCAAAGCCCCCTGTTGAAAAGCAGCAGTCTTTTGTAGTGTTCAGCTTTATTCAGAGATCCTGTACAACTTCTGGCATGGATGAGGGCATAACAGACTCATGCATTGTTTTCTGCAAACTTCATAATGTCAGTGAAAATGCAGATAAATCAAAGAAAATGGAACATCATGAGGAGACAAGAATTGGTTTATGACAGAAGATTAAGAGAATCAAATTTATCTAGCTTGTCTAACTTAAATTAAGTCTCAAATTGTGATGAATAAACACGTTAAGACTGTGAACAGCAAGGACAGACACATTATTTAGGGTTTTTCAGAGACTTATCACTGGGAATATCAGGATGAAAGTAAGCAGTAGAAGATACCGTCTGGGTATTAGTAGCAGTGCTGTATAATGATATAGAAGAACAGGTTCACAAAAGAAAAAGTAGCTCAAATAATTAAAAGTGGTTTGGACAAAACATTGGAAAATCTCTATTTTAATACCTCATTCATCACTATGATGATATCCCTTCTAGAGAAGAAAATTTCCCTTAGACATGAATGTGATAGTGGTCCATCTTTTTCTTTTTCACTAACTCTAATTTTTATTTTCTTTTCTGCCTCTACTGTCTGTTTCTTGCTGAGACAAGTGTATTGGTCTGATGCCTAAGATTCAGTTCATAATCAGTGATGTCTCAGCTGTTACTTTTTCCTCCTTTCCCACAGAGAGTTCTGAGGTGCCTATGGTACGTGATTTTTGTCGGTATTATTCTGCTTCATCCGATCTGGTGTACCTAATAGGAATGCTCAGGACTGATGATGAGACAGTGCCATCAATTAATAACATTATAAGATGTTCCTGTACTCACAGAAGTTGGGGATAGAAGAGCTCTGTGTAATCACCTGTTCTGGCTGCTGCCATTGATTCTTACTCTGTTTCAGATCCTTGCTCAGAAGGTTTACATACTTTAGTCCAGGCTTTTTGAGATTAGCCTGTAATTTAAATATGTTTCATTGACAGACATGATCTTTCTTTCCACTGGTCTTCTGTTTATCTGCTCTGTTTATCCTCAAAGAAACTTCAATTTTTGCTCCTCCAATCTTTCTTCCTTATTCCTTTCTTAACCAAACTACACATAGTCCATGTATCCATCTTAAATGATTCTTTTTAGCCAAGTCTTCTGAGACCTTACTCAAGTCTTCACTAAAGTTTTGAGAGATATTTCTGTATCTCTCAAAAAGTCCAGCCTCTCTTGGACTTCCTCCAATATATAAGTATCATATTGATAGTAGTATATATAGTATATGTATAGTAGTATATGAATAGTATATATATTGAATACAGTCACTTGGGCCTGGGTCCAAGAATCCATGCATTTAAATAGGTGAGTGGTTGCCATGTTAAACTAGAGATTTAAGGCCGATAACATAAACTGCATATTTTCTCACCATCCTCAGGTATATCTTGGGAAAAAAGGCACAACTGAAAAGCTGCACAGTGTGAGCAAGGGAAACCTGTTGGGCTTTTTTAAACAAATTTTACAATTCTGTCCATGCCCAGATGTTGAAAACTTCATTTCAGGATTGTGGCAAAAATCCGGCCTTCAGAATGCTCCATTACTTAAAGGTCATGGCTCCACTGCCATTTCTGCATGTAAGGATGTCTTCAGTCTTCCTAGGAGAAGGCTAAAGACAGGAAATGCTATGATCATCTGGTTCAGCCTCCTTCCCCAGCCCTAGAACTGGGCTTGTATTGTTTTTCTCTAGTCTCACAAGACTTTTCCAGTACGCACCTTTTACAGTCATGCAGTTCAAGCAGTTGATTTTTGTTGTTCTGATCATTGCTGAAAACAAAACAGAGTTCCTCATTGAATTGGTCATAAAAATGCCTAATCTGAGATGTCAGAAGAAGCCATCAATATATGCATGGAGTTTAAATTTTTCTGCACTGGCACATTCTACTATTGAAGAAGAACCTCCATCATGTTGCCCAGTTTCTTAATTTTATTAGTTCCTTTTTAGTTTTTACCAATTTTTTTTCCTCTCAAAGAAGACATTTCACTATGAAATGTGAAATACATGTATTTTACCTTCATCTGAATTTTAATGCATTCTTACAGGTACCTATTTACTAGTGAGGCACTTCCATTTCACTAGATAAAAGGACCTTGCAGAAGCATCTGTTCCCTTGCCCCAACTGTCTTATATACTACAACGGAGATGTCCAAAGCAGCAGGACTTCAGGGAGGGCAGCCAAACTTCAGTGATGATCCTGACAGCCATGGGCGAATACCGAATCGACTGCATATGCAGTGTGAAAGGGTTGAACATGCTGGTTAGATGCATTAGCTCTGTGAATGCTTATGTTTGTGTATGCAAAGGAGTTACAGAAAGAAAATAAATGACTGTCCTTATGAGTGGCAAGGGTAAGTGGGTGATCACCTGTGGCTTATCTTGTAACTGTGGCAATGTGATTTCTATAACACACCTGTGGCTTTTTTGTAGCACATGGAGCTATTACATGGTGTACAAGTTTGACTAAAGCATCATTGTTTTCTCCCAGTCTCCTTAAGCTTCATCAAATTAACCAATTTGGTGTCCTTAGTACATTTGGCACACTCAAGCCTCTTCCCAGCTCTTGAGTGGATCAAATCCTCATGACTTTACTTCTTCCCCTATCCTTGCTTAAGAGGCGTGTTTGGCAGACCCTGTGGCAAAACTGAGCTACATCGAGCCCTGTAGGATCTAGCTGGACAGAGAAATCTCATGGCAACTAGCTCACTGCAAAATCATGGATTTTTACAGGAGTCTTGTCCATACAAGAATGATAAAACAAACTTCATGATAATTCTCATGGTATGCTCAACATGAATCTTTGCCATCTATCACCACTTACATCTGTGGAAAAGGCAAAGGTTCAAGCATTTGGCATGGTAGCTGGTACCTGCAGTCACCAACTGATGTAAATTCAGTAAGAACAGGGTGGGAGGTGAAAATTTAAACAAGAATGTGAAGGATGTCCTGGCCATTGTTAACTCAAAAATAAGACTTCTTCCTGCCTCTGCTTTTACAGTCTCTTAAGAATTAAGATTAGTTTATTACTGAGACAACTCTCATTCTGGAAATGAAAGAATACAAGACAACACCTAGGTCTGCCTTTGCTATTTCAGGAAGATACTGTTTTCTGAGTGCATAGAGCAAGCAAATGCATCTGATTATTTTTGCTGGTATCTGAAATGTGGAAATCACAGCATTTATGGAGTAAAGGTTTTCTTCATTACGTAGTGTATGGCTGGCCAATGACTATCTGCAACTCATTGTACTTTACCCTGAAGCCAGCAACAGATCTCTTATACTGAAAGGCTGGTTTAGTTATTGGTTGTAACACATTTGAAACAAATAGTTTAACTACAATTTATCCAAGTCTATAATTATTTAAATTTCTCAAGGGGCTCTGTAGGTTCCATCCCAGCTGGATTTTTTTTTTTTTTTTAATTTTAACATAAGGAAAAAGCATGGAAAGTGTTAAACAAAATACACATTATTTTTAATTTCAGAACATTCTCATGCACAGGTTCAGCTGTCCCCATTAGTCTTTCCATGCCATGCTACTGCAGCAGCCTCTACTAAAGAAGGAGGTGTTTTTTTGATTTTATGTTTCTCTCTTTGCTCTTTCCTTTATTGTTTCTTATTTCCTTTTTTTTTTATCCCCCTTCCCACCCACCCCAATAATTGACCTACAGGAATTCACTCAGTACTGAGGTTTGAGAAACTTGTGTAAATTTGGACAGTTGGCTGCATTTCTGTAAGTGTTACTAGGTTAACTTTATCATTTTCCTGTTATTTCTCAAGATTTTGACTTGGAATTTGGAAAAGAAATAAATAGCTAGTCATAAAATTAAAAAAAACAAACCCAAACCAACAGTTGGTTATTTGAAAGGGTAGTGTAATGAGTTTTTGTCTTCTATGCCTATGTGCTTGCATTCTTGTTACTCTTTTTTAATGGAATTCCTATACCTGTTGAGAGATTTATAAGTCAACTGCTTTGGAAAGTTTAAAACCATTGCTTCATGATATGAACAGGATTCTTTGGGTCTTTCATAACAATGACTTATTTTTCTATCCTTCTCAATCAGAATATGATTCTTTAGGTGCAGAGTAACAAAATGTGACATCAATAATGTTAAGTGGCTTTGAAGAAAATACTGACTAGTCCAGAATTCTTGACAAATGAAAGGTATCCTAGCCTCCTTGGTGAGAGGATTGTATATTTGACTTGTATATTTAACTAGTGGCCACTTATATTATGATATTTTGTAAATTACCAAAAATACAAGCTAGTACTATAATTTGTGGGAAAGCCTGGGGAGTTACTCAGTAACATATGGCATTGCTTGGCCCACTACCTTTAGTGTTTCATCAGGTACCTAATCAGGGACGGTACCATCACAGTTGTCATTTTTCCATTTGCATTCACATTCACTTAATACTAGTCTCTTTCAATCACTGCTGTGAGCGGGAGATATCAGGACTAGAATCGGGATTACACAGTGCTCAATCTTAAGCTTGTTGTTTCAGAGCTCAAATTGTACAAAGTGTTAATATCTGACTGGCTTTCCTGTAAGAATATTGCCTGCAAAACTCACGGTGGAGTGAATGTAGAAAAAAATGATCAGTTCAGTCTCAATTTGGACCTCAGGCATCATCTAATCTGTCAAATCAAAAGAATAAGGAAGTTTTACTTTTTTATCCACTTAGAAAGAGGACATAACAACTGATGTATGGGTCTGGCCGGAAGTTCTTCTGTCCTATTATATGTTTTCTGACATAGACCCACAGGTGGAGGGATGCTAATGGGTTTACTTATGGGAAAACAGATTTATGAAGTGATTAGAGGCATAGCTACTGATTTGATATTGGAGCATTCTTGCTTGGGTGCTCTTCACCCTGCTTTCACATAGTGGTATGAAATGACCCTCCTCAGTCTGTCAGGCTTGTTTACAAACAAATGCAGGAAAATACTTTGGTTTTCATAGTTTCCATTAGGAATGGAAAAGCTAGAATCGCCTGTCCTTTCCAGTTTTTATTTCTGTCTGAAATAATACAGCTTTCAAAGCTAGGATTCAGTCATCACTGAAGCCTGATGTAGTCTGGTGGCTTAACTAACACATAACACTTGTCATCTGCAGTGGACTGGGAATGCACTCTTTGTCAGTCATCATGTCCCTGCCGTGTGGTGCTGAGCTGAGCAGCTTCCAACTTAGAGTGAAAAGCATCGTAACAGAATCAGCTGTGATCAAATGAAGTGTAGACTTTAGCTGTGTCTATGCTATGTAGAGTTCCTGGAGTACTTATGTTCATAAAGAGGGTAAAAATACATGTGGGGATATGCGACAAACAGACCAGAAACCTTATCTGCACCCAGGTAGATGCAATTCATTTTGTCTCTTGCTTCTGCATAATTATGACTAAGTCTTAAAATATCTTCTGTTTTGACTTCTAAAACTGTTTCAGAAATTATTTTATGGCATTATTTTTGAACTTAGGTTTGTGTATCTTACAAGTTGCTCTGTCCAAGGAGTGATACTGAGATAAATAAAATATCCAAGGCCTTTGTGTAAGCCTTGAAGCCAGCAAAAAAGGTCCATAAATGGGTCCTCGGATATAAGGTCACTGTAGCTTAGCTGTGAGTGGGATCAGAAAAATTCCCGCTATCCATTTTAAGTGCATGGAAAGACATAGAGACTGATTTCAATTAGATTTTATATACAGTGACTTATGTTCAATACAATTGCTTCCATTTACACTAGTACAAGCAAAAGGAAGGCTGGGACCATTTTCCCTACTCTGAATATTTTAAATAGTTTAGTAAAGCTAACATGTCTATATCTCTTATTATCACTACACTGTGGTAGTGTTTTATAAGCAGGAATGAAATTCTCTCGGCAATGTCCCTGCTGGAAAGACTGTTCCCATTTCGCAGCCAGGGAGCTGAGGCATGTAGGTCAACAACCTAATCCAAAGCCCAATTTTTAGCTCTCTTATGAAAGACACTTGAATTATTTCATTGTAAACTGAAGATAGGTTTGCCTACTTCTAAGCCAGAACACATTCTGTAATTTGTCTGTAAGGCAGCTGTGCCCAAGCGTAGCACTCAAGGATATGTCTAGAAAAGCCTTAGTCTTAAATTTCAGTCTCGCAGAACTTTTTTTGCATCCCTGTGGCTCTTACAGGCTATTCACAGTTTGGGCACTGAAACCAGTAGCAGTGTGGAGGTCAATTTCTAAAAACACCAGTAGGGCTAGCACAGAGCTGGTTTTGGGGATGTGCCATCTGGAGGGAGACGTTGGTGGCTCCCACCTTCTGGCTCACTCTGAGTTCTGAGAGCAGCAGGAGCTTCTGCCTCGTACAGATGCAATTTAATGATGATAGAAAATGGTAGCATATTGTTTCTGTAAGAGGCAGTCTCTCATGGATCCTACAGTGTTCTTACCAGCATGTTTAACCTCTAATCTGGGAAAGAAAAATACCATCTGGTACACACCATCCTTGAAAGGTTGCTGTCCCCTGCCTTGATGTGTACCTGGAGAGCTCATGTAAGTGCTGCACTGAGTTACCCCTGCTGAATGAACCTACCTGGGCCCCAGAAGAAGTGAAGCAACATTAGTGTGATGCACTACCTGAGTTAACATACCTGACTTTGCAGCAGGGCTAATGAGCTGGTGCAGAATGCCATACTTGCCTGGCTACGCTGCTTCCAGTAGTGGAGCTGGCTTATTTAGAGCTCGCGTAGTTATCTCTGCCCAGAACTGCACTGGGTTATATTGGCAGATCCATAAACTCTTAATGTTTAATGAAGAATATTTTGGTTTGTGATTGTATTTATCTCATCAGAGAAAATATCACACTTTCTGTCCTAAGGAACCTGTGCTTCCTTGTTTGCTTATTTATGCAGTGTTAATGTTATTTTCACTATTAAGGTGAGAAGGATTCTGGCACGAATGAGAACTTGCTGTTAAGCTCTGACAACCCTGACTCACGATACCTGTCAGACTTAACATATCACCTCTGCAGTCTATGCCTTACCTCTGCATTGTCTCTGTAGCAGAGAGGACAGGAGAAGCTGTATGTCCACTCTCAAAATCTGCAGTCAACTGGCCTGTTGATTTAAATCACTAACAGTTTTGGTACACGCTCCTAGGTAAACTGGACTGCGCTGCCAGAAACTGAGCTGCTCTGTGTCTGACTGGGGTGGGTTGACCCTTCCTTAAGCAACCTGCTGACCTGAGTTCTCTGGGATCGTCAGACCGATGCCAAACATGATGTGGAAACCTGACTGGCTGAGTACGCTACAGACCTGGGCTCATGGGCACCCACCTTCTGAGCCACTGGGATGGTAGGCACGGCCCACCAGACCCAGCTTTCTCCTTAGAGGTGGTCAAAAATTTGCAGTGCTGACAGTATTTCTAGTCATGAGAGTACAATATTGGAACAATTTTTAAGTGAGCAAATACCATGCCTTGGATTGACCTTGCTAGTGAAGACACTACCGCTGTGTGAACATACAGTTCAATCTGCTACCTCTGTGAAAGAGATGAGGTGAGACTTACAGGTGTGACCTCATGAGTTACTGCCGAGTGTGTGAATCAGAGCCCCAGGCCCATTGGTGGCATCTGTCCGTTGCAAAGAAGCAATTCTTCCTCATCCTGGTTCTGCAGTTCTTTAATAATAAAGTATCCTCTCAGAGACATAATGAAAATGTGAGATAGACAGAAGTTTTAAAAATGAAGCTGAGTTACTGGCTTTTGTGTGCATAAGGACAGAACTGACCGGCTGCCACTTAGGTCTGTTTGGAAATCTGTCCTAGTACTGCTTTCATTCCTTCAGCAGGTTGCAGATAGAGCTGGTTTGGTTTAAAAAGATTCCTCATATACATGCTAAAATGTGTTTATTTCATTTTTTAAATGTGCCTGTAAAGTAGCTTGGAAATAATTGTTCCTGATGTTTAATTAGGTAGTGTTTGAAAAGCACTTTGAAAATGAAAAATGAAGTAGAAGTGCTAAATATTCTTGCCTCAGGTTGATTAATTATGGACAGTAAATCTTACATTAGCCCATGTGATAAATGTGAGTGAGTAGACTGCACAATCTATTAAAGGAAACCCAGGCATATACATTTTTCCCTCTGCATATGGATCTGGGGCTGATCTGAGGGTTGGGGAATTGTGTCTGCTTTGTAGCTTCTCATCCCATTTTTTTATTCAATGCTATTGAAGACTTTAGCAGAGGATTCAGAATCTGGCTTTTCAGAGCTAGCAGAGGGGCGATCCAGGGCATGGGAACACGCTGGGCTCCTTCAGAAGTTTCCGCTTTCAACTTCACAGGAAGTTGTTAGACAGAGAGGCTACATCTATATTAGTAAATCAAACATGTCCAGCTCTCTGCCACTGAAGTCACCTGGCACTGAACTGCCCGCATCCACACGATTAAACACTTTTACCCTGTGAGAGCGAGGTGGTTGCGGCCAGACGCTCTGATGGGAAAAGTCCCTGGCCTGTGCTAGCTCAGGAAGTCTTCCTGGAGATTACTTGGGTGAGTGCAAGTCGGCCAGGGTCAAAACCATTCTAGAAATTTAACAGTGGAGATGATCGAGGTTCGGTGCCTAAGCCTGCCCAGCACTGTTTATTTTACTGGCACAGATGTAGCCTGGAGTACTTACCTCTGCTGTCTTCAGGGCACCTTCCACTGATGGAGGGGCACAAAGCTGCTTTTCTATAGGCCAGATCATGTCATACAATATATGTATCTTGCCGACCTCTCCCAGTGGTGGCTCTTTTGGGGTAGCAATAGTGATATCTGATCTCAAAGGGCTGATGAAACTAACCGCCCAGCTTCACTTGCACTGCAGAATAGATGATAGATTGCAGGACCACTTGGTGTCTTTGACAGGTTTTAAGTGGGGTTAATGTATAAAGTACAAATATCCTTATCACACCTAGACCAAATATGTGAGAGGTCTGTGCTAGTTCCTGCAAATATGGTAAGTGCCTTGAATAAACTGACAATCACTTACCTCAGATAAAAAGTCTGGAGAAGCCTGTAGAATGAAGGTGGAAAAGGAAGGAGGACACAAGTCCAGGAAAACTGTATGAGAGTCTGCAGAAAATATAGAAAACATCTGTATCTTTTTTTTTTTTTTTTTTTCATATATGATAGTTTGCTTATACACTGTATTACTATAATCTTCTAGGAGCAGAGAAGTAAGTTTCCTTCTTGGAATGGGAGGATCAGATATTGACATTGGCTCCTTGGAGTTAGCATGAAGGACTGATCTGAAATTGTTGCTTTAAGAGGACATTACTTTGAGTTATAACAAAACCAATGACTAGTTATTAACGTTGTTGATGTACAAAAAAAAGAGGCGGCATATATAAAAACATTATAACTGCAGAACTGGCCATAAGGTCTTTGCTGCAGCGTGTAGAGGGAGAGTTGGAATCATGGCAGTTTGGTCTGAAAAGAAAATACAGAAGGCTTGCTTTTCCATTCCAGTTGACAGATCATAAAATATTAAATTCTGATCTGTTTGGAAAAAATTGTCACGTGTTCCTGAAAATGACTCCTGACTACAGAGCTTCAAAGAGATAAAGTCTTTGACAAAAGCTCTGATTCTTTTAGCTTCGGTGAACAAGCTATAGTGAAAAAAGGTGCTGAAGGTCAGATGTAGGCATAAGGGAATTAAGGCAAAAAGTAGAGCCTTAGGCATAGCCTTTGCAGCCTCACAGAATTTCCCTTTCTCTGCATCTATTCTCCAGATCCAGCCTGGTAGAGAGAACTCTGAGAGGTGCCTGTGAGCCTGAGTGCGGTACCTGATCTGCAAACACAGGGGGAGGACTTACATTGTGAAGGCACTGCTGGAAATGGAGCTGTAGATTGGCTCAGGTATCCTGCTGAAAAGGTGCACGCTTGCTTCTTCTCTTATGCCTGTCCTCTCACATCACTTCCCCATGCCAAAACATTCCTGTTAATGCTTAGGCAGCAATGTGATGCTTTTTGACAAGAAAATTCAGCAAGGAGGTTCTGCAGAGCTCTTCAAAACATCTCAGAAGATGGTGAGGTGGTTTAGAAGGAAATGGTGAGGTGGTTTAGAAGATGATGAAATGGCAAGTCACCTGGTGCATAAGAAGCTTGAATACATGGTGTTCACTGAAAGGAAGCAATGAGAGAGATACTCAGAAAAGAGAGGCAAGGACTGGGGAGAGAGCCCAGAGACTTGGAGAGCAGGATCTTTTTAATGCTGAAAAGGAAAATCCATACAATATGCACGTTCCCTGGTTTTTGGCCTCATAGAAACTTCTGAAATCTAGTTAATTAAAGGCGTGCTATTTAGCACCCTACTTTTGATTGATCCTTCTCTCAAGAATGTGTGAATGAGATGCCGAGGTGTAAACAAGAACCATGAGACTTACATTTATGGTGAATTACACATACCCATTCTATTAGCATAATTCACTTGTGTCAGGTGTTTTATGCAGCATTTCATTTATTTTAGCAAGTTTCTCAGTTGCAAGAGCTTCAAAACACAAAGTCAATAGAACTGAAATGGTTTCCTTATTTTTGCATCAGGAATTCTTGAAGATATAACATGCGATGGTATCTGCTTCACAGTGCTATGCAACTCGGTCACAAGCTATCACAAGTGACCTATAAACCAGATTTATTTGACACTAAATTCAAGCTGAAAACAACTTCCCAGAACCCTAGAAAAGGCAGTGAAACTCTATATATTCGCTCCAAGGAGACATGCACACACATTTGAATATGCATACTTTTATGCACAGATATCATCATGTATCATATTCTTGCTGACCATCTGTTTGCTTACTGCGAGCTCTGAGATGATTCAGTTGCTGCGTCTTTGGGGAAAACGCTGGGTAAGACCTGCATGTAAATGTGCAAGGACACATTTGGGGATGCACTAACCGCTGTGTGCTGGGACATGCTATGCCTGGCTCCATCTATTCCACCAGCCCTCCTGGTTGGGCAGTCAAGATGGCTCAGAGATCCATCACCAAAGCTGGAGTGGTGGGGCCACCTTATAGCAAGGAGGGGTGTGAAATGTAGACAGTACAAACTCTGACTGAATTTAGGTCATCTGCAGGAGCTGGGTGGGGTTCAGGAACACAGAGAAAGCAAGTGGGTTTTGGTACCACTTAGTTCAGATAAAAGCAGATATAATTGCTATATCTTTGTGGAACAATGCAGAGAATAAACCAGAAGTATGCAAACAACAGGAGCTGTAGCCAGTTCTTTTTAGGAAGGAATCATCAATGGGAAAGAGAACACCTTTAAAAAGTCAGGGAGATACTGAATCTAAATTCCATAATAAATATAAGAACCCTGCCTTCACATATGTCACTCTGGTGAAGTCTGGCTGTCAGAGTTGGAGCTTCGTCTAAGGCAGATTTACCTGTGCATGAAGGAAGTTCTGTAACAAGTACAATATTACATTAATGGTGCATCTCCACTTATTCACAGGCAGCACAGTTGTGCATTTCAGATAGGTCTGAAAAGACCCTGCAGCTGGGCATTGTGAAGCTTTTCATTTATATTTCCTCAAATCCATGTTTTATGTAACATTTTCTGTATCCTTCCCAATGCACAATGTATCTCTGTCAGCCTTTATAACCGAAAGTATATCACTGTCCCAAATATCTACACTGCTTTTTGGTATAATGGACTTTATTTCTGGCCTAATTTAGGAACTTCCAGAAATGTTGTCCTGAGTTGGGGCTGAAACCTTCTACTTTTCAGAGATATTTTTTTAGGCTTTTGTTACCAAGCATGTTAAAATCTGGGCTGCTTTTAAGAAACTTCCCTACCATTCTCTGCTCTGCAAAGAGCTGGCGCAGGCAGACCCCCCCAGTTGTGTGCAGTCACATGTGCAGGATCAGGGCCAGAGGTTTTTTCTGTCAAGTCAGTTCACAGTTGCAGACAACTGAGATTTGATATTTTGATTAGAGTTTTTCCTTATTTTTCTCTTTCCGAGTTGGTGATGAAGGAAGCTCTCAGATCCGCCCTTGTATTTGGTCCCAAAGAAGCAGAGCTTCCTATGGCATTTTCTTTGCTCCAGAACTATTCATCACTAGCACTGTGTTGATAATGTGATGACAGTTGTTGCCAAAACTTTCCTGTTCACCCTAAATCTGTTTTTCTTGGTATGAAAATAAAGATACGATGCTCAGCAGAGAGAGAGATAGCACTCCGTGGTATGAGAGCTCAAGGTGACTGGGACAGAGTAATTATCCAAGGACAAACCCCATGCGGGCAGGCATTTTCCAGATTCCAGAGGGGAAGAGGAGAAGAGGGGTGTGAGGCTAAAGGGGGTGGGCTGGGCGGGATGTGCCTGCTGGGGGCTGGGGAGAGAGACACTGCTCCTCTTTTAAAGGAAAATGAGCAGCCAGCAGAAAGTAGATGCGTCTCACTATGGGGTGAGGGTGGAGAACCCACCAACTGCTGAGACAGTCAATAGGCAGATTATTCATCACACATTGCTAGGAGATTAACTGAGCAAACGTTCTGACAAAACTGATTAAAGCCTTCATCCTGTACAGGGGAACAAAGAGACACCAAGCTATTACACCCCAGCCAAATGCCAGATGATGACTACATGTAGTAGAAACACAAAGTATGGAGTGTTAGTTGTTTTTTTTTCCTCAAACTGGGATAAGTCTCCCTCTCTTTATCACTAGAGTCATCACGAGTCAAAGTTTGTAAATACAGCTACCTACTGAATGTTTCAAAAGCCAGATTGCTGTCATGTAATAGATAAAGGACATCCCCCCCTAGTTTGCTTCTCTTAAAATGTTATCTCAGAGTGTTATCATGTCTAGAGTCATCTCTCTTCTGAAGTACATTCTTTCCCAGTATTATCACCACTGTTTACAATTGCAGATTCTTAAAATGAGCAAAATACTTGACTTCCCATTATAGTAAAGTTTGGATAGTACTCCCTCAGCCACGTGTAAACTCTGAATGTGAGTGCTTCCAGTATCAGTGTTTGCTCAGTCACTAGCACTGGTAAAGCAGAAATGGACATGATTTTTTACTGTGTTCACTAATTACTGCAGTTTCTAGCCTTGTCACTTCCTAAAACAAGAGAAATAATATCTATAAAACTAAATCACTTAATTGCAGAGTTCTGAAGACTGGTAAAGTCATGAAAAACAGCCTGAGAAAGGAATCCGCTTCCAGACAACTCTGATTGTTTTCTTTCAACAGTCAAAAATGTAATGGGTCATGGAAATGATCATACCAAAACTGCTAAGTGTCTGCTACCTCTAACAAGTGCCTGCTAACAAGTGTTTAACCTTAGGCACAGCTGAAGCCTAAGCACTGAGCTCGGCATTGGTTTAGATATACCTATGTATGTTCACTGTTTCTCAGGCATAAAAATGTCCCTGTAAGCCGTCCTGGTAATGTACAGACACTTTTGGAAAGGAAGGCCATTGTCTGTCAGGACCCTGAGACGTAAAATTAGGCAGCGCACCCCCCTGGGGAGTCAGTAGCAGGAGCTGGGCGACGGCACTGGTGGCTCTTCCTTCTCTAAACCCCTGACTCTGAGGGTAAGGACATTACAACTAATTATGTCTTTGGACTGTGCTGACATGAATAAACCATTCGAGGTTAACTGTCATGCTTCTTAGTGTCATAAAGCCTCCTTTTCATAGAATTAAAGCCTTATTACATAAAATTGTGTCAAATCATTCCCCTGTGCTGGGTTAGATCCTATAAACTGGTCTAAATAAGTTGTTTTTCAGGAAGAGTTGGGCTCACTCGCTGTGGTAGTGTCCAAGTAATCTTTTGCTATAAATGTGTTTTTCAGGTGTCAGAAAAGTAGATGTCAAATATGTGGCGGCTTTTGGAAACAAATGTCATCTAATGTAATAACAGAAATCTCCTCCGAAATTTAGGGAGAACACTGGTATGGTTAGGAATGCTTCAAGACTAAATTAACTAAATTATCATTTGCTACCTCATGGGGATTTTAGCTTAATGATTTGTATTTGTTAACTTGCATTTACCTTAGCTGTGGTTGTCAGTGCCATAGCAAGTGAGAAAAAGATCTTTCTGTTTAACACTGTGAACCCTAGACACTGGGTTAAGAAATAGCTCTCATATATTAGAAGCAAAACTGATAGAAATACTAATAACAAAACCAGCAAAATACTATGTGCCAGAGAGTACAGTAGTACGTATATTGGAATAATTTATAAATATGAAAGAAACTGTTCTGTACACAAATATTTTATGGATCCAATTGATGTGTTGAGGTGGAGCAGTGGAAAATTAAGAAATCCCTAGAAAACTGCAGATACCTTACATGACTTATAGTCGATTTTCCTCTAAGTTGCTAAATAGCTTTATCTAGCGACATGTTGCATGTATGTCAGCATTTCATAGCTAACATAAATCTGCAAAAGATGCTGCCAACTGTTTGGTTGAAGTTTTTTGTGGTTTTTTTGGTTGTGTTTTTTTTTTTTGTGGTTTTTTTGGTTGTTGTTTTTTTTTTTTTTTGTTGTTGTTGTTAAATAGTCAGCTTCTTCATTGCTCAAATGATTGTCACAATTTTGAGAGCACCCCAATCATTAGATGATCATTGAAAAGGCAGCTGTATACATTTGAATTGCTCTGGCAAGGCAGGGAGCTTTTCAAAATGAAGGAAACAGCTTATCTTTTCAAAAACCTTTTATACCCTTGTAAAAGGCAATAAAATATATATCAAACATAGATGATACTGACTGCTCTTTACGGTCACTATTAAGATTTATGGTCCCTGAAGTTAAATATTGACTTTGGCATCACCTTGGTCAATATTTATCTCTCAGATCAATAAATCTTAATATTGACTGCAACTGAAGTCACCATGCTGCCCAATGTTACCTCTGAATGATTTATATCAATGTATTTTCCTCTTCCCTCAATATATCTTTTACTTTCCTGTGTTCCTATTTGATGGGGTTGGAAGATCTTTTTGCACCAGGAAACTTTTTCTTTGCATAGAGCATTATTCCCATTAGGTTATTTTATTCCTTTCCTTATTTCTTCATAAGTTCTACTGTAACTGCACAAACCATCTTTTTCCTAGTGCCTAAGTAAAGCTATAGCTTCTGAGAGCATACTAGGCTGTATCATTTTCATTATGATTTTGCTTACTGGAAATTATAATCATCATAATCATCCTAATCAGTATTAGTGCTTTCTCTTATTATCCTTAAATTTCTATATTAACATTTACTTTTCTGTCTCCCAATGTTTTCCTTCAACTATTAGAGTTTTATAATACAACAGAAAATTCTATTTTAGTTAAAATTTAACTATTTAGTCCTATTTGGTAAGTTTTTATTGTCTTGATTTCCCCAACACTATTCAGTTCATGAAGAAGTTAGATACATGATCACAACTAGCTTTTCATATATATATAATTTTCCTAATATCAGTGGAATTTTTGTTTTAGCAGGACCTTTGAGGCTAATTGAACAAAGACCCTTTACTGAGTCCAATTAAAAATGAAGTTCCTAATGAACTCTTTTGAATGTGATATATAGACACTCATTAATGCAAAAACGGATTGCTGGCTACCCTCCCTGTATTGTCCTAACCCGAACCTTTAAAAGATCCAGTCTTTTTTTTTAATAAAAGATGTGTGCGTTATCTCCTGGACTATATTCTCACCAATAGAAATCCACAAGCCGAAATATGTTCAGTCCAAATATGTTAGCCTTTCTGTTCTTTCACAATACCTAATAATTCCACCTTTCTTTTGTTGCCCTGGGTGAATGCTGCCTGCGCCCTGACTGTGCTGTGCCTGCGCTGGCCCTGGTGCCTCGCTGCCCTGCAATCCCATCTGAGGGGCTCTGGGACAGAACTGGCCCCCGCACCGTGTGCCACGCTGCAAATCACAGTGTCATCCACCTACTCAGTCTTTGATCCAGTATTGCTCTTTTTCTACTGTACAGCTCCAAGCACTGTGATAGCTTAATTAAGAGATAGTAATATAGGTGGTCCCTGCACTCATATCAACTCCAAGAGTGGGCATTTGAATACAAAAGGATCCTAATTTTTTTTATGGTGTAATTCTTTCACATGCTTGAGACTGTAAAAAGCTACAAGAATGCTAATGTTAAATAAAGAAATGGAGAATACTAGAATGCTGCCAAATCATCAGCTAAGCCTTTTTTTTGTTGTTGTTGCTGTTGCATTCCCATGTGAGGGCTGCACCCTACTGAATAAAATAGCTCTCTTCTACTGAGAGTGTGATGGAAAATTTGCCAAACAGAAACAAAGGCCCTTATTCGACTTCCGCCTTCTGACATAAACAGCTGTACTGATGCATGTGATAAATTATCAGAATGGGTAAAAATCTTCCTTTCCTTCTCTGTTTTCTTTAAAATGAGATCAGAGCACTCTGATGAACACAGCCTCTCTCCCTATCTGAGAAACAGAGTGAAAATGGCTTCTGATGACCTTCAACATTATTTGGGTAGCTCAGTTAATTAGGGACACAGCAGAACTCCCTTGTTACTTGCCCTATCATGATCTTTCCCAACTAACACAGTTCAAGCTCTGAATGCACCAGCAAAAAGCAGCTTCAGGATGTTCCTTGCAATCAAGAGAAGAAATAAGTTTTCCTCTGCTTGGATGGAAAATGGAGTGGCTGGAGGGAAAAAAAAAAAATAAAAAATGTAATTCACCAGTACATTTGTGAATGAGGAGTGTAACTTTAAGCAAGAGTTTGAAGTCGAAATGCAGAAAGTTGTATGGCTTACTCCTTATCACTTATTAAGGTCCAAAACTTCCCCCATTAGCAAACCTGAATAATTTTCTATATCTCCTGCCTTAAACTCTTGAGTAGCATTGATGTACACAGCTATGAGTCTGCTGCACTCCAGTCCAGGGGAACCTGCATTTCCCTGGCTGGCAAGCAGGCCATCCTTGCATCTACTGGAGTGCTAGGGAATCACAGTAAGTGCTCCAGAAATGCTTTAATATGTTAGGGCCAAGCAAATGATAAATAACATTTTATTAGCTTTATTTGGTATTATTAACATCAGTACTCTTAGTATTAGTTATATCCTTGACAATGTGGTTTAGAAATGGGAGGGAAATTAGATATGAATAACCTGTATAGTAAATAACCTGCAGGCTGTTTAGAGGCAACTATGAAGATCAGCGAACAGGTTTTTCAGCCTCATGCAACACTTCCAAACAAGGTGATAGACAAACATTCCCTAAATGCTGGACTAATGATCTGTCTAACAGTGTACCTTGTGATGACTAACTGCTTCTCAGACCTCTAAGAAAACTGGATTGAAAATGCTGGTGACCTTGCAACACCACCTAAGGCAAGATTGACAAATCTTGCTCTGCCCCTGAAACTGATGGTTGCTGATGAGGACAACAATGCTAATATGGAGCAGTGATGGATGCTTCTATCCTCTGATGCAGCCCACAGGATTAAAACACCTTCTCTGACTCCTCGGCTAACTGCTGCAGAGCTGGGTGAGACTAGGGATGATGGTAAAACCATTGAAAAATTGTAAGGAGAATTTCTCTGCCAGTTGAGTGAGCAAACTGGATTTCTTCTTTCTCAGGACTCGTCAACAATGAGAAAGAAATTCCTTGTATCAATCCTACTAACAAGCAGATCAAATTTGCAGTCACTCAAAAGTGTCTGGGCACATGTGCCATGCTTCCAAGTCTTGCTTTTGAAGTTAAGCAGGACCTAGCAAATACTATGATGCTCTGAATGTCAGATAGGGCTATGAGGCTGGAGGGACTGATCTGAGAACAAATTAGAGCAATCAAATATGTTTAGCTTGAATAAACAACAGCTAATGGGCTGAGAATGCATACAACTGACAAGTTTGGAGAAGGCTGTAAACATCAGCAAAGACAGTGACATAATTCTGAAGGTTCATGTAGATTCAGCTAAAGAATGAGGGCTTGTTTACACCAAGAAATTCACTGTTATAATTATGTAGCATAATTATACAACATAATTGTAATTATCCTGGAATTATTCTGAAGGAAGAGTGTCCACATGGGGAGTTATGCTGATATAAAGATACTGCTAAATTTCCCTGTGTAGACAAGCCTCAGCAAAAAAAGGATTGTTTTTTGTGTAAAGCCTCTGTGTGCTACTGTTACTAGTACCACAGTGCAATACAAAACAGGGAATGTAAATTACAGTCATAGCTTTTAGTTGATTTAATCTATCTAGTTCAAGCCTGGTCCCCAGAGAGAGACCCCCTACCAGCATTGGCTTGTGTGACGCATATTCCCATTTCATATGAAGAGTCTTTGCTCTTTTCAGTCCCCTGATTCGCCTGGGACTGTGTCCTGCTCTGTAGTTTAGCTCAACTAAATAGCTTGCATGACAATAGCTCACTCTCTGCCTCTATGGCATTGTCATCCACAGCTGTAAGGCACTTGTCGGGAAGACGATTTACTCCATCTTATTGCCAGTGTGTTGGTGTGTTTTTTTCATACTTCTCTAGATTTTAGTTAACAAGCTTTAAGCTTCCTCAGGGAAACTATCATACGCCTAGGCCTGTCTATGCAAAATGTTGTTCTACATTAACAGTACCAGAAGAGCCAAAGTGATAATTCTCCTCAGTTATGGATGCTCATATATAACCACATTTATAAACCATTTGCATGACTTTGTTCTCTGTGGCCATCTCATTGGACTAGAAAACAAGGTTAAATATGTGTGCCCTCAGTGAACAAAATCCATCACTTCCATGCTCCTACACGAGCGATGGTGCAACTGCTTGAGCAGGGATAATGAGGCTTTGGGATAATTGGAACGTGCTTCTTACAGTGTTTTTACAAGTAGATATATTCCTATGGTTTGTTTAAGATTTCAGACTGAGCTATCCAGAAGAGTTTAAATATTTGAAGGAAGGTTCATAAAGCAAACAGTATGGCAAGGAATCGCTGTGATAATTAGTTTGAATAATAACATCGCTACACTTGCCTGGCATTTTTTACCGTCTTTTCATCAGGAAGATATTGTCATAATCTTTATTTTGTAGATGACAGGTAAAGAGGAGAAATGGCTTGCTCAAAGTTCTATACCACCTCCCAGCTGGGAGGAGGAAACTGGTGTGCTGAGTTCTTGGACAGATACTGCTGAGAGGCCATGCACCAAGGACAAGTTTGTAATTAGATATATTTTAAATACTTCAAGAACCTGTGTGGTTGCATGTAGAGGAGAAGCCACCTTCACTGCTGAAAAAGGAGGCTGAAAATATATAGTTTCATTGAAATAGGGAATTTAAAAATGCAGCTGACAGAGGGATGGATGAGAGAGATCATTCCAGAACTGTGTTTTTCTATGGCTAAGCCTTTTGCTGTTCTTTGTTAATGCATAGAGTTTTGCAAACCTGAGTGTTCTGCTTGCAAATTGCTTATTCCTTGTTCCTTTATTTAAAATGACACCTACCTCTTATTCATTTTTGTGCATCGAAAATAAGGAATGGCTTTTTTAGTCTTCAGCTTGTCACTGTGTTTCCTTCCTTCTTTTTCAATTGTACCAATTTTAAACCAAGAAAACACAGGGAAAAAAAAAAAAAAAGTAACTTACCTGCCTGTAAACTCTTCCCTGCCACAAAACTCATGTCCAAATTGACATCTTCAAAATGGAGGAATGACCCTGTTATGGCCTTTCCTCTCTTAGTTTCTGTTGCTTATTTTCTGACTTTTTTTTTTTATTATTATTTTTCATTTCTAATTCACATTCTTTCTCTCCCAATTTGGAGACTTCAGATTAGATTCACAAAATGACGTAGGCATCATCTGGAAAGCACTGTGGCATCAGTGCAATCCCACAGCCCCAGGTTGTGCCTTCATGGCATGAACAACCCCTAGAGTGGTGGCTGTGAATGTGGTTCAAAAAGGCCAGTGGGCTGAAGTGGGCCGACCCCTTGAATGTAGCTCTGGGGAAAAGCTCAGGAGAGTGTTACACTCCCTGCCGCATCCTTGGAGATGATGGTACTTAGCTTTTCCACATGGGGTTTGCTGAGAACTGCATGTCCAAACAGATGGAATGAAAAGCGTGGGAAAGGTTTTGCCTTTTTGTCTAGTGCTCTGGTGAGCACAATACTCCCTTAGGATGCAGGAGGGCCGAGTTTGTCTTTTTTTCTTCCTTAAGAAGACCTGAGTCGATCTCTTTCCCCTCTCCGAACAGTGTCCTCAGCACCAGGTGCTAGCAGGACACCTCCTCTGATGAGGCTTATAGCCTTATTCCTCTCCTCCTAAAACAATTCCTTAATCACCTGGGTATTAGAAACTAGTTCAGATACCTCTGCAAAGCACACCTCCAGGATGAGGCACCTCCCAGGTTAAGCAGCAACTGAGTGGGATTTAGAATTATCTTCATGTGGACAATTAGACAGTTTTACAGATTTATCCCTTCCTTCCTTTAAAACTGTTTGCCATGTCTTTAATTCTAGCTCCATCGCTAATGTGTGGGTTCACCAATCACTAGCCCATGGTGCAGAATGCTTCTTTTTCTGAGTCATTATTACATTTACAATTATACTGGCTATTAAAGACACCATAGCTTTGTCATTATGCAGAGTTAAACATAATATCGATCAACTCAACCTAGCCCGCACTTTCCAGAATTTCAACAAAGAAAATGAGTCTTTAAATGGGGTAAGCAGTTTGAACTATAAGCTCCTCTAAACAGCATAGCTCAACTAGATCAGCACCTTTTATTTTGCTGCTTTCTCCATACCCAGAAAAAAGGGAGACTCTATCAGTCATAATATTCTAGCAATGTCCCTGCTGTAGGCAAAAATGAACTTAAGGCTTTTATTAAATTTTCTTCCTTTAAAGACAAGGCTGGATTGTCAGTCTTTTACATACATTCACACACACACACACACACACCCCATCCCATACCCCCTACAAATGCAGAAATGGGACCAGTTTGTTCTCCTGGAAAATAGAAAATTTACAGTCTTAGGTGGGATTCAGATGTTTTGGAACACTTCCTTAAATTAGGCTTTCCAGTACCTAAAAGATACACATGTTGAAAATAATCTCCTATCTGCTGGAACACTATGGCAATATGGTATATATATAAAAAAAGACTTTAAATTATTGCTGACTAACATTACTAGTAATAGATTTTGCTATGGGGAAGAAGTTGTGGAGCCAAATCTCCTGTTCTAATTGTTAATTATTGTTGTCTTTGTTTCAAAGAAATTCTGTTATGAGACTAAGCAGCTTTATTTGGTTAAAATGTTCCAGGAAAATTCAACACCAATCACATTTAAAAATAAATGTTCAGTAGCACAATGAAGGAATATACAGTAGCACACCTACTGCATTTTTACTCTCTTGATCTCCAAGCAATGTTTATGCTTGTATCTTCTGTCTTTTATAAGTGAATGCTGTGTTGATATGGAGGCTGTTCATTTGACTGTCCTAGGGAATGAACTCTGCTTCAGTGGCTGAGATAGTAATGTATGCCTTCTGCATGTGAAAGAACCATTGTTTATAAAGCCCTGCAAATGCAATCTGGTATTTATTTGGTGAGAAGACTTAGTTGCAAACTGGCTGTAATCCTGACCTTGTGTCTTGGTTTCAGCTGAGACCTAGTTAATTTTCTTTCTAGTAGCCGGCATAGTGCTGTATTTTGGCTTTAGTATGACAATAATACTGTTAACACACTGATGTTTTTAGTTGTTGCTAGGTAGTTTCAGTGCTTACATTAAGTGAAGGACTTTTCAGCTTCCCACACCCTGCCAGGTGCAGAAGAAGCTGGGAGAGCACAGCCAGGACAGCTGACCCAGACTGGCCAAAGGGATATTCCCTACCATAGAATGGCATGATCAGTATATAACTGGGGAAGCGAGCTAGGAGGCAGGATCACTGCTTGCAAACACACTGGGTATTGAGTGTTTTTTTTTTCTTCCCTGCATTTGGTGAGGAATTGCATTTGTGCATCACTTTTTTAAAAATGATGATGATGATGATGATGATTGTCATTCTCTTCCTTTGTTATCCTACTAACCTATGAGGTTTTTCTTCCCCATTCTCCTCCCGATCCCCTTGCAGGGGACGGGTGAACAAGCAGCTGTGTGGTGCATACTTACCTGCTGGGGTTAAACTGCAACACCTTCTTACAATATGATGTAAGTTTATGTGGCAATGATCTCTTGCCCTCCTGAGGGAGTTTCACGAGCTCTTCAGAAGTTTGAAATTTGTCTCACTCTGAAATTTTACTCTCAAGCCCTAAGTATGCATCCACTTGATGAAAGACTTGTAGAAAGAAAATCTTTCTCTTTAAGGCTAAGTCCCACTCGTACTACCCCACACTGTGTGTTTTGATGAAAACGTAGCTTTCTACACTGACATTAGTAGAAATCAAAGGTCATACACATGAATTAGCTAAGGTAGTTTACCACCTTGTCAGGTGTCAGTTTAACTATATTAACTGACGGTAAAATCTAGGCACATGCTCTGAGTCTCCTTGGCTGTGAAGCAATATATTCCTTAGCTCAGCCCTGATGAAAGAGTTTGAGCTAATCATGCATATCATTGCTCAGCTGATGGGAGGTAACTTCTTGTGCAGCCATAATTTCATTGTATATCTGCAATTATCAGCTCATATCTTCCATGAGTCTTAGAAGTGCTGGTATCAATTACAGATAGGTCTGGCGGCTGGAAGTTATGTAGGACTTTATAGGTCTATATGGACAGAAAGACTGGAACCACCAAGACACTTCATTTAGCTCACCCTCAGGTCTCAGAGAATAATGCTCTCAGCCTTCAATAATCTGAGCTAGACTGTCACCTCCATGGTAGGGATTGTCACTTTACTTGGTTAGTATAGTATAGTAGTATAGTAATCAGTCAAGTTGGGTAGTGACACCGTATAAACATCATTTCTATTTTATTCTAAACAAGTTTGCTCACTGTAATGACACTGATCTCCTCAAGCATGCAGAATCTATCTTTCTTTTATCAGTCCACATCACTAGCTATTTGCGCTGCAGATCATGATGAAACATGTTTACATACATGGACCATATGGCAAATTCCACGTTTCAAGTACCTTTGTATGAAGAATATCTGTCTGAATTGTGTTTAATATCTGTCCTTTTTTCCCCCCTCAAAATCAATCCAAACCCACATGACTCCAATTAGTTCCTATCTCAAACAGCTTATTGGCAGCAATTTGTTCTCAGTATTGCCAAAATACATAAAACTGTTGCAAGTCCCATGATTTTTCATGGTTTTCTTTACAATTCAAAATTCAGATGAATACCTTAACATTACAATGAGATGAAAAGAAGTGAAAATTACCTTTCAACTCAGAAAACAAAACAAACTAAAGCGTGGATCTAATTAACCTTGGCAAGAAAAGAAATCACTGAGAATGAAAATCTCTCCAATTCAAAGTAGCCAAAACAAAGCCATCTGAAGTTCTAACAAAACTCTTGAAATAGGATTTAACTGGTACATCAGTGCTGCTCAGACTGATGTTGATGCTCTGTATGGAGATTAATTTTACCCTCAAAAAGGAGGCTTCCTGCCAAATACATGCAGTCTGTATTATTTACATCTTTAAGTCCAGAAAATCCTGGAAGTTCTCTGCTTGGTCCCCTGTATCTCAAAGAATTAGATTACGGCAAACATTGCAGGGAGTATCTCCTCATGCCTGGCTATTTACTGACATTTTAAGTTCCAAAATTTATGTAGGGCAAAGATTTCTGGGGCCTGTGTTCATTCTTCACTTCACTGTCACTGCTGTAAAATTCTTAGATTTAAATAAAGTTAGTACAAAGTTTCATGGAAATTATAGTCAGCTTACCCCAAGGGGGCTAATAAGCAAGACAATATAAGCAAGTCTCCAGAGAAGAGTAGATGTCTTTAAATTACATCCCAGAGATGTACTCTGACGGCTTGCATCAGAAATAAGAATCAGAATTAGGGACAGGATTTCTTAACATCCCCTTTAGGCAACCAAAGCATCAGATTTCATCTCAGTTTTAACACAGGTAGAATCTGTTCCAACTGTGAAAAGAACTGCCATTTCTAAGTATTTTAATTTCACTTCTCTGGTGACTGAATGACTTTGGGGAATGAGAGAATAAAACCAAGGGTACAAATCAGGTGATATTTGAACTTGCATTACTAGATCCCCATCCTTTGCAAATATATGGACAAAATACTGTATAGGTTGTATCAGGGTACATAAAAAAGGATAGAAGCATTTCCTTTTGGCCTAGACAGTTTCATGAATCAGACCCAATGCTGCAATCAGAACTAGGGTATCTGCAGACAAAATCTATACGGAAGGTGTCATAGTGTTATACCACAGGGATCTTGCAGACAGAGACCCCCAAGCTGTAACCTCTTGTTGAAAACTATAGCGGCTTTATTAGCTTCAACACCATTTTTGCATATCTGACTACTTTGCTAAATCAAACCATCTATCTGCACTGTATTTCTCAGCATCACTCCAGCTATCAGAAACTGAAGCTTCCCTGAAGACTTAAGCCAAGCCTCAAATTATGTCTCAAAAATAAATAAATAGCCATAGCATTTGAGGGGTTTACAACACCTTTGACCATCATTACTTCTGCCACTGCTGTTTCTGCTTTGCACCATGCCTTCAAAACCACATGCTTCAATGTTGGAGTCCTCAGTACTTCTGTAAAGGATGGGAAGAGCAGGATGAGATAAGCCTATTCCATTTTGATTCAGGATTGCTAAAAGCTAAACAGACAATACAGAATAAGTGCAGGATCATGATTGTTCTAGGTAATAATCGCAGATAAATGCTTCAAGGTCATCTAGCAAGAGTAATATGAAACATAATACCTGAAAGACTATTATATTTCCAGGAATCCTGCTAGGCCTGATGGTCCTTTCTTTTAAAAACATGATGTATTTGTGAAAAGGGAAGAACCCTAGTATCAAAAGTAACAAAACTGGATCTGGACATTGGTTACAACAGTGAGCTTGCCTGGCCAGTTAGATCTGTCTCATCTATAGATGCTAGATAAATGCATGAGAAACCTGGTACATTGATCAGGAAGGATAATTTTTTTCAAGTTGAAGTGAAATACAGGAAAGTTGAGGTTAAAGAAGATAGCATTTTGATATCCATTGACAGCGAGAAGGCTGCATGTGGTTCTTGAGGTAAAATTGCACGAGACGAGCTGCTCTAAGAATTCACTGCCCACTGGAAAGGTCCTTCAAAAAGGTCTTCCTGTTCAATTCATTCACCCATCTGACAAGTCATCTCTGCTGGCATGGGGACATCCCACCCCTTCCACTCCCAGGCTTCTGACTTGCTCCTGTTTTGGCTCTGATGCTCACTAGACTCTCTTTTGAGCCAATTTAATTTACTAACCCAGAAGAAAACAGTTATTTATCTTTTTGGATTAGTTTTTTGCCATGTTAGTGAGCTGGTTTACACAGGGGTCTGACAAACACCAGAGCTGGCACATAGAATGGTGCAGGAGTGGGAATATATGGATGAAGTGGCAGGACCGTCCTCTTTTGGCCACAAGAAGCTGTTAGGTTTACTTACTCATCTTTTATAACTTAATCCTTTCTAGCAAGCGAAAGTACTAAGAGAAACTCATGACTGTTGCAATGTCACATGAACCAATTTGTATACGTTGCATGTGGGATGTTTTTAGTGAAACTGATTTTGGAAAGAGGTGCTCTGTTTTATTTTCAAGATCCATTTGGATTTCTGCTACAGTGCCTTTCTACAGAGAGTTACCAAAGTGAGGAGTTCAGCGCTAGCCTTACATGTTTTACATAATTACCATTTATATTTTCTAAAGTGGCCTTTGAGGGGGGAAAAAAAAACCCTGTATGAAAACTGTTCTAGAGGGGAAAATATAAAAAATTCTTCAACTCAGCAAAAAATACTTGCAAACTCTCAATGAAGTGTTATTCTGCAGGGACATCTACAATTTTATAGGATGCAATTTCACAGTTCAGGGTTGGTTTGCCATGTGTGGAGAGCAGGCTGATTGCATCAGGTGGTGGAGCATTATCAAGTCATTGTTAACTCATTGCCACAGAGGACATAAAGGGCTTTCCCCATAGCAGTCACTAATAGTGACAGAGTCAACTGGTTTGGCCAGGCTGATATTGGTGGAGGGAATGTTCTCCAAGCTGAAATGTGAAATGGGTGTAAAGAAAAATATGGATTTTTTTTTCCTTCTAAATAAGATCTGAGGATTTTTGTAGCAATTACATGCTTTAGAGTTTTACAGTGATGATTCTGTCCTGTCCTCTCCGGTTGCAAGACAGCATTTGCCACCTTACCCAAATACTTCACTGTTTCTCTTCAAAGTGCTTTTAAGAGTCCTTCCTCACTCTCATCCTAAATATCTGTTGGTAGGCCACTGGTAAACTCTGACTTTTTTTGCTAAATATCAATTCCAGTAATTCTTGTATTTTGAATCTGTTCTTGGCAGGATCTTCATTTTATTCTGTATTTGTACAATAACTTGCATCTATTTTGGCCCATAAATCTGATGAGCTGGACTAATGCAAATAATAAATACGTATAGTAGTAAGCCAGCTGTACTGGCCTGAAAGTTTATCTTTGTATTATTCAAATACAGATATTGACATATAGACCTACTGTAATGAATCACCACATTTTGACAAACTGGATAGAATAAAATATAGCAGCTGAATCTTAGGAGATGGATATAATGTGCTGAAACAAGTTATTCCACTAACTTTCTACCTGACAGGAATTAATGAAAAGCAGATACCAGGGAAGATTGTCAAAAAGAATATGGAGGCCAGCCTTTAGGTTTATCATGGAAGTTGGATGCTGCAACTTTTATAAGAATTTCTGAACATGCTTGGGGTAATGTTTCTTTATATTAATGTAATTGGTTTGCTTATCCACCTCTCCTCTCTGTTTTCCTCTCTGTAGTCCACCAACATGCCCAGCATATATGTATTTCACATAATATTGTATATGTAATCAAAAGCTGCAAGCTGTTCTCAAAGTATTGTTCAAAATCTCTAAACCTTGGTCCCACAAACCTCAGCTGTTCAACTTGGCATGGGCTTGGGGCAAGAAGTGATCCCAGTGATTCCCTGTTTGCCGGATAAAATAGTGATGTTTAAGTAGCACTCCCCTGCCTCTAAGGAAATTGAGATAGGTAACTTCTGTCCCTGCACTAGGTCATGAGCCATCAGGGAGATGATGAAACAAAATGAAGTTGATTGGATAATACAGTAAATGCTGGGTATAAGATTGCAGACAGGGAGCCAGACCTTGTAAAAGTGGCATGGGATGTATAAAAGAGCAGATGACAGAGGATATTCATGGAGGCTAGAGGACTACACAAACTTTACACAATAGCAATAACAATAGGAATTATTATTAATATTTTTGTTAGCAGATTGGCCAAGGCAAACCACAGCATGATACAATTCTGTAAGCTTAGATGGACAAACCAGTCTACTTGGGGGACTAGTTGTCTCTAATGAATCAATTACCTGGCCAGATGTGCAAAGAGATTGCAGAGCTCTTCAAAACACAGAAATCCAATTGTGTTCTGGAAGTGCTCTAATTTGGAAATAATAGTAGGACATAATCCACTAGGGTTTTCAACAAGCAAGTGGCTACTGATTGCTCAGTGTTTCTGACAGCAAATTACTGATGAGAAAATATGGAAGGAGAGGAGATGTCAGCATGTGACATAACCTGGAGGAATGTTGAAGGGATCGAGGCAGAGCATAAGAATAGCCACAGCAGGTTGCACTGAAGATCCACCTAAACTGCTATCTGAAAGTGGTATCAGCAGGACAGCATTCCACTGATGAGCAGCACAGGACAAGGGCAGATTTCCAATGTCAATTTCAGATCTCCAAATGGACCCAAAAAGCTTCCCAAAAAGCTTCCCAAAAACCTTGTTTTTGTTTTGGTAACCGATTTTACCAGAAGGTCATGATAAGTCTGAGATTTGTCTAACAAAATGTCAGAAATTAGTTGTTTTTCTGTGGGCTGGAAGACTCTTCATATTTCCACACTGCAGAAATATCATGGAAGTAGGAAATGTGTACAATTTATTTAGAAGAGGTTCAATTTCAGCTCTCAGTTATGGCTGCAGGTGGGTATTCACCTAATTCAAGCTGTCCTAATGTTCAGAAAAGATCTGATGTCCTTCACATAGCTGAACTTACTGCATAGTAAGTTTTTGGTTTTTTTTCAGACAGAAAATTTTGTACATTTGAAAAGAAATACTGCTACTGTGGAATATTAAGGTAGGTGGTTGAACGGGGGTTTCTTGGAATTGTTTGTGTTGTTTGTATGACTCGTTTTATACTAGCAAGTGTTCTTGCACTGAGGGAAAACCAAAGTACAATCAGTTCCTATTCACCCTTTTCATGCCATTGATTTTATAGGCTTCTGTCACATCCTGCCTCAGGCATCCTTTTTTTTTTTTTCAGCCTGAAAAGCCCTAGTCTGCTTATCTGTTGTACAAAAACTATTTCACACATTTGATCTCCCATATCTCCCTTCTTAAATTTTTCCAGTTCTCATATTTTGAGATGGGGGCCCAACATGGCACACTGCATTCAAGATGTCTGTCACCATGTTTTTTTATATAATAATGGAATAATGATGTCTTATGCTTTATCTCTTTTTAATAGACCTAACATGTAATGTACTTTTACAAGTTCTCCTTATCAGAAAATTTCCATTTTTTCTCTGCCATTATTTGACTAGCTGTATCTGTGATCTCAGGTATCAGTGATATATGTAGAATCTCAGACAGAATTGATCTTACATTCATCTTTCCCATGAGTAACCTGAAGGACTTGAGTGCAGGTATGTGACAGCTTCTGAATCACATCCTGTGTTAAATGAGAATTGCTTTGTCAGAAGTACTTACTACGTGAAATACACAAGACATCTTATTAGTTGTCCAATTCCCACATTTATCTTCTCCTACAGAAATAAAACTCAGAGTAATCTTTGATCATTAAGACATGTCTCCTTTTTGAATGCATTGTATAATTAAAGATCAATTTTCATGCTAGCTAGGACTACTTCATGATTTTGGGTTGGAAAAACTTTTAATTCCAGGTGAGTTCCAGGAGAAGAATGATTTCAAGTGAAGTTTGCTCTGAGGTTTTGAAATCATTTGGATCTGAAGCTCCCAGTGAGACTGGAAAGGGTAAAGTTGAAACCATATGGACTGAAACCAAGAAAAAATGTACAGATAACCTCTCCATGAGTGCAGCATCTTGAGTTTCAATGAAATCTAGTGACAATGATCTCAGCTAGTTTCTAAGTCCCAAGTCCTTTGCCTGCAGCATGCAAGTACCAACTATATTTTTATTCTTACCTCGACTTGGTTTTCATGGTTCATTGTGCAAGAATGAACAATGATTTCTTTTGTCAGTCATCCAACTGAAAATTGTTTTGCTTATTATTCAATATAAATTGTTCCTCTGCTAAAACATAAGATATCAGCATGTAAGGATTTATTGCCCAATTTTATCTCTCACAATTCTAAAACATGAGAACAGTACTTGCTGCTTTGGATGAGAATAAGAAACATGGTAAAAGGGGAAATGTAGGTTTCACTAAAGAGAGAGTGTTGAATAGCTCCCAAATTTGCTATAGTTCAAAGCATTAGCTCTGGAAATCCATTACTTTGGAAGAGGGCTATGGAAAAATGCCATCTTTATATTGAATATGAAAGGATAAGATTTTCCAAAGTGTTCTAGTGAAATAGGAGGCTACATCCTGTTGATTCAGGATCCTTTGAACCTGAAGCTCCTAATATAGGACTGAAAAAGATACAGCTGAAGTTATGTGGACTGAATATAGCTCATAACAACTGAGCAAAGAACAGCCTCTGAGTTACAACTAAGTCTAGCAAGCACACTCAAGGAATTTAGAAACATAGTGGTCTTAAGTTTTCTCTTTAGTCATGGCACACCTAAGATCAGAATTATTCTTGATCACTTCTGTGGACAACTGGGAGGTTGACCTAAGGCTGATGAATTTAAGGACCTTTAGTTATAGTGTGGCAGGCTCTGAGACTATAACTATCATGAAATAAATGTAGATAACTTAGCATTGCTATGAATCCCCCTAAGTCATAACTGAACCATCTTTGTGGTGTGACCACAATGAAAGATTAATACTTCTCTGACAGAGAAATCCAGCAGAGCCAAAGCAACTAAACAAATTAGCTGGGTTGCAATCCAGCGTATGTATCATTAGAAGACATTTTTCTGTCTGAGTTGCAAGAGATAGAAGGAAGAAACTAGTTCTATTTTCAAATATTGTTTTTATGTTTTGCATTAAATAGTTATTTGATGGAATTCATAAACTATTCTTGAAGAATGGTCTAAAAGCCAGGACTTCTTGATTGAAATGTCCTGTTGCTAAGCTGTAGAACAAATGATTTCTCTTTTATATTTTCTTTCCATCCAACGAGTTTTGAAGGTTTTTTCTACACAGTGAGATAGGTTTAGCAGGAAGAGTAGAAGTGATACTTTAATCCAGTCCATAGCCTGATGACCAAATAAACTCCTCTGGAGCTACAGAGAGGACCAAATCCAGAGTTTGAGCAAAGAATCTATTGCAAGTAAAGGGCGTCTCACTTCATTGTGTGTGCTGCCCATCACAGTCCCAGCAGTCAACTGCAAATGATTTTCAGAAACAGTCACTTGGGGATGGGTGTGGAAAACTGCTGTACTTTTGAATTCTATTTGGAAATTAACTGTGGGGCTATTTTTGAACTCTTTAGCACCATCAGAAATGCTTTCTGTTGGTGGATACAACTACTCAGAATAGCACAAAATGGTGCACAGTATCATTATGACTAGGAAAAAAACATGCTGGAAGACCCCAGATGGGTGTTTGGACGCAGAATAAATACACAGAGCTGAAGGTCAGAGAAATCATCTACTTAGGTGAAAATCACTATTGTAATAAACTCCATGTTGAGATTTTTAGAAATACATACCTCAGGTGACAGGGAACAGCAACAGTGGGTTCAGTCCATGAAGGAGGACAAGCCAGAACCCAAGGGTGACCTCCACATCAGCAGAGTGCTTATCAGCTAGGCGCCATCTCACAAGATCTGAACAGGACCAGGTTGCTGACAGTGGCAGTCTCTATTAGGGCAAGACCTATGGATGCCTTTGGGGTCCTGACTTAAGGATACTCTGAGCAAAAGCTGTCATTAGTCTAAATCTTACTGGTTTTGCCTTTAAATTATTTACTGTAGTATGGATTCAACTTCAAGCTACAGATCAAACATCTGAAAACTGATGACAATTTGAATGTGGAGCCAAAGACCCTTATCACTAAAGGCTAGTTATTTGGAAGCAGACTGGAATTTTGTGCTTTGTTGCATCTCTTCAAAGCAAATTCGACCCTGTGTCTTCAGGCAGGTTTGCAAATGGCTGTCACTTGAAGGAGTCTTGGTTTCAGCGGCAGCTATTCATGGTATCACAGGATGTCAAAAGCACTACCCAATCCTTATTATTGAAGTTACATACTGCATCACTGGGAATTTGTAAAACAAAACAATGCCTATTACCTCTGCAGCTCTTGAACTGACATTATTTGTCCCCCATCTGCTGACGCCAAAGTAATAATTAACTAAGCACACTATTTCCTGAGCAATTGATAATGCTGGCAAAAAAGAAAAGGTGGTTTGGCATGACTAAAGGTGTCTTTTAGCAGAAATATATAATCAAGACCTTGATTACCTATAATCAGTAAAATTCTGAAGTGCCATAGGTGTTTTGGACTGATTTCACTGGTTAGGAAACACCACTGTAAAGACATCATATTACTGCATAGGTCTTGTTATATAAACTGAAGATATTAAACTGAAACAGATGTGTTGATTTCAGCTTGGCTCAAAACACACACAAGAAACTGATGTTTGCCAAATGGAAAAGGATAAAAATCAGTTGATAAAATGTTATTTTCATGCATCTGAGATAATTACAACCAGTGGGCAGTGAAAGAAAATTAAAACCTATAAAGAATAAGCTGGCAGCAGCTGACAGTAGATGCTACAGAGGGAGGTAAAATCCTTGTCAGTGAACCAAGCCAGTAGGCGAGTAGAACTGTATAAAGAAAAATTGCATTTTCTATATACCCCATGACATAAGATTTAATACTCATGTATGATGACTTTCATGCCTACAGAAGATATTAATGGTTGTAACATTAGCCTGCTTTTTAAACTGTATCCGTAGTATTTCACTTAATGACCTTGTGCAGTACTATGTCTCTTGTAAGTAAATACTTCTCTTTCTAATTGGAATTTATTACCTTTTAATTTGCAACCCAATGTTGTTATATGATGGGACAAGTTTAATAAAAGGAGAGATTGATCAGTTTATTACTATACCAGTAGCAATTTTGTACACCTTCATCAAGTCTCCTGTTACTCTTGTCCCGTCTGGGTTAATCTCTCATCCAATATAAATTCCACCTTACCTCTACCTCTACTCTGGACTTCATCAATCTCTGCTTTATCTTTCTTGAGAGTGAGTCAACCACAACTGAGCTCAGTATTACAAGTGAGAATTGATCATTTTTATATGGTGCTATATATTTCCTATATTGTTTCTATCAATTTTAAAATGTAGTCTTTTAAAGTCATTCTTAAAATTTGGCAGTTTTCTTTAAGGCAAGAAGTCTTCTTAGCGGTTCCAGCATGCAAAGGCATATGCAAATTAAATTTTTATTTGGCCCTTTCAAAAATTTTTTTATAGCAACATTTTGTTTTTCTCAAGAGTTGGAAACTAATGAGCTCTGTCAAATTGGACAGCACTGTGTCTAGGAAAATGTTAGAGGAAATGCTGATTAGCTAGTGAGCCAAAACCATAGCCACGATTTGCTGTTGATTGTCGAAGGCAGGCATTTATTGAGTTTATCTGCAAGATAACTCTTAAACAGAATGTATTTAGCTAGTTAGATTCAATAACAGGGAATCACTTTCATTCAATGGAGAGGACAGAATTATATTTTGAGTGATGGTCCAGGGAGAGTAATAGAATGGAAGTTAATGTTTTTAGTTTAGAAGCAGTTATTTTTCTGAATTAGGGTTCTGAGTATACTTACCGTGATATGGAATGAAGTCAGTAAAGTATTTAGGTATTTAAATAGACTCAAAAGCACCTGAGATTCTCATGGAAACCAATAGAAGATAGGTTTGAAAAATTTTAACAGACACTTTCTGCATCTTAAAATGAATAGACGTGGACTCGAGGGGACAGAGTGTACCCTCAGCAAGTTTGCTGATGATACTAAACTGGGAGGAGTGGCTGACACACCAGAAGGCTGTGCTGCCATTCAGCGAGATCCAGACAGGCTAGAGATTTGGGTGGAGAGGAATCAAATGAAATTCAACAAGAGCAAGTGTAGGAATAACCCTAAGCACCAGAACAGGTTAGGGGTTGACCTGCTGGGAAGCTGCTCTGCAGAGAAGGACCTGGGAGTCCTGGTGGACAAGTTGAGCATAAGCCAGCAGTGTACCCTCGTGGCCAAGAAGGCCAGTGGTATCCTGGGGTCCATTAAGAAGCACATGGCCAGAAGGTCAAGGGAGGTTATTCTCCCCTTCTACTCTGCCCTGGTGAGGCCACATCTGGAGTTCTGTGTCCAGTTCTGGACTCACCAGTTCAAGACAGGGAACTACTGTAGACAGTCCAGCCGAGGGCTACAAAGATGATGAGGGGACTGGAGCATCTCTCATAAGAGGAAAGACTGAGAGAGCTGGGCCTGTTTAGCCTGGAGAAGACTGAGAGAAGATCTCATCAATAGTTACAAATATCTAAAGGGTGGATGTCAAGAGGATGGGGCCAGACCCTTTTCAGTGATGCCCAGTGACAGAACAAGGGGCAATGGGCACAAACTGGAACACAGGAAGTTCCATTTGAACATGAGGAAAAACATCTTTACTATGAGGGTGACCGAGCACTGGAACAGGCTGCCCAGAGAGGTTGTGGAGTCTCCTGCTCTGGAGATATTCAAAACTTTCCTGCATGCAATCCTCTGCAACCTGCTCTAGATGATACTTTAGGAAGGGAGATGCTTTAGGAAGGGAGTTGGACTAGATGATCTCCAGAGGTCCCTTCCAACCCCTACCATTCTGTGATTCTGTGATTCTGTGACTTCACGCTGTACATGGACGTACCTTTCTCCTGTGTGTCCTTCATTTGAAGTGTAGTTCAAAACGTAGGTCTGTATGTTAAGGCTAATTCACCCTATGTCTTATACTGATGTCACATGTAAGGACATTCCTAGCATGTACTAAATAAACTTAATGCTAGATTCTGCTTTGGTGAGTGGCAGCAGAATAATACAAGGGTGCTTTAGGATCTATTGCTGTTCGGGAGCTCATGACTGAAAAGCACTATGTGGTCAGTGATTGTCCAGACAGCATTAGCATTATATATATATATATATATATATATATATATATATATATAATT
>VXBL01005328.1:549211-681557 GCA_013400195.1 Aramus guarauna | reverse complement strand
ATAATTTTTTTTCTTAGTCTTCTGGCTCTGATGGCTGTTCTAGCCACATCTCTAAAGAAGTCGAAGGCTTTTGGAGTTTGGTGATGGATGTCTTTCAGTAAGAGACATTTACATTAATGTGAACAACTATAAAGGAGTGAAGACAGAGCTTATACTGAATCCACCTTGAAGCGCCTCTTTCTGTTTTGTTCAGTGCTTGATCTATATTTTGACAATGACCACCTATTAAATCAATTATTTTACTTTGAGCAAAATGTTACTTTATTTTTTAGTATTTGCAGTCCTATCACATTCTCAATTTCCTCTACCATCTTCTCTAAACCAGTTTCAGTGTAACAACATAGGAAAAATTATTGAAGATAATTTTTGTTTTGAATGAGCTGTAGCCACAATTTTGTGCTAAGAAAACTGGTACCTTGGTGAGACCATTCATTCATTGATGGTACTATGAAGGTTACCTTTCTTTATAACATTTAGTTCTGTTTTAATAAAGGCAATTTGTGAGCAGCTGATTTTTTTTCTTTTTTTTTTTTTTTTTTAATAGAAATATGCCACAATAAGACATTTATAAGAAGATGAATGATGCCTAAAAGCAATGTTGGAACAGTCATCCCACAGTCTCACATCTTTTTTTTTTTTATTAGATCTATAATTAATCCTCACTTATACCAAATGTGTGTGACTCAGACACACTGACAGAGGGCTGATGACAAAACATGTTATTGTTGATGCTGTAGAAGATACACTGTGAGCGTCTTCCAAGGCTTGGAGAACACCACCTTGTTCAAGCTGTTTGCTAAGTAATCAAAAATCACTACAAGAATTGTCTCGGTTCACTCTTGAAAGCAATGTTGGTTTTAGTTTTTTTTTTGAGAATTAATCCTGTCCTTAATGAAATTCTAGAAGCACCTCTTTCCCTGTTTGCTGGATTTGTTTCTATATTTAGACAATCAGTAAGAGTGACTATCTCAGGTAAAGCAGCTGACCAGCCAAGCTTCACAACTCTATTTGCATCTGTGAAACCCTGGAGGACAGAAAAGTCTTTTAATTGGTGATTCAACCTCAGTAGGAACATGCTTTTAGGAAATGAGGCCTACACCGTTGTCTTCACACCGGGCACACTTGCTCTGGTTGCCATGGTAATCTGCTGGAGCATGCTAGGTCCAATGATGTGGAAAACAAGATGGCTTCCTCATTTGTTTAGCCTTAAGGAAAATTACAGATATTAACAAATCATTACAGGGCTAACAGACACTCCGAAGACTTGACCTAAATAAACAGCATCGTGTGAGATTGCTAATAGCTGCCTAAGTTTTACTTCTGTGACTCTCCTGAAAGTCCTTATTTAATGAAGATTTTATTACCCTAAGTATTTGTTTTTCTCCACCTGCAAGTAAAATCCTGCACTTTTAATGTTAAGGTGGACCTCCTATTCAGTGAGGTGCATTTAATTTGTCAATCAATTGGAAAGAAATTTAAATGCTAAATAACAACCAATACTTTTGAGAATATAAAACCAAAATGTTAGGTACTTATTGCCACTTTCCCCAGAAAGGTTTTTCTGTATTTCACAGAAAGCTCTTTGCTGGAGCGGAGTGGCTGACATGCCGTACGCTCCTCATGACGATGGAGTGAGGTCTCAGGCTCCTCGGCCTCCGCGGGGCCGGGGAGGGTGACACGTCTCTGAGAGAGGAAACGTTGCATTTGAAGTCGGTGCTTTGAGGTTGGGGGGAAGAGGAAAATTAAATGCAGGCATGAGAAAAAGCATACTAATGAATGAACCCATCTGTTAAAAATATAGGAGGAAGTGGCAGCCAAAATCCGTAACTACAGATACGATGGTGGTAAGCTCATATGGGGGAACCGCAAGGTCAGTAGAAAAATAGATTATGTCTTTCAATTTTTCTCAGTCAAATGATCTGTAATTTCAAAGCAGCCTGTTAGTTGGTGCCGTCCACTTCCTCAGAGCCTGCTGCCTGGAGAATGAAAGATGAAGGTGAGGAATTTCACAAGTTGCTGAAAGAAACATTTAAAAAAAAGCCTTGTTTTGGTAAGTCTTCTGACATACCACATCTTTAGTGGGGGCTTCCAGTGTCCTCTGGAATCTGAATGATAGAAGAAACCAATTAACAGAAAACACATGGGACAAGTTTACTGCTTCCTTGATTGAAACGTATCAGTGACAGATACACATACGCAGTAGGCACACGCTCCCCCATCTAACTCTGTGTGCGTGCTTCAGTACATAACCAGAGAAACTCTGCTTTTCGCTTCCTTTGCTAGCTTTAAAATGTGAGTGCTCTGGTTTTAGGTTTGGCCCAGGAATCTGTGAGATTCCTGATGGAAATGCCTCCATTGTATTCAAAGCAGAGTGATTTTCTAAACTGTAGAAAATACCAACACCGAGTGCTCCTTTTTAAGTGTAGAAAACCTGCCCAGGCACTGCGAGATCACGTTAAATGAGATGGCCTCCCCAGAAAAAAATTAACCACATTCCAATATCATCATATTTACACTGTTAATGTGAAATGCTCAGATCCTTACTGATTATTTGAACTGTGATTCTTTCAATTTCTACAAAATTGCTCTAAAATTCACCCTTGCAATTGAAGTAACAGCATGTGCTTCCATTGTTTTTCAAGAGTATTTATTTGAAATTTCAGCAGTCAGAGCACATATTTACTTAGCAGAGGAAACAGGAAACATGGTGGATCAGGGCACTTAATACAACCACCTGAATGTTGTTTATTCATTATGTTCTTGCTTTTTTACTATATTAATATATTATGATATAGAACACCTTATGCCAGGTATACTATCTGTGTACACAATTGCACTTGCACTTTTCCTTTTAAAATGTTGATTGATTAAATAAATTAAAGAAACAGTGGGCATTGTGACTGATTTATATTCTTGGTGTAGCAAATTTACTTAGTTCAAATATCCTTAAATAAACAGGATAAAAGGTTGTATGTGATTTCATACATTAGTTCTATCAATGCTTTTAACCCAGAGGTCTTTTTTTTTTTTTTTCTTTTAAACCATCTTGCATGTGGATCTTAATTCTCAGGTGTAGCTGTAATAACATGGCATTGTGATGTCTTTGATCTGACATCTCAGGTGTAAAATTTCTGATGTACTTTATGAAGCACCATGGTATTGCATCATCCTTAACAACTGGTGAGATTAACAAATTGAGGAGAATAAGGAGAATTCTGCTTTGGTTGTGGGTGGACTTAAACCAATTTGGTGTACAAAATTATCTATTCAAAGCTTTGGGTTTACAACTGAAACATATCCAAATAAGGGGTCTTCAGATAGAAAGCTACAGATCTCTTGAGAAGAATTCAAGAGTTTAATGAGAATTCTGCTACAATTTACACCTGTTTCTTGGAAAGACACAGCCCCCGCTTCTAGATGTTCCTATTTTGGAACATTTGACTTGTTTCACTAAGCATAGTAAGAGGAAATGTGAACATGTATAAAGGAGAAATTACTCCCTGCACAATTTCACCAGTGAAAGCTTGCTTCTGGTTCAGTTAAGTATCACAAAAAGCTCTGGGTGCACTGTTATTTTTATTTGAAACAATTTTTCTATTACAATATGATGGAGTTCTCAACCTTTTGCTTCTGGAAAAAGGAAATACCGTTTAAACTATCTCCTCAGAGCTTCAACTTGCTAAGGGATGAAAATCAGTGATAGCTGTTGCAGGAAGGGAGTTCCATATTAAAGAAAGAGAAGGAAAGAACATTTGAAAAATGGATGGGAAAAGAACAGCAAACCTGAAGATAAAGATATTAGTAGAAGACAATGATGGAAAAAGGAATGTGATGACTTGAAAAATATTTAGAAGATCATTCAACTATTTCTCACAAGGAAAGATGGAATTGCTGGATGTGGCTTTGTGCTGCATTACTTTGTAAACCTCTCCTCTGTAATTAATCACCTCTTCTGTTCTGGTGCAGAAGAAAAGTAACACATTTTTTCCCCTTGAATTAATCCATGTCTTCATTCTTGAATGCATTCCAGACCCTAGAGGCTTTGTAGAAGGAGATGCTGTGGAATGGGCTCTTGAAATTCTCTGGTGGTTGTAGCTACAATGACAGCCTGGAAGGAACAAAGCCTGGCTAGAAGTATGTGATCTGTGGACCACTCTCTTCTCTTTGAGCCAACAGCTCTGCCTCTCCCTAGAGTTGCCATTGCCATTTTTAGATTTCTTAGTCTTTTTTTGTTTTCCTTGATGGTAGATCTTATGAAAATAAATTATTTTTGTATTGTGGAAATGATTTGGATATTCTTTGCAGTTTTGGATGTGTGGTGGATCATGGGAATCAGAAGTTTGTTTAATGTCAGTCAGCAAAAGTCAACAACAACAACAAAAGAATAAGAAAAAGGGGGAGGGAGAAAAAAGAGAAAAAAAAAAGGAGAGAGAGAACATTTTCTGTCTGAGCAACTGATGTTTTCCTTGCAATGACAAAAACAAGGATGAAGTTACCTCATCCCATGAGCATCCTCAGGGAGAGGGGGAAAAGAAACCAGTCTGGAACCACCTCTCAGAGGTAGCCCAAAGCCTTTAACTATGAACTGGTTGGGAATCCTTGTCCTGACTTATGCTTGGGCAGAAACAAATGAGAGTTCCTACCCTGAGGGGCAGGTAGTAGCAGAGCTTTTGACTTAACAATCTCCCATGTCAGACACAGGCTCTGTTCAAACCAAGGCTAAATTCAACATGGCTTCTCTATTGGTCTTTATTTTCCCATGTGTATTGGGAGGTTATTATCTTTCGCCCTGTCCAGCAGCAGCTACTACCTCTGTGTGCAGTTCAGTCTGTATTTAGGAAATTCAGATCTTCTTTATTATTTCAGGCAGAATGCTCAGTAACAACTAGTTAAAATTGTTGTTCTTGTTATTATTGCCTCCCTGCTATTATAAGATTTTCATAACTTTCTGTAATGAGTCTTGTCTTGAATTCAACTGGTGTAGTTTCTGTTCCAGTATGATTTTTTTTTTTATTATTTAAAACTCGAACATGAAAGATGAGCAATTTCTGAACAAGTCAGAGAAAAAAAGTACTTTCTCTTTTGTTTCCCTTTTGCTGTTTTTGCTTTTCATTAAGAAGGAGATTTGAAAAGTGTCGTTTGACATAGAAAGTCTTCACTAAGAGGCAATGAACCTTAGGCTGTTGGAGAAATAAATATTTCCTGTGCTATGTTGTAATTCTGAACTTTAGAATATGATCCAGCCATTAAGAAATGCACTGCAGCTTAATAACTCTAACTCCACAGAGAGGGATAAAGTTGAAAGTAGTTGTGGAATTCTGGTGATGGTAATCCCTTTCTCTTCAAGGAATAGCTGTGCAGACTTCATTTTACATTTGTGTCTATTTTTACTCTTAATTCATGTTACTGAGCTTTCTCTCAAATCTTCGCTCTCACTCTCTTAAGAATTTCTTCTCCCCTTCCATATTTTACCTAATGTCATGGTTTACAACAAAAGCAGACCTTGTTTCTTCTTTTTCCTCTTTATATCCTCTCTCCCTCTACAACTTATACTCATTTGGTTGCACGCCCACTATAATAGATGGCACTCACTGCTAAATGTCAACTATATGCGTACATTAGCCTCTCCCCGTTCTGACCATGTCTGTTTGTTACAGACATTTTGATATTTACTCTTTCTGCTGTCCTTTCTGCACCTAGTAATTGTGTTTTTAATTATTTTGTTTTCTGTGTACACAAACATAGATTATTTCAAAATCCGCTGCTTCTCTCTCCAGAGACCAATCTTCATTATATCTTTTTTTTCCATTAAGTATTACTTTCTCTATCTCATTGCCTTGCTTCTAATTATGGTATATGTTAGTTGTGTTTTGATAGACGGTTGCCCAAAACACCAGAACGATGTTTAAATTACCATGGCCAGTCATCAGCTGCTTTTCCCGAGAGTGCAATTCCTCCCCTTTGTAAAAGTATCCCCTTATTTCTGCTCAGCTTCATGTAAAAGGCTGAGTAACACATACCACATGGGTACACAGATTGACATCTCAAAGGAATAATTTTTCAGAAAGTGGATAGTGCCACTATGATAGTCCAGAGAGGTTTTCTTCAGTGCAGGTGTTTGGAGAGGAAGACATGGATCCGGTCAGAAGTTAAGATCAGGAAGACTTAAATGATGACAGAAGAGTCACAGAGATTCTAGTTTTCATTACAGTGCTTATAATAAATGCCTTTCTTATCTTTTTTTTAAAAACAATTTTTTTTTTTTTTTCTCCAGATTACTCTTGGAGACCAATGAGAGATGATTGCTGGCACTTGCAGAATAAAACAGCTGGGGTCTACTTTCAGACATTAAGCTGAGTGTAATCTAAATATCCTGTAAATATTTCATGTTAAATCAATCTGTTAAGCCTGATGTGCATCCCACAACCTTTGCACAGATCTTTATGAAAAATGTTAGACTGCCTCTGTGCTTGTCAGCACAATATTGGGTTGAGGCTGCAAGAAGGGAGCAAAAAACTGATTGACCAGAAGCATGGAGGCCAGGGTGGCCAGGGAACCATTCTGCACTGCTGTCAAGCCAGGTCAAGGAGCGTTGAGATACCATTTGGAAACTGAAATCATCCTCTGCAAAACCCTACCTAGACACAGGAATGTCGTCTTCAGCAAGAAATGGCCCAAAGAGAGTGGCCAGCATGGGTTGATGATCTGGGAAGGAAGAACATGGCAAGGACTGGTGGAGGAAGGGCAACAGCTCACATTTTACTCAGTGCACAGAAATAATGTCTCTCTTTTTTTGTTGGCTGACAGCTAGTGTACTTTGGTCTTCATCCCACTCTCTCCAATGTCAAATGTTTTCCCCTATCTTTATTCTTCTACTTAAAAAATAAGCAAACCAAGAAGCTGCCGCAGCTTTGTGTACTGGCCTCAGTCACTTCTCTGGTTTCCATTTCTGTCATTCACCCTTAGGTCACCTCTGTGCTCTGGCTTGTAAGATTCTGAGAACTGGACTGTACTTCTAACACTGACACAAAAACACTGACAGTTTGAGTCATGTAGAAAGCCTATAGTGCATTCAACTCATGCAGTCCATTAAAGACTGCTTTTTATTAGTAGTTGTTAGTCTTTTCCCAAAAAAGGATGCATAATTGTATAATGCATTGCTTTTTCTAGCTGTAGACTTTGCTTCTCTGGCTCCCTTTTGAGCAAATATTTGGAAACTCTGGTATGAACCTATGTCTTTATTAGAGCTGCAATTCTAACCTGTGTGTTGGAGACAGTGATATAGTACATTTTATTCAGAACAATGCATTGAGGAAGTTGTGTAAACTAGTGAAATCTCGCACAGTAGAGTCGTGATCCATGCTTTGGCCATGTAGGCACTAAGTATTTTAAAAAAGTAATCAGTGAGAACTTGCAGGAGTTGCAAACTGAGGCCTGAAACATACTGTTCTTGTGCAGTCTTAAAAGGAAAATAAGCTATGCACATTTTCAATCTGGCAAAAATTTGGCAATAACGTTAGAATGCTTGTCTCTAACAAAGCATTCAGAAATATTTTTAAGTAAACAAAGCCAGCTAGCAGCAGAATAAAGTTGATTTACAGTAAAAAGCAAAAGCCAACAAAATGTTGTTAATTCCTGCATATTGTTAAATATTTTATTCTGTTATTGCTAACTAATAATGGGTGCCAAAAACCATGTATACAATGACTTAGGTTTGCACACTATACCTACTTGGATTTGAATTTTCAAAATCTTTAGATGATATGGATTTGGTTTGTTTTATTCATGCTTCCAATATATACACATATTATATATGCATGTATGTATGTGTTATATATACACACATGTATGCATGTATGTATATTATTGGGAAGGAAAATATTTAAGTAGGAGACATGGTTTTGTTTATCTCATCAGTGGAGGACCAAATGGAAGAGGTTTTTTTTCTAAAATCTTCATTAGCTGGATTTAGTTTTTATAAACCCCAAAGCTGATACAGACCAGTGCCAAAGTCACCCAGGGTTTGAGCTGATGAGAGGCTCCTCTTTAGATTCATGTTCATCCTGAGAGATTTAGCAGTGGAATTTCTAGAAGTGCCAAAGTGCCTGAGAAGCAAAAGTCTTATTGAACTCAATGGGATTTATCCATACCCTACTAGATGAAGGGTCTCTTATACACAACTGTTTCACAGACAATGTCTGTGAAAAATTGGAAGCGAAAGGCTAAACTTAAAGCAATGCACTCCAGTAACTCTCCCTCCCACCAGGCATCCTCCCCTAGAAGAGGGGCTTCCTGTCAGTGTCTGCCAGGGAGAACGGATGAGATCCAATGGGCTGGCCTGAGAAATGGCTGCTTTATATATGTCATTTGTTGTGCCTGAGAGCCACTTCTGAGAAAAGGAAAGGCATGGCATGAATTGGAAAATAGGTTTTTTTAGGAATAGTGTCAGAAAGTGTGTATTAGCCAGTTATGTTTTAATATTCCTCGGGTAAGTAATGGTGCTAAAGTAAGGCAATGACTTCTTGCGTAAGTATGTGAAACTTAGCGGTGAAAAGACTGTTAAAGTTGCTCCTGCTAAGTTATGAAATAAGAGAACCTGTTTGAGTCTCACGTATGCAAGAAGACTGATAGTTCTCTTAGCACTACACGAGATGAAATAACAGGAACTGCAGCAGTTAACTGACACAGCTAGCAGAGAGGCCAGTGGGAAAGAGGAAGACAGAAGAGTAGAAGTAGCTTGAACTGACATTTTTATGTGGGAAAACGTGACAGTTTCAAAATGGGAAGGAGATGTTACTGCAGGAAGGAGGAAGCAACTGGCTGGTGTAGCTTTGCCAAAGAAGGCTGTGAGGCAGTCGTACTTTATGGCTTAGGCAGTGCATATTAGCCAGTTATTTTACTTGGTTAGGAATTTTTCCTTCTCCATTTAATAAGAAATTGCTGTTGCCGTTGATTCAAATTTGCAGGTGGGATAATTAGCTCACTGAGCACCAATAGTGTCATTTAAATTACTGGGTGAGGGGCTGAACTTTGATTTCATTGGGAACCCCAATTCAGATGGGGCTTACCCGGTGGCTCCTGGGCATGGCGGGGTGCTGAGGAGGCTGTGCCACATGGACATGGCAAAGCTGGCAGCAGGGAAGCTGCGTGCACCTAAGGGTGGCACAGGCACAGTCTTGCCTGCCTTTGAAAATGCAGCTTGGGGAAGGTTTGTGGATTCTGTTACTCGATTTCTAATGGAAAGTCTTCCCCCTCACCAGTTGTGACGCTGCATCCTCGGAGACCTTCACACCCTCATGTGGGCTGAGCAGTGGAGATCACCTAGGGAGCCTGAGCCACACTGTGAATTGTTCCAGATTCCTGCTCTACAGCCTGGTGACCAGAAGCAGAGGGAAATGAAAGATGCAAAGTTTTGCACCCGTACAACCCCTGTAAAATTTTTCTAGGAACATTGAGTCCTCTCCAAAGAAGGCATTAAAGTACCTGTGACAGGGTGAATGGGCAGGCCTGGGTTGCCAGGAGTTAAAACTGGCTCAGTCAGCTGGAGGCTTACCAGCCACTGGCTATTAGGATTGTCATTTCCCCTCAGGAAATACCTGCTGGTGTATCAAGGGTAATTGCTAACAGTCAGCTGTATCCCCAGAGGGTGGGTATATAAAATCATCAGGAAAAGACTGAACTGTTCCTGATAGGAGGGAACAGGGATTTTGTGTGCGTGTGTGCGTGTGTGCGTGTGTATCTTGGGTGTTTATCTTAATGAAGGATCTTAATGCAATGTGGGCTTTTGTTTCAGTTTTAACCCTCGTTGTGACTCATCCTTAGTTTTCTGCTGAAGCTTGAATTTTACAGACTCCTTTTCTTATCTGAGGCCACCACTTGCAACATTGGCTGGTTTGTCAGAAGTATTCTCCAAAACAGAGTAGATAATTATAGCTTCCTGAATGGCTTGGTGTCACTATGTGGTTTTGCTTCTAGAATACTTGAAATAGCATTCCCAAATGCCCTTCACTTTGTTATGCTCTTGCCAATCTTTCCTCTCACAAAAGGAGTACACCCCTTTGCTTTCCTGAGCCTTAGTTAAACTATCCGTGAAGCAGGTATATCAAGTAATGCCTACTGGTTACCCTTTAAAGTTCATTCTAAAATTTACAGCATTATAAAGATGAAAAGCAAGGCAAAAAATTTGGAAGCACTCGTGCAGGTAGTTTAAAGATTCGCTCCCTCTCCTGCCCAGGCAGAGGTCTCCCCTGAATATCGCAGCCCGTCAGTGTTAAACTGTCAAAGCACTAGTTGCCTCCATCCTTTCTGCAGTAATAAAGTTCCCAGAAGTGCAATAAAGACAAACACTCAAAATAGGTCATCCTACCTGACCCTTGTCTCTTTGTTTGGACATATCCCCACATATCCAGGCTTTTGGTCATGCTCCCCAGGTTTTTTCTCCTCCCAAAAGACTCCTTCAGACAGCAAGTAGTCACTTGGCTATAACCTCACTAGGAGACTCTCCCTGCCTCTCCATTCCCTCACTCCCTCTTCCTGCCTGACATCTGCTGCAGATGTGTTTGAGTAGGACCCACTCCCTCCATGCCTGTGGAAAGACCTTGTATTTGTCAAACAATGAAGTGAGCTTCACTTGGTTGTGTAGCTCAAGTTAGGTGTTTCCAGGATGGACTCAACTCTCACATGTTCTCTGAAGTGACTAGTACAACCTGTCATGATCAGGTCATGAACCAACCACAGACTAAGGTTTTTTTTGAACAACAATGAATGTCAAATATATAATATATTAATAAAATTCATGAGCCATTTGCTAATAAGTCGCAACTAAGGAAAAAGGAATAATTTGATGAATAAACTATTCACAGTGCAGGTGCTTCTCCAAAGCATTTTCTCAGCAGAAACTGAGAGAGGATTCAGAAGTAAACCATCATTATTTACATCTCTGTTTCCTTCTTGTATGCACTTCCTGAGATGAAAATATCTCCTCTCAGACTGCTGTGGTTGTCTTATGAGTAGTGAGGTCTTCTGTGAATCATACACCTTCAGATACTCAATTTATACGGAAATCTTAAGGCTTTACATCTATATGGGAAGCATGTCAGCTTCACTATTCTGATTTCCAGAACTCAGCAAACTATGAGGTTAAATTCTAAAAGAGTTCTTAATTATAAAGTTAAAAAAAACAATGGAGAAGGAAATATCTTAGAATCCAAATTTTTCAGCTGATGATAGTTTTTCCTTTGCTTAATATACTCTTCCCGGGACACTTTGTAGGATGCTCAGAAGAGGCCTGAGGAAGACACATGATCTGATAGCCTAGTTCATTTCCAAAACACTGTGTTTAAACTCTTAGCTCATTGCCTCGTTGCCCTTTGTAAGTGGATGGGATCTATTGATGGGAAGAGATGAATTCTCTCTACAACAGAGCAGACTTTTGTGAAAATGGATCCTCTTATAAGTGGCCCAATCCTCTCCCTGAAAAACAGATGCCAGAATCAGTTGTGGGACATTATGTTTCGGCTCTAGAAACTCCCATTTCTTAGAATAAAGTAAGGGAGTCATTATTTATCTAAACAAGGCCTTTATGCTATGGTTCAGTGGCTGCCGGACAGCCGTGTGATCTGTCTTGTGTAATGCCCTCACCCCCTCCTTTCCCCACTTGGAGAAGAGAAAAAAGGGCTTGTACTAGCTCAGAACATACACATCTCACTGTCTATTGTGCTCAGTCGCTCTGTCTATTATGGTCCATTAGATAAACATGGTGTTGAGCAGCCACTCAGCTGCTGATATGTACGGCGGTGCTGATAACACACTCTATGTTTAGAAGGGAAGCAGTGCGTCACAGACTATGTGGGGTATGTTTACGTATATGTGTGTGCTTTTTCCTCAACAGCAGAGAGCTTCCATCACAAAGCCCCTCTCTCTGAAGAAACAGGCACTTTTTGAAATGATAGTCTTTTATCTTTTGTGATGGATTTTTTCATGCTGCTTCTCAAAATATCGCCTTGTATTTCTGTGTCTGAGGGTAAATGAAGCGAGATACAGACTCCTAGTCTTTCCCCTCTCCTGTAGGAAATTGTGCTTTTAATACAGAAGGAAGGAGGCAGCTGGCTAAACGTGCACTTTCCGTGTGCTACTGAGTCTGTCAAAGTTTGTGTATATGAGGCAGTTGACCTCTTTCAGGAGCCAAGCGGTCAAACAAGTTACATTTTACAAAAGCACCTGATCATATTTTTTTCAAAAGTGACTTAGGCACTTCAGAGCCAAGATCTCTTTATTTGATAAAGGGGCTTGGGACTTATCTATTCAAGGAGGCATACTGCTTTGCTGTGTTCAGTGTTGACCTCCAGATATGTGCACAGCCCAACACAAAAGCTCCTCTTGTGCTTCTGAAAATGTCACCCAAAGCACACAGTGCTCTGAAAACCGTGTTCTGTGGAGGGCTGGTCCAGGATCAGTGAGTACAAACTTGCAAAAAGCAGACGGACAGGGGAGGGCTTGCCAGTGTGAAAAGGCAAATGGTCAGGAGCTACTTCTCCTTGATTGTACAAAGCAACAAACCAAGCACTGAGGCGCTCCTTAAATTATTCGAAGTTAGGTGTTATTCTCATTCTGCACATGGGAAAGGATAGGGATTTTTCTTTGGGCCCAAGGTAATGGGCACTGCAGTGAAGCAGGAGCTCAGCATCACCATTCACCAGCCAGTCTTTAATGGAGCAGATGTCACGATCAGATCATCACTGTGGAAACAGTGACGGTGACCAACTGGAGGTAAACATGGCCTGTTTCTTGCCATGTGCTGGAAAACCTGCATGCAGGGTGCATGTTAACAAGTCTAAAAGTTCTGCTGACTCCTCTGAGGCTTCATGAGCAATGACCAGGTTATTTCTAAGGCAGCCCAGCGTGTGGTAATGCTCCAATATAAGGTAATAAAATGTGTCCATTAAGACATTCCTTACATAGTATCCAAGTACTTATTTTAAAACACTCAGATTGCAGGGTGCTATGCTACCCAGCAAAAATACTTAGAATGTGATGGTTCATTACAACAGAACAGGTCCAGTGAATCATTCACCCTTGATACTTTCCCCCCCATAATTGTTGTGTTATTAACAGAACAACAAAATAATTCAGTAAAATCTTCAAAAATTTCAAAGTTGTTCCCATGAACCCATGGAAAATAGCTAAATTTTTCTTCTAAATTTTTCTTGGCAACACAGGCTTATGACATTTTTAATTAGCATTCCATTGTAAGATGTACTAGTTACAATATTTTGGTTTCCAAAGTATTGGTAAACAAGACAACCCACATAATGATTTTAATCTCTCCTTTACAAGTAAAATATATTACACAAGAATTTAATGAAATGGAAGAACCTTGATAATGCCAATAGTTTCTCATGAACATTTTAGCCTACATTTAGAATTAAAAGCCAGATACTTTTAAATTTGATAATAGTCAAAGTTTCTAATGTCCAGAGTTTTGTAGAATAATTATTTTACCTTTTCTCTTTCCTCTTTTAATCATTCTGAAACCTGGAAAAATTTTAATGCTTATAAACAGATTCTATGCTGCAGCTTTACTTCTTCCTGAAGAGTGCTGAAGTTAGCTTCTTTACCTGATTTGTCCTATTGCAAGATTCCTTTTGTAGTGTCATGAGGAATCATATTAACAGCATGCCTTCATTTCTAGTAAAAATTTTGGTCACGATTGCAGACTTCGAAAATCCATGCTTTTTACTTGTTCTTATTTCCTGATATTCATATTTTTTCTCTTCCTTTCATCTACTCTGCTTTCGGTGTCAAAGTATGTCATAGTTTTTCTGGTAAAGGATTAATTCAAGCTCAATAAAAATAAGAAACCACAACACAAATACATAAATAGTAAAATTCAGTCCATGGTCTGAATAGCACAGCATTTACACAGAAGCACCCGAGAATGCAGGGTGTATATTGGACATTTTTGGCTGTCAGAGAAGTTCTGGTAGTTTCCTGTACTGTATTAGAGGTGCCTTTGTTTGGACATTTGTGCAAGTGAGTAAAGGTGAGCATGAAGGAGATTTCTGTTATTTATTTAAAAAGAAATCTATATGTATCCCTATACACAATCTGTCTTCCTTAGCTATTCATTTTGTTACATAACCACCCACAGTGAATCTGGCTTAAAACTTATTTTCANTCCCCTCCCCTTGTAAAAATTACATCAATCACAGTGCAGGTGTGTGCATTAGGTGCCATTTTGAGTGGGAAGTCTAATAAGAGAAATGAGATGCAATTCCTGGTGCTTATCTCAGCTTATCTCAGGTAATACAGAGACCAACCAGTGCACAAACACAAAGAGACTCACAGACTGCCAGCTCTGCTTTCTTCCCTGCTTGCAAACAATGTATGGTGGAGCCTCTGCCTCCTGTGGCCCATCCTATGACAACAGGAAGGCACTGTGGACCAGGAATTCAGGAAGACAGGGGTTAGATGGGTGTTCTGATACAGGTCTGGATGGGAGATAGCTCCTTCAGTGTCCCTGCCATGTATGTCTCCTTGTGGAGGGCTGTAGGCTGGCTGAGCCAGGGAGGGCACCGACTCTGGGATGATTGGTGCCTGTGAGCATGCCTCATGTGAGTTGCCCTGGGTTTTTCCCAGGTAACGGATGTTACTGGTATGCTCCTACTAAGCTACAGTGAGTTTAAAAACAGAACTGGAGAAAGGAAGAAGTGAATGAGGAAAGGATAGGAAACGTGAGAAAAGAGGGTACCCTAGCCTAAGCATTGAAATTTCACTTGGTCCTGCATTTAGCAATATAGCCCATGTAGAATTTACATTCATTATGGTCAACTTGGGCATGCTGCTGAAGCTAAGAGGACCTGCTTTCAGATTCCATCAAATCATCAAAATATCTCCAGCTAGGCACTTCTTTCGCTTTGCTCTTACTCCCTGATTGCCGTCCAATCAGATGTTGCTTTTATCTTGATGTTGTCTTTTATAGCAGGAGTTGTTTTGTGTAGAATGCTCTTCCCAGTTGTAATTAGCATCAGTAACTCTCTTCTGACTCTGGCTTCTTCAGCTGGTCTCCCACAATAGTTACAAAGTTTAGGCAGGGAGAAAAGGCAGTCACACATAAGAAATAACTCAAATGTAATCCCCAGTGAATGTCAAGTTGCATAGGATGCCTGTTCTCCTTGCATGCCTCTCTGGCAACAGTATATCACTCTGTAGTAATAGTATACAGTCAAGCTAAACTGAGTCATTCATGCACAGGAGAAGCGCAGTCCTCACAGAAGCAAGTAATTTGAAGTGCTAGTGTACCTATGCAATCAAATAGTACAAATCTTGTTTCTCTGCAGTAATTTGAGTGAAGAAGAGTTCAGCTCTGTATGCAGATGCATTCAGAGTATATGATTCTGTTTACATACAGGATAATCAGTAAAACAGTATAGTATTTCTGATTTAGACATCAATGCAAGATTTCTTCTGATCATTAGGCAGTGGCAACTATTGGAATAATTTCTAATTTGGTTTTATTTTCACACCCACTGCTTTTATACAGCACATTTTCTTTAGGGCTGCTCAAAGTTAGCACTGCTCATTAAAATGGAATGAGGATAGAGAGGGGAGTGGATTGATGGGGTGGTGTAGTGGCAAAATACAAGCCAAAATAAATAATGAAATATCTTCTGCTCTACAAGTTTATGGAATGTTACGTTGGCCTTTCAGTTCCCAGCATCCAGTTCCTATCTTCCTGCGCTCATACGGGCACGCACTCTCTTCATACCCTTTTCCTTGACCATGTCAAATGAAGCTCAGGAACAGGAAGGAAATATTTCTCTTTGATGCTGCAAAGTCTACATGACCACCATAGGAAGCTGACCAAAACTAATATGAGATTGTCTGGAAAGGTCAGTAGTCCTGCCAAGAACATTAAAAGCCTGGTCTATTTCAGTGATAAATGCAATACGCTGTTGATTAAATGCATATATGAAATGATAATTTGATGACAACTATAGCTACAGCTATTCTAGTTCTGGGTCACCTTACTTGTCTCGGGTGTCCTTTTCCTGGTCTAAACTGTTCCTGTGTGCCAATGGTGTCTATATTTTTAAGACCAAATGTTTGATGATGATGACTCCTAAGACTGTTGCTTTCGTGTAGTATAATAGCCATGTTTTGTAAAAACATCTGTGGTTGGATATATAGAGAGAATGTTGGAGATATTTGGGAGAAAAAAAGTTGCATATTTGTAATGGCCATTGAAATGGATTCTTCAGACCAAAAAATCAGAATCTCAAGTGCACAGATTCATCTCCTGTGCATTTCCCACTAGGGGAATAGCACCATCTTGACTGCAGTGAATAGCTGTGTAGTCTGGTGTGGAGCAACCCCTGGTTCAAATTAAAGATTTCAAGATTTGGCCTCAGGGGAGTTTTTCTTGACTGAGGACTTTGAGATCTGATTAACAAAAGCCAACCATTAGTCAACAAATTGTCATCTTTCATCAAATAATGTGTTTGACAAATCAGTTATTCTGGTAGTCAATCAGCTTTTTAGGCTGTTCATCAAATGTGTTACTTGACGTAGAAAACATTTGTCAAACATGGTTGAAAAATTTCTGCAATATTCTTTCATGTCTTCATCTGGCTTACAGTTTTGCCTTACAAAGCTCCCTCCATTCCTTACAGTCCTGTCTTCCCCCCTACATCCCCACTCCCCCCTGCCCTCCCAACCCCAATGCAGCAAGCAAAATAAATATTTTCTTTGTCATTGCTTTGGTGTTTCTTCATAAAGTTTTGGAAGAGGTAATAAGCAGCAAGGGCAAGGATCAGAACTTTTTATCTTTCATTGCAGGAGTTCCTTCTAAAAACACCACAGTTTTAAACAGAAGTTTATTTATGACTTCAAGAACCATTGGAGATACTGGTGGAAATGGAGAATAAATTTATTATAAATTTGTAGTAGCATGTATGTCACAGTATTGTGATAGAATCACATGTTTGAGATAGGTTTACTACAAGCAAGAGACTCAAGGAAATAAGCACATATCTGATTTGCCTGTGGGGATCATAGAATCATTTTGATTGGAAAAGACCTTTAAGATCCTCAATTCCAACTGTTAACCTAGCACTTCCAAGTCCACCACTAAACCACATCCATAAGCACATCTACATGTTTTAAATACCTCCAACGATGGTGACTCAAACACTTCTCTGGGCAGCCTGTTCCAATGCTTGACAACCCTTTTGGTGAGAAATTTTTCCTAATAATTTTTCCTAATATCCAATCTAAACCTCCCCTGGTGCAACTTGAGGCCATTTCCTCTTGTGCTATCACTTGTTACTTGGGAGAAGAGATCAACACCCCCGTGGCTACAACCTCCTTTCAGGTAGTTGTTGAGAGCCATAAGGTGTCCCCTCAGCCTCCTTTTCTCCAGACTAAACAATCCCAGTTCCCTCAGGTGCTCCTCATAAGACTTGTGCTCTAAACTGTTCACCAACGTTGTTGCCCTTCTTGGATAGGGCACGCAAAGGATGGGCTAGATGACTCCAGTTGTTCAAAGGGAGCCCAACAGGGGCTAAGGAAAGCAGTTCAATCTCACCAAACAGATCATTTCACTGGGTCTGCTTCTGCTGGAGAACTCTGAAACATCCCCTGTAACTTTGTCAGGCTGAATTTTTAGGGAAGGTGTTCTCTGAGTGTGTCTGTGTGTGTGTAGGTAGTGATGGGGTGGTGGTGAAAGTCTTCCAAGTGGAGCTTTGTGAGTTCCTCATTCCTGCATACTGTGAAAAAAAAAAAAAAAAAATCCTTATTTAGAGTTTTCCATCACTGGATTGACACATATGTCAACACTGTGCATCTTTGTCTTATAGAGCATGTGCAGAAGAGACCTTGACCTGTCCACTAGGAATCCTAATTGTAGTGAAAGTAGAAACTGTCAGCAGTACTTTATCCAAATCCTTTGTCTACACAGTCACAGCTGACTCCTTAGACAGACTGTCTGACATTAGCCATATCTGCTGGATTCTGAGGTTATCACAAGTTAATATACCCAAACCAAAAGAGACAGGGCCAATTCCTATGCAGTGTGGATGCAGTCAAATGAAGCCACTTAGACTCAGTGAGTGGTCCTGTTTCATTTGGCAGTATAGGTGTACACCCACATTAACTTCTGAAGAATGTCTTTAAAATGTAATAAAGAAATCTGTTTTCTTCAAGTGGCTACATCCTTAGAAAAGGATAATCATCAGGGAGAAGAAACGTGATCCTGTACTGGCTTACATATTTAGCACAGTTTCCTGAGGAAATTAGTTTATGAAATCATGTTGTCTGTTCTGTCTGCCACTTTTCCTTTAGCTTCCTCCCAACAACCCACACCTTTCATGCCCAGTAGATGTGGAACCCATTCATCAACTTAGGAAATGTTGGTAGCAGAAGGATGAAAAAAATTCAACCAGAATAGATGACATGCAATGGCTAGGTAGAAACCTTAATGAATGCTCTTCTGGGGAAAAAGCCTGCTAGAATTCAGTCATTATCCATTCTGAGAGGGGGCATCTAAGTGGCCAGTCAATGTATGTGTCCTGATTAGCTGATCAGTGCATCATAGCTCTGAGCCAGACAAGCTGCATAAGGCTTTGTGTACAGCAGGAGAAATGAGGAGAGCAATATGTGAAACGTGATATTTTGGGGAAATGGAAGGGACTGAAAGTATTAAAAGAGAGAATTAGGGACACACAGACTTCAAGTTTCATTATGAAAGGAACAACATGTTTTTAAAGAAACAAAAAGTTATGTGTTGTTCATCATCCTATTTATTGTTGCTGCTGTTGCACGCAGCCCTCCCACAGGAATGGCTCCTTGCAGGGTATGTTTAGATTACAGCGATCAGATTCCACCACATCACTCTACAGTACAGATCAAAACTGTGCTGCTTGCTTTCATTTTCAGCAGAAATATTAAACATTTTGTATGTGGATGCATAAAATCTTCCTTTTTCAGCTGAGGACATAAACAGTAATATTTCTTCCCAAGAGGGAGGTTGGTTTGGTTGGGTTTGGTTTGGTTGGTTGGGGGTTTTTTAAACTAATTGTCCTCTAATTCAGTGTTGCAAGCACTGACTTTTGTCATAGGATCAAAGCTATACAGCCTTATGCAGTGGTGACTGGAATAGCTCTGTACTGTCAATGTTAACTCCAACCTTGACTTCAGATGTCTCCCACCATTAAATGTCTTAGGTGTTTTACAAATCCTGCTTCCCTAATTGGGTCCTCAGATGAAGAAACTTGTAAGGGCCTGCCTGGTAATTAGGTTTGCTCAACAGGGTATTGGGACAAACCTCGTTGCAGGTTCTGACCATCGGGCAATATCAGAGATTTACTGTGGTTGTCTCTTCTTTCACAGGTTGCTCAGAAAGTGAGTTGCTCATGGTAATAATCTCCTCAAACCTCCTCCTGAAATGCTGGAGTGCCTCTGTAGTTATCTAACATTTTTCCACGGTCTTGTAGGAGGGCTCTGAAGATAAAAGTTCTGTGGCTACAGCTTTGGGCATTAAGGGCACTATCCTGGAAGTGGGTGGAAGGACTACTGACTGATCTGGGGACCTCAGGCTCTTTGTAAGGAACAAATGTGCTGGCAGAACACAGTCCTTCTGAGCAAGAAGATATCTGAGGTTTGGTTCACCTCCCAAGTCTCATCCCAGAAATGTAAGCATTAGAAATCCCTGTCTAACCATGTGTGTAGGACACTGGCAACTTAGACTGTCCAGAAGATGTCAAGTAGCATGGTCTGGCCTGATTATTTCTGCAAAACAACCAACACACACACAACAGGTGTGGTTAAGACTGTCTGTTGCATGCAGTGCCTGGCTTCTGGTGGCATGTGTAGCTTTTTGTCCATGCTGCACATTGGCAGTGAAGATGTGGGCTGGTTCTAGCAATCACTTCAAACTGCCATTGATCTCTTGCAGCTTGCAGACTTTGCTACTTAGATGAATGACATCTTCAAGCTAAGTTCCTCGGGTAGTTTCTGAGCTCTCGGCAGTGACTGGAATTATTGCTAGTAGAGGCACTACAGTCAGGGATGAGGGCAAAGTGATCATGCAGCAGTGACTCCAGGTGGTCATGGACAGTCTTGAGAACAGGCCAGTGATTAAAGACCAATAATAGCACACTGTGGGTCCTGGGTTGAATTTTCTCAAAGCCAGCTCACGTATAGCAGCTCCACTGTGAACTGGGCTGGAACCCCTAGGCTAGTCACATATGCCAACACCTGCATCCAGAGGGTCACTTGGATCAGCAGAACACTATCTAGCCAATTGTTAGGCAGGCAGTGATGAAAAAAGGCTGGAGCTCCGTTAGCACTGAATTGTACCAGTAAAGACATGCTGGCTTTTATTCTTGCCTGGATTTGCTAGTTGTCTCTGCTCCTGCAGTCTTGTTTAGAGGCTTTAATACACCCCAAACCTGTGTAATAGATGGTATTCATCTTGTTTTGACTGTGGTCACCTAAAACCTAGGCATATCATCTGATATCCTGGAGATAATGAAGAAGAGATTAATGCTTCCAGCTTCTAACTTACCCTGTGTATCTTAGGCACCTGCCCTGGCGTGGGTTACCTCTACTATGCCAAATCCAGCTGAAGTGAGAAAAAAGTGTCAGTCCAGCTGAAGCTGATAAATGTAAAACATCTGAAAGTGTTGGTGATGCTTTCTGCTATGGCCTGTGCTAGTGTCTGTAAAATGGCTGTGACAAGACATGATGATGAAATTTATTTTCTCCATGATCAATAGAAGTCTAGCCAAATACAGCATGATACTGCTACCGTGTGTGATGACTGAGGCGAATGATGAATCCTTGGTCAGGAAAAGCAACCCACACAGGATCAAGAAGGAGACCTTATATATTGAGGACCATCTGGTGGATGCTGTATCAGTGTTTTGAACTACAGTTCAGTCTTATACCACATTTCTGAGATGTAACATATGACTGGTAATTATTCAGGAGGGGAAATGTGAATACAGGCTGGCCTTACTTCACCAAATGCATTCCTGACTATAATGAACTGTCACAGATTTTTTGTACATGTGTAGATGTCCTTGGAGATTTCTAAAAATTTTCTGTCTTTTGATTCCAGCCTAATCAAGTGTGGAGACTGTGTATGGAGTGAATATGTCTTCAGTTAGGGTGGCTCCCAGACCCAAAGTGTAGGATCCTTTTGTTGAAAACCCTTGGTGTGAGGTAGGCTTAGACAAATAGAATGGGACTCGTGCAGGTGGGTGACTGTCAGCACAGAATAGTCAGTCTTTTGGCCAAGCATCCAGTGCCTAACTGCATTCCCAGAAAATGACATTAAAGCTTCCTCTCCAAATGACCAGAAAGAAGGCTTCATTTTCTAGCCTGTGACAAGCTGATCAGTTGTTAGATTCTGGTAACAGGTACTGGTGAAGATGCATTCTCTGGATAACCCTGTTGTGGTTTTTGGGACGTCTCTCCTCCTTGGAAGAAGTGAGCCAGCATTAAAGGGCATCCTTAGATGCTCTGGAGTCCTTCCTACTAAAGGTGTCTTAATCTTGCAGCATCAGATTGTCTATTCTTTGGCTTTGTTTGTAGTCTCTTGTGGAGCCCAGTCTTGGCCTGTCTTGTTCCAGGTCACTTTGGAGCCTACACCGAAGCATCTGTGCAGAAAGGAATGACTGACCATTTCCTAATATGCACTGCCAGAGTTCTGGTAGGGCCAACAGCTCCTGTTTGGATCTCAAAAGACAGAACTTCAGGAAAAGCAAAGCCACAAAACAGACAAAAGCAAAGCCATGAAATGGATAAACTCAAGCATTGTTTGTGCTAGCTGCTGGGTGCTGAAGGTCTAACTACTTAGAGCTGATGCAGGAGTCCGTGATGAGGAAAGGTTCACGCACAGTGAAAACAAAAATGGAAACACAGCCAAAATGGAAGCTCTGCGTACATATTCAGAGAAAGCTAGTGAAATCCAGAGTCCTCTGAAGATACAGAGCAGGAATGGCAGGACTAGACCAAGTGGGGAAGTCCAGAGAAGTCCTTGCATGGCCCAGGTGTTAATGGACAAACATAATTGTATGGAAGCAGCCTGTCAGGAAAAAAAGTGGGTAAATCTTTTGCAAGATTGTGACTTTCAGCCAGAGCAGGGCTGTGCTCCACATTGCTACACCATTAAGTTGGAGACCTCAGGACAGATTTATGGTGCCATCAAACCACAGTCTTAGTTTTACTAAGTACTCTGTCTTTTTAATGGTACTTAAGGGCTTTACTGCAGTTGGGCATTTTACTGTGTTTAGACATGGTTTTAACAACTGAGTTAGCTCTCATGATGCTGCCAATTGCAGTCAATGTGGAAAAATAGAAGTGTTTTCCAGTACTGTAACCTAGTAGACAGAGTTATATTTTGGTCTTGTAGAGTTTAAGAATGACTAGAGACCATTATGTTGAACACAGCTTCTCCCTATATTTACTGACATCCAGTTCATATGGTGTCAACTAACTTCATTTGTTAAGAATTTTATTTTAAACAAGCTAAAAAATTTCTAAAGGAACAAAACTTTAGAGGTTTTTTCCAGCCTTGAGTGACTCCCATGGAGATAGTGAGTTGGGAGGAGGAGACAGAGAAAAAGGAAAATGCAGGCAGATCCAACCTAAAATCAAAACTGTTGTGTCATGCTGAGAAAAATGACCAACTGTTCTCTTCTAACCTTTCTTTTAAAATAGTTGAACTTCTTTGAAAAGTAATAATGTGGCTTACTTGACTTTTAAAGTACAAGATCATTTCAATTTTAAAGGACAAATCCAAAATCTAAAATTCATGAAAAGGAGAGAGAAAACTTAGCTGCTGTCCCACAGCTTCCATGTTAACACAGGAGTGATGTACCCTGCAGAAGACTGACTCAACTTTTTAATGTTCTGTCAATGATTTATTAGAAATCCTGATGTTGTTCCCAAGAAACAAACATCTTTCATTAGGTGGCAGGAGATGACATAATGGACTGATCTGTTGTGCTATTCTCCCTCTTATCCCATTCTCTCTTCCTGAAATATAGTTATTATTGTGCAGTATTGGGTAGGGAAGTGAATTCTGGAAGCCAAAAAGTCCAAGGGATATTATTTGGCATGCTAGTGTAATACCAGGGTTTGCTAAAATCGAGTGGGAAGAAGCATACCTTAGCTACTTTAAATAGGGCAGAAACATCCTAATTTTATCCTAAAAAAATGATAGTGGAAGGTTACTATTTATTATTAGTCACAGCTGATTATTTCAGAGATAGCTTTGGCTTTCTTCAGCGCTAAATCTGCTGTCACCAGCTATGCACTGTGGCCACCTTCCTTGCCAGTAGTCAGCTTTGGGCAGTGGATCAACTGAATGCCTTAAATTCTCTGTTGAACCTTGGCATTATTATGGAAGAAGTCTGCAGCCAATTCATGGGTCCCTGGTATAGCTCCAGCAGCTTAACAGATGGATCACTAGCAAGTCTCTTCTCAATTTCTCTGTTAAATATTCATGGAGCCAGCATGCGCATAGGCCCAAGCATGCCCCTGGAGGTGCCAGCAAGGGTCTCTGATCTGGGGAAGATGTCAAATTGGCTAGTGGAAGTCTGAGGGCAGAAACGTTTTCCGCAAGGATCCATCCTTCAGTGCAGAACATGGAGTGACAGCCATATGTGCAACTGTGCTGGTGAATATGTCTGCAGTGCATGCTTATACAATCTATTAATAGGCTGGTGGCATACCGAATGTTAATGTGGGGAAACAGAGTGAAAGACAATAAGGAAATGCCTTGGACTAAGTTGAAGCATCAACCAAAGTAAAAGTCTTCCTGTTAGCTTGTGGTGAAGGTAAAGAAAAAAAAAAAAAGCTGCATTCCCCATTCCCCTTAGAATATACTGCGCTTATTTTCAAAATGTGCTACTGAAAACATTGCTAAATGCAAGTTCATACAGCCCTGTGGATTGCTTAGTGGTTTTAGATCCCAGTCAGGGCTAGAATGATGTTTTCTTTACTATTATTTAATACCATCGCTGAAACAACAGCCAAAATAAGCCTCTGGAGTATCACGGTCCATGTATGAGTATTAGGCTACCTTTTTGGGCAGTACTGTGTATCAGCATCTAGAATCTTTTCTTTTAACTCTGCAATTTCTACAAAGCCTTAGGAGTGCTCTTTTAAAGCCTGCCTGTGGTGAAAAGGAGGTTGCAGTTTTCTTTGATAAATTTCTCTGTTTCTACTGCTCTCCTAGAAATAGAGTTTATCATTATGTCTCATTAAAAATGTTACAGAGAAGTAATTTGTGGTTGTTACAATGGATTGTACTGCGTAGAGTATGGAGAATTAAAAAAAAAAATTCCCAGGAAAGAACATATTTATTCCCTCTTGAAGGACTTGCACCCAGTCCTTTGAAATTACACAATGCTGGCAAGGTACTATATAACCAGTATTACTAATATAATCAATTTGAATAAAGGTGAAATATTTCAAGTGAACTCAATACAAGCCTTTTTATAATGTGTTATTACAGAAGATACGTAATATGCACATGTTGTAATAAAGAAACATTTCTCTGTTTGCCAGTGACATGCTAGTCAAAAGTACAATAAGCATTAAAATTAAGATGGGATGCCTGGAAAAGGCCGGCTTGCAGACTTCTGTTTCCTTTTACTCAACAGTGTAAGGCTTTTAATACTTTTTAACTTAGGCTAGAAGTCTTTCCTTCTTAGCCAGGAATTCAGATAGCTGCCTGTTGTTTGCCCCAAAAGTGGTTCTAAGCATGATTTCATATAGTTGCAGTATTAGCTACATTAACGGAAGAAAACCAATGTTCTAGTACTGTCTTATATTTCCCAAATGATGCATCAGAGTATGTGTTTCCAAAGGGCATAGTCTGTACAAAACCTGTGAGGTGGTTTAACTGGTAGTCAGATACACTTAAGTGACTTGTCACAACCTGAATTGTATAGTATGACACTTCAGTAAGGTGACGTAGTAAACTACACAGTGCAGCTAATATACCATTAAATGCAGTGTCCTACACAGTCTGGTGGTTCTTGTGGTCCAGGAATATCTTTTCTCTGTGATAGATAGAGGTATTTCTGAAAAGATGCTATATAATTTGCAGCAAGAAGTAGTCTTTCAGACAGCTCAAGGCTAACACAAACCAAATATTTCTGAAAGCAAACGGACTTGAAAGTATGCAGACTGAATTTCATCTACAAAAGAGGCAATAGAGACTATAACCCAAAGGTGTCTATATAATACCAGTAGATGAAATTGGACACTTGTAAATGAACATGCTTGAAAAAGTAAATACCTGTTTACTTTAAAGCCAAGAATATTTCTGCTGTGTTTGCAATCGGCTGGATGTGGGAAGGGGAAATAGGAAAGTACTCTGAAAGAAAAATTTGATTCTTTTTCCTTCAATAAAAGTTTGTTCTTTGTGGTTGATTGTTCAGATCTTCCCTGAAATTCTTTGGTAGAGAGAAATAGTGAACAAAAATTGATTTAAAGTATAGCCAGAGAACTAGCATTTATGTTTAAGCTACGACTGGATATATGGTGTCAAAGCTTCTGAACAGTTATGATTGATTTCTTTTGCTGGAGTTTGCAACTATTTGGCATATTTGACCCACTGCTTGTTCAAGATGGACTGCTTTTATTGCTGATTCTATGTGTGACCATGATCACTTCATGTAATTCTTTACATTTCACTACATCTATTAGAAAAAATGAGTAATAGTTCTTGCCTAAGTGTTGGTTCATTCAAGTGTTGAATCATAAAAGCATGGCTTAGTGACTAATTACTGATTAACTGTATCAACAGCTTCAGTCAGAATATCCCCACTAAGAGTACAAAGAGCATATTAATCAAGAACATAGTGTCACATGCTTTTGGGCAGTAATTGAGAAATCATTCTGTTCCTTGTATACTAGCAACTGACAACCTTCTTTTCAGAAATGTTGGGCACCTCATTTTAAACCTTTTAGAGTGTAATTTTGTTTAGCTCTTGAAATCCCATGGCTTAAACCATTTATAACAGAAATGACGTGAATAGGATAGGTCACTTCCTAGTGAAAATTAATCCGGTGAGTGAAAATGTCTTTTTGTTCTGGAATATATCCTTGCTTACTGGGTTTTGAATTCATCTTCTATTTCTCTGTCTTTACTTAAGTAAGATACCTATAGCAATGGCTATCAACAGCCTTGTACTGATATAGGAAAATTACAGTTAAAGCTTAGGAGGAAACAATTGTCATGTTCTAGTAAAACATTAAAAAACTTGAAATGTCATTTAGCTAATCATGAAGTGTCTAATTTTTGATCACTTTTACAAATAAACATCAAGCATTCCAAAGTAAGAAGTAGATTGTAACGGAAGAGTTATTTTCTTTTTATGGATATTGAAAAAAATTTAACATCTTCAAAATACTTTCAATGTTTTTTCCACGTAAAAAATTTACAAAACCTAACCTGTTCCTGGGAACAATTAGCCAATCAGTTTTTAATAGGGAAGTAAGTTATGGAAAAACTCTTAATCAATTTTTAGTTTCAGTAGTATTTTATTAGTATTTATTTCACAGTTGTTCTGTTTGTTAGATAAGCGAGAAGTGAACTTCACAAACATGTGAGTATTAATTATAGTATGTTACGACAAGCAGCTGAAAGTTCTCATTTCCACTTTGACTGATACCAAAATAGCCTATCTTATTATATTTTGACACATCTCTTTAAAACCCTCTGCTAAATCAGGAAGATAAGAAATAAATGTGTGAAAACAGAGAGTAGAGGAAAATATTTTTTTTTTAAAGATCTGAGAAGCTTTGAATTAGTTTATTACTCTCATCAATGGCTATGGTTAGTTCTTCAGTAGAGTGGAATTGGTTCAATCACATCACGTCACACTCCATGAGTATTGGCTTGCTACTACTTTTTGATCTATTTACAGTAGATCATACAACATATGCACACACATGCAGCTGTGTAAGACATAAAGGGAGGAGGGAAAATAATACAATAGTAAGAAACAATGTGCTTACGCATTGCATCAGAATTGGTTGTTATCATCTGTTTTTGTTGGTGGGAGTCCAGCCACATATATCATAGAGAACCTTATGGATATGGGAGAATTGTCTGGTGTGTGCTGCAATGTGTCCTGTTGGGTCCTGTTCCTCTCATCATCCAGGAGTGTGTCCAGGACCATACCATGTTAGGCTCTTAAGACCACCATACTCAGGCTTCATTCTCAAGAACAGCAGTGAAACAGTGGAGAAGCAGAATACGGTGTATTTAGGTCTCATTTCAACAGGGATCAAGATATGACTGGAGAACTTGGACTTGCGCATCTGAGAAGCATTCCCAGGTCCCCAATCTTTAGATGACATTGTTCATAAAAGGACCATCTAGATCCTTAACAGAACTCTTAAATTACTTTTAAGGGAACCAATTAAAATTTGGGTCAAGAGGCAACACATATGTCCAAGCACAAAAGGAGTGCTATAGGATTTCTTTTCTGCATTCATTTACGCCTTGTGAAATTGTTTTCTGCACTGCTGTGATATAGTTCCTTCCATTATTCTCTCAAAGGAATCATATTCTCATATTTTTTCCCCTTTGGTGTGTTTGGCTTCCTGCTTTAATCTAATTCTCACAGCTCAGGGGAATCATCAGACCTGGCTGAGATTTGTATCTTTTCGGAGAGCTCATCAATAGTTTACATAATGCTGTGGCAGGGCCAGGGTTCACACAGCTGGAGAGGTACTCGGCAAGGGTCCCGAGTTAAGCAGAAAAAGCCTTCTTGAGAATCTCAACTTTGTTTAAAGAGGTTTTTTTCTTCTGAAGAAGCCAAAACAACACAAAAGCGATGCGTGCAGGTTTGCTGGCAGCTGGTGTGCTGTGACTGATGATGCTTTTGTTAATTATGCTCTCACTATTACCATGTGATCCACCCATCTGCTTTCTGAAGCCAGCTGTTTTCCTTTATCTTCCTGTTGAACTACCAGTTATTCAGGGTAGTGACCATCTTTGTGTGGTGAGCAAGGAGAGAAGCAAGTGCGGTGAAACTCTCATATGGGGGTAGTACTGTTGTGAATCAAATAATCAAACTCAAAAGCTAGTAAAGCACAAGTTTAGCCACATTATTGTTGATGGATATCAGTTAACATAAACAGGTAGGTTTTAATTAGAATTAATTACTTAGGAATATAATAGAGTGTGACTCGTGCTGTTTGCTTGCTTTACTTAGCAAGAGTGGCTAGATTTGCTGAAGCCTTAGGCCGCAATGGAGGTATTTTTCTCAGTAATTTTCTGACTAGTTTTCCTAAGAGCTAGTGCACTGCTGTGTTTAGTCTTTTAGTTTGGGAAAGTATTTTGATATCACACTTATGTCTCGGTAGTGTTTTTCCAAGTCTGGGACTCTTCAGTTCTCCATGTTCCACCAGCAAGGGCAGGTGCACAAGGAGTGTAAACCAGAAGATAAGGAGGCTCCAGCCTTCAGGGAAAACTGTGGAAAGTGCAAGTCAACAAGATAAGAGCCTGCCTGCCTGGACACAGAAGAAGAATCCAATTATACGTTAGAAGACCCCAGAACAAAAATCACAATTGGACTAAAGGACATGTGGACAGCGCATGAAGGGCACATGAGGAACGGGTGTGTGGGACCCAAGAGTATAGTTACCCTGGGATTTATTTGTTCTGGGTCCCTCTCTTTGGAGGCACTCAGCCCAGGCTGATCCTGCTGCTGCATCTTTCAATTAAATTAATTATTTTATAAAATCTGACGCCTGAAACTCTGCTGCAGGAAACCTAAGGTCGAACCTGAAGAAGGAGGAAACGTGCCCAAGAATAAGCATACCTGTGTGTGCAACACCATGAATGGTGTGTGATGCTCGAGCAGCAGCTACTCCTTTTACAATTATCTTTTCCAGCTTATATGTCTTTAAATATTAATTAGGACTGGACCAAGAATGTGTTGAAAAGATTAAATTGCTGAGTTTTGCCCTTCCTGGAATTCAGAAAATGTCCTTAGCCATCATCAGATGTCTAATAATGCAAGTTTTAATAAAAAATATTTGCCACGCAATTAATACAAATTGTGTTTTACCCAATTTATTATCTCTCTCTAATTTGCGACCAGTTGCTTACATTGTACAATATTCTTGCTGCCCTTTATTGGATAAGCCATACCTTTTAGCCTAGAAAAGCCATACCTTTTAGCTTTTGTTCATATGAAATCACTGGCACTCACGTGGACAACAGTCATTCTCAAGGCAGTCATACACATGCAAAAAACCCCCCCTCATGTTCCTATAAAATAATGGAAAAGGCGCATGACCATAGTTAAAACAAACAACTATTCAAAACAAAAAAAAAGTTTGTGACCTCTTGCTTTGCAGTGTTTGTCCAGTTCTTTACCAAACAGCCAGATAGATATATATAAACACCCCAAACACAACAGCATAAACAAAGCTGTTCTTATGATTCCAGAATTCCTGCTCTGGCCTTTTACCAGCAAATATGATCTTGTTCTCTTCCTCAGAAGAGCACCCTCCCCCTCTGCCCTGTCTTTAATGGTCCATGTGTTTTTTGCTTGATCTCATAAAATATTTTTCTTTAACACGCAGAAAATCACAAAGAAACAAACAAACAAGAAAATCAGTTAAGATTTCTCAGAGATCTTACCAGTGTATAAAGGAAAGACTGTACAATATTTAGAATTATCTTAATGTTGCCCTGTGGAAATTTTAGTAATATTATTATTGTTCAGGTTATCTGTAACTTTCCTCATTTCAGTGATCTCTGTGAACTCATTGCAGACCTTACTTTTCCCTTAAAAATCCTTTGATCAAATGTGTTAAAACAGAGTAGAATTTGAAGGGGAAAAATGTTGCATATTGGAGACTGGGGATTTCTGCAGGATAGACTTGTTCACATTGCTCAAACATTTAGGCCTTTCCTTTTATCATATGTGGGAAGAACTAAGTAAAACTAGGCTGAACATATAAGATGTGTTGATATAATGGCATGTCAGAAACAGAAATTTACAATTACCAAGTTGTTCATGTAATTGAGAAGTATCAGAGAAACTTGAGGTTTTCCATGTTTTTCTTGAAATCTGACTCAAATGTAGTTCTTAGTTGAGTCAGTGCTTTCTAGTTTCTTTGAAGTAGTCTTGGTTAACAAGATAGCTTTTGTAATTGGAAAGACCTTGAGTGCATACTTTTAATCAGAATTTTGGAAATACAGAACTTTTAAAATAGAAGAAAGTCTAAACAATACAATGTAAACTTTCAGAATTTTTGTAAATGCGTGAAAAATATCTGTCAGTGTGATATTGCTATATAATGATATAATCTTCCTGAGCTACAATTTATTTTCTAGCATAAGGAAAAATTTATATCACTGATGTACTGTAGCCTGGATTTAAAACTGAGAAGGAAAAAGTATTCAAGGTTATGAATGAAATAATTCTCAAGGGAAAACTGGAGTCCCTTATTTGAAGATCTGGCTCCTATTGCTCTAGCTTACTGCATTTGAGTAGGTATTGGAGGGGTTTATGAAGAGTGAGTGATTCCTCTTATTACCAGTGGGTTACGCACAATTTCAACATGGCAGCTGAGATCAAGGTGAAGATTCTTCCTGTCATCCTTGTCCTAATGCATCCAGCAGGAGCTCTGTCACTTCCTTGGAGGCCAGATTTTAATCTTAAACTTTACTCTGAATTTTTCTGGATCTCAATTTTTCATAAATCTGAACAAGTGAAATAGAGATTTTTCTCACAGTTTTATTGTTTGTATGTTTTCCTTAAAGTGCTGGCCTCTTGTTTGCGAGAAAAGTCACTAACTGACATGTTAGATTTTCTTGAATAAATAATCCAAATCTTAGAAGAGATTCTATCAGCTACTGCCTGTCTTCAGTTTCTCAGTCACATGTAAACATTATTCCATGTTAATTCTTCCTGGGTACAAATATTACTTTGAAAAGACTGGTAACTGGACTGCTCTGTGTGCTTCTAGCATGTGAAGTGAAATGGACCCTTTAAATGTATATCAAAGCAATCAACCTTCTTATCATGTGCTTGGGAGCATATAAGGTGAAGTAGCACTGTGGTGACATCATTGTCAGGTCACCCTACAAGAATAATGAAATCATATAAAGAGGTGTGCCCTGAGGCATACTCTGTTGCCATAATTAGGTTGAAGGCTCCCTTGGAAATGATGCCTTATTGCAAGAGCATTTGCAGGAACTAATTGTGGTATGTTTTTGCATCAGTATTGGTGTACTGCATCATTTATGGTCTGAAAATAGCTGTAATTGTGTGCATGATTGAGTCATTTCCTGAATTTAGCATCCTAACCAGAGTACGAATTAAATGACTAACACACTCTTGACTTTGTCATCTTTTTTATCTCTGGCTGGATTCTTAAAAAGATCTCTCTGTGCTTTTGCATTTTTAAGCCAAATTAGATTTGGTGTATTTTAGCGCTGCTGAGACTTGACAGGTTAGCAATAATCATTGTTCCCAGACAGAGCACGCACAGGTGCTGTGAGATCTTCCTACCCTCTTGCAGCTCTGCCAGTGCATTTCTGATCAGCCCCACCTCTGCTGTGCCAGGGACCGCGGGTTTGTTCTGAACAGTAGGCACAGTGAATTTTTGAAATGGAGAAATAGTCAGCGGGGGACGAGGTTGAGGTCATCACTCCTGTTTCATTTGCAGCTCAAGTTGGAAACAAATGCACTCTCCTCAGGTTCTTCTGCTCTTGCATTATATCAGTCTGCGTCTTGGGAGGCTCTGTTTCCTCTGAATTTTGCCTGTGGTCCTCTCCTACTTGTAGGGGCACTTTCTCTTAGTTGTGAGGCTGCACTCTTGTCTTCTTAACTGGCAGATCCTCCAGAGAGGATAAAATGACAGTTGTTTGCAGTCTTGTGAAAGCAAAATAAACAACTGGCACTGGTTTTTAAAATAGTGCTAAAGATCTAGAATCCTGCTGCCACTCAGAGGGTGCAGCATATTAATTATGAATCATCAATATTTTTGGTGCCATCATTATCACACACACACAAAAAAGCAACCTACAGTACTTGCATTCATATCAAACCCTTTTATTTCATTTATTTGGACTGCTTTTCAATCCTGTACCAGTTAATCGCTAGCCCTATTTCAACTCAGAATCTGAATGTTATTTACCATCTGTCTCCAAGGGATGCACTTGCCAAGTCCCTTAATTTGCTATAATTGGCAGGTTTTCAGTGTACATAATTTATATTAAAAAAAAAAAAAAAGCCACAATCCTGAAAAAAAAAAAGAAGATTAATTAAACCATTTCTTCTGGGCCCCTAGAAGTGTTCCAAAAGGATGGCTTTAAGGCCGCAAGGTCTGCTCTGTGTATGTGCTGTCACAGCTGATCACATTAAAAATGTATGTTGGGTTGGTCCCTTGTGCCTCTGCGCTGGTCAGAAGGATGTCACTGGCACCTGGGTAACATCACACATAAACAGTGAATTAAACATCTTGCATTTGCATTTGTGCCTTTTGTTCACACACTAGAAACTCCTAGGCTGCAGTATAATTTATGGATACCTCCATGTAGGCAATTCTGTAGCTGATATGATAGGAAACGCTATGGAAAAAAAACCCCACAACAAAACAAAACCAAAAACCAAAACCCCAAGCAGATGTACAGAATACTAAATAGAGCTACTGAAAGACCACAAATGGACTGAAAGACATCGCACATGTGGTTTGTAAACATGATTTATACCTTTCTTTCTCTTAGCTTCTTGCTCCTGACAGCACCTGGTTAATGAGCGCGTGGTGCAGTAATGCCCTGCGTAGGCAGCTGTCAATCCAGGGGATGTCAGCAGTTCTGAGTTACCGGTGCGAGGATGCTACTGACTACAGTGTCTCTTCTGCTGCACTTCTCCCACTGTCCTTTCAAGACAGTAACAGAGGAAAGGTTGACAGAGAAAGGGATGGGGATGATTCATTGTATTTGGCCTGGGAAAGAAAAGAAAGGAAAGGAAAGGAAAGGAAAGGAAAGGAAAGGAAAGGAAAGGAAAGGAAAGGAAAGGAAAGGGAAACAGATGAATATGGATATTTCCTTGCTCCCTTTACCAGATCTATGATGACATCTAGGTGATATGACAGTCCTTGACCAGTCTCAAAAGTCACTGACATGTGACCATACAACCTTCTTGTGTGTCAGTCACTCTGTATTTATTTATGTAAGCCATCCAAGAAAAGCAAGAATCAATTCAATCATGTGAAAACAAAGCTGGATAGGTCTGTTCGTATCCCTGTTCCATTACAATTTGGCGTGTACCAATTCAGACTCAAATGCTTTTTTCTTGTGTTGTTCATTTTCCAGTGGTTCAAACTGCCTCTTTTTCAAACTCAAGTACCTACATTTATTAAAACTAACTCTCCTAAGATACAATGAAAAAGTAGGTGAAGTTCAGAGGAACTTTTAGTCCTCTTTTGACTTCATGAAATTTCAGTTGTCTTTTCTTCAGGGAAAACATATTTTCCAATATCATGAGATGGTTATTTCTTACAATATTTCAAATGGAAAAACTTAGGCTCTGTAACTGGACATAACCTGTACTGATAATAAAGTTTTAGGAAGTCATTCTGAAGGAAGCAGGGATGAGTCAGTGTTTGTAGTGTTCACTAGATTGGCTGGTGTCAGTTCTTTGAAATCCATGGTTTAGACTACAGGAGAACATATTCTAGGTTTCCTTTCCCAGTAAAATCCTGTAAAATTCCCTTCCAGAGCTAGCAGCTGTGGAAATGAACCCTTTTCCAGTACAACTAAAAAGTACTCAGATGAATACAGCAGTGGATATGATATAAATTCCTAGGTGCATTAGATCAGAGAGACACAGCAATACTGTGAAATGCAGCAAACCTGAACAAGTTTATATCCTCAACTGCTTCCTTCAGAACTGGGAGAGTGAAACCTGCAGAGACTGGTAAAAAAATAAAGGCAGGTATCACACTGTGGGACAGCAGAGATCTTGGGAAAGTAGCAAAACCAGAGGGATCATCAATTCTCCAGACCCAAGTCGAGGTCTGCTGTGAGACTCAACCTTGTAAGACTTTTGTTATGTCGTGGAGTTTCATCCCTTCCCTTAGTTGAAAGGCTTCACTAAACACAATCTTTTCCTTGTAATGATAAGGTCTGGGAAGTAATGTGGGCTGTGACGGATGGTTTTCTGATCTGCTGGAAACAGGACTAGTTATTCGAGTGCTCTAGGATATTCTAAACTGTACCAATGTTCTTCTGCAACAGAAATACACTAATTCAGAGCCAAGCTCATTAATAATTGACCTACATCAGGGATGTCATGTTTTTTCCAAAGAATATTTTATGCATGTATTGGGGTGTATAATGCCTGCCCAATTCCCAGTGTAAAATTGAAAACTTTAACAGTGCCTTCAAGCACCTATACAAGATTTGGGTAACTGAATGGCTAAATGAGTACATTAAATGTTCAAGGGAGGGGACATATTCCCTTTTGCCTGTTTGTGGACTAATTATACCAGGACTTAATGAATATCCTTATACAATATTGAAGTCACAAAGAAGTATGGTCCAAAAAGAGAGGCTAAGCTTCACAAAATGGGCATGTGAAACCAGAAATGATCAATAGGCTTTTTTCTAGATGTTCTATGTGATCTTCTGTATTATAGGTCATGTTTTAAGGCAAAGTATTTAAAATACTGATGCCATGATGATCTGATTCTTTTTTCCTTTTCATACCTCTTCCTTTCAGTGATTTAAGTTTTTTTGCAAATGCATTGCATTTGTTGTTGCAGGCCCTCTTGCAAAGATATCAGAACAAGCTCCAGCTTTCCTGTGATTTTTGGTGAGTAAGATGCATAGAATTTGGTCCTATTCTATGTAATTACTCAGGGTGTCTGAATCATTGACTGCTCAGTGGGTTTTGACAGCTATGTGAGAGGAAGAGGACCACAGTTATTTTGCCCAAACTGTGATAAGCAGGAGTGAGACAGATGGTTATCTTACATAAACCTTGCACCTTAGGAGAAACTGTCCTATACATTACATGGCAGTTCTAGATCCAGTTTTCTTCCTGACTGATGACAAAGTCCATATCACAAATCTGTCATGAGACTGAGAGCACCTGAGATTAAGGCATTTTAGGGAATTTCAGTCTGGGTCCCAGCACCTCTCTGTAACTATATATCTATCTGTCTATCTACCTACCTAATATCCCCAAGTTATTGTTATCACTTTTAAACAAGCACATAACTTCTCATTAACAGAATTTTTATCTAGCCTTTCTTACAAGCCTGGAAGCATGTGAATCAACCCTAGACCATGAATCAAAAGAACACAAAGTATATTTTGTTCCAGTTGCATGCTTTTGCAGTCAACTGACTGATTTTGCATGAGTCTAACAAATGATTTGGAGTTTTCTGGAATTAGCAAGACACTAATTTTAACAAATTATTCTCCAAATCACAGAGATTAAGTTTGATAAACATGATCTGTTCCCCTATTCTTGTACGTTCATCTAAATAGGGTAATTTGGTTTTTAGCCATATGCAAAAATCATAGATACAATGTAGCTAGTCATATTGATCTTTTGAAGGCAGCACCAACTTCAACTTACCACTGCCTCTGCCTTGTCTTGTGAAGAACATACACTTTAAACAAGACCATGTTTGAGAAAGGCCTTTTACTGGTGGGTTTTAATTTTTTTTTTTTTTTTTAATATTTCATCCAAATCAGCCATATTCTGGAAAAAAAACCACTTGGATTTTCATAACTCATGTTTCTTCAAAAATCCCTGTAAAAAAAAATCAGTCAGAGATAACCAGTAATGGAAGGAAAGATATGGAATTATTTACAAAGAGTGTCTATGTAGAGGCTACAGAGTTCAGATGAAATCTCTTTCTTTTCATGCCTAGAGTGTATCAAGCTGAATTAAAATGTCTTTAGTTTCTAAAAACAAAAAAAAAAAAACAAAAACCCCCACCAACAAACAAACAACAAAAAAAACCCCAACAAAAAACAAAAAAAGAGGAAAAAGAAGAGGAGGAGGGAGAGCAAAGGTAACAAGCACATTCCTACATTCCTACATAGAACGTCCATCATACTATCTATCAAGAGGACTTTAAGTATAAATTTTTTGTGGTACCCAGGTCTCATTTAAATATCAATGCTAGCCCTCTGGAATAAACTCTTCTGAAAATCTGGCTTGCTGAGGTCTTTAAAAGTCTGATCTTTACTCAATTTCTCTAAGGGAAGCTGAGTCCTGTGGGAAATCTGGCCTTTGACGTAGGCATGGTGACATTTGTACACAAGTCAATCTACGGGTAAGATTTCAGTGCTTGGTGTTTTCAGAGCAGTGGCTCTCATCTAACCCTGGAAGATTTGTCCTTTGCACTGTAGTGCTTTTATTTTGTTATTTGATTCATGCAGCTCTCAGTGGCTATTCCAAAGAATGGCTGCAAGGTCATGGGAGTCTTTGCTGATTCAGGAAAGACATGTTTCATTGCAAAAGGCTGCTTTTATTTTGTTTTTGTTTTCCAGCGTGTACGCATGGAATGCTGTTGTGGTTGTTTCAATGTTTACAAGATACTTCCTTCAGTGATAGTTTCATTTCTGCCAAAAGAAAAGTTAAAAAAATCCATTAATGAGCTGACAGTGCTTTTAATACTGCTTCAAAAGGAGAGGGAATGCTTGTGTGCCAAACAAATGTTTGGAACAGTCTCAGACAGCAACATTTGTTCTGCAAGGGAATGATCCACAATAGGACACTTCAGCTGCTGAACATCTAAAAGTACTTAGATGATGCAGTGCTCAGATGGTCAGACTGTTTCCGAGATAAGTAGCATTTCTGTTAACGTGGCAAAAGGCTGTGCTCTACCTGATGTAAACAGAGGGAAAGTGTCCCAGCTCAAGGTTTAGGAAAAAGTTACAGAGCTTTAGGCAGAAGTGTGAATGTGGGAGTAATACATGTCTTGGCTCATCAGGAAGGGGGATGCTCTTGACAGCATAGAGGCACATTCTTGATGTTTGTCAAACTTCCTGACACATTTTTATCCATTTTGAGACAGTGACAAAAATGTTGCAAACATTTTTGTAAAATGTTAGTCTCGTTTTCTGACCGGAATCTTATAAGAAATTGACAGCAAAAATTGAAAAGTGGGACTTCTTGCTTTCACAGGCACTATGCTGTCTGAAATCGTCCCCAAAAGAATGAGTATGGGCTAGGAAATAACAAATGTACCTTGCCAGAAACCTTCTAAAACATTAATTGTCTTTTATTCTTAATTGTTACTCTCTTTTCCAAGAAAGTTTCACCACACATGGAATTTTGCATTGCGTTTTGAAGATTATTCAAGGGCACAACTGTTCTTTTCTACTTTTCACAAGCTTGGGTTAGCAGTCAGGCAATGTAGTTCCTCTGTTTGAAGACCTGAACACTGGAAGTTACTGGCTACATTGTTTTTGTTTATGCAATCTGCGAGAAGGCTTACCTTTTAGATAATTGGACTTTCTCTTGCAGGAGGTCTTAGCAATGAAAACCACTAACTTGGAATTAACTTGATGATCCCAACACGTACAGGTTGTCACTTACACTTAGAGCATGACTGTGAGGGAATTATTCTGCAGACTGCAGCGAAGCTGCTTGTACAGTTCCATCTGGAAGAAGCATCAGAATACGGGCCTGTGCACTCAGGACAGATTTGCTACACCATCAGCAGAAAAATCGTGAATATTCTTACTGATATTAAGGTAAATTGTGTTCAATTTACTCCACAGATCATCCTTTGAACTCAGATTTCAGCTATATTAATTGATGTAGCTCTGAATTTAATTAAACTTTGGAAGCTCTCATTGCCTGAGAATCTGTCCTATAGATTGCTTTTGGAACAAGCTTATATTTGGCTTGATCTATTCACAATTGCAATTTGTGCTTTAACTGAAGGTAAATGATGGCTATTTGGTGATTAATATCTTGTTCTCATGCCAAGTCAACTTAAGATGTGCTGACTTAATTTATCACTAACCAGCAGTTACTATCTAACCATAATTATAAGAAAAAGCACATAATTTTGACCTTTGAGCAATCATGTGGGCAGACCATGCCTTAAAGTTTGCCTCTAATTTTCTATAAACCTAGAACTTCCTTCTCTGAGGAGATCTTTGCAAAACCTTTGCAAAAAGGAGAAATACAGGGAAGTGGAGGCTGCAGTTTTGAAGGTGGATTATGAAGCTGAAGCTGAGGAGGGACACTTTCAGAAGGATCAAAGGCAGCAGCAAGACAGTTTTGTTAGACAAAAAGATCAATTGCTAATTATGACATTATCACAGTGCAGGGGTGTGTATATGTGTGTGTGTGTAAGGGGTAGCGGTGGGTAAATTGTTGTCAAGCGAGGTGCAGATGGGCCAATCATAAATCTAACAAGGTTTAAGTCCCAGGGACCCTTAAGGAAAAGGGCTCTGGCTGCAGTCAGTGCCATCATCAACTTTGACTCTTTTGGAAAACGCAAGAGTTGGGATGCTTTGAACCTTCTGCAGAGTCCCACTCCGAGCACTGGTTGCAATGGCGTGATTCACCACTCCATTGAAAGAAAATTTTCTGCCACTCACCTTCAGTAATTCTTTCTAGGGGAATGCAGTGGGGACCTTATTGTGCAACACTGCCTTCTGAGAGTCATTAAGATGAAAATTCATGTCTGCTCAGATGTACTGTGTTTTGGGGGCAAAAATATTCTGTATGCATGTTCTCTTTTCAAATAACAGGAGAGCTCCCCCAAGAAAATAAAAGCTGCTTGCTTCAGCTCAGAAAGGGAGTAAAGAGGTGAGATTGCCTGCAGTTGGGTCCATGCCTGTCTATTTCCAAAGGCAGGGAAATTATAATTTTTTCAAATTCCCTCAGGCAGCAGTAGCCAAGACAAGTTGGCTCTAGCCAGCTCTTGTTTGTAAAATGTAATTCTGTGGTAATAAGCTGGTGACAACTTGAAGAAAAGAGTCTAAACATCCTGAAAACAATTCCAAACATGACTAAATATGAGAAAGAAACTTCTAATAACTGCCTCATGAGAATCAGGAGCCTTACATACAAATGCAAACATCATTTATTTTCGAGACAAGAATATATATATTACGATCCTCTTCCTTTCTTTTCCTCCCTGAATATATATGTAAGTGTATATCTCTATACCTATTATCTATCTTTCCAAATGACCTATATTTCATGCAGGAGCTAGCAGTGTTGTCATTGCTGGAAAAAGCAGAAATTGAAGTCTTAGCCAACACCTGATGTGACCACAGGAAATGCAAATGGATTAAAGCTGTATGTACGCTTATGTATCTGCCTGGATATTTTTATGCTGCATTGTTTTGATTTTACAATTTATGAGACTTGCACTAGGCAACAATGCATTAAAAACCCCCAAATAATATAGAAGAATGTTGCATTATTTGTTTAAAAAAAATTAACAAAATAATCAGTATATTGCATCCAAGTGCAATCAAGACAGTTTTTTTCTCTTTGAAAGAATCCACTGTATTCCAAAGCAACTTAACATTCTCCTGTTCTGATGTTTTTCCCTTACCCTTTTCTGGCCTGCTTATCTAAGCTGGTATAAATTTCTTGTGTTTGTGATATGTAAAAATAGAATGTATAAGAGGGAAGGAATTTATTTCAGCCCAAAACATTGTGAAGAGCTGCAGCAGTAATGCTGAGGACACCATAGTCTAAGGATATATTTTTTTAGCATGTGAACACCGATTTTTGGACCTCAGGATCACAGCATCCTCCACGCAGCCCTGTTCCATGTCTCAAACCTCTAGACCACTTGCAGTAAGTGTAATTTCTGTCAAAACTCCCTTTTTTTTTTTTTTTTTTTTTTTTTTTTTTTTTAGCTTCTAAGCAGTGCAAATAGATTTACAGAAACAAAAAATTTGGCTGGAAAAAATTCAGACCAGTGCTAGACTTCAGAGAGAGTTTGCCAAGGAGTCACAGTTGTCTGTGTGTGAGTGGAACTGTGCTTGCATTAGCCGTCTTGGTTCAAAGCAGGTCAGGCTGCAAAACAGCTTTCCAGGGGTTGAATCCTAAGCGTTACCTGTTCATGGATAAGCAAGGCACTAACACTCAAATCCTGCTATTCCAGCGTTAATCACAAGCAAGTGTGTTTATAGTGGAAACCTGAGAGTCATCTGAGGCATCTGAATAGCATGTTATTAATGATCACATTTTAAGGAAGTTCTTGCATAAAAGAATTGCTAAGAGAGCATGTGACGACTCATTAAACAGAAATTCAGGCTTCATTCGGCTTTGTACAGCTTGTCTAGTGCCCATGTTTAACACTTAGGAGTTCTTCCAGAGTAATGGGAATAGGGGGGAGGGCATATTTCAGAGTATACTGGCAATCTATTTCTTTTACCATAAGTCATTTTTTCTTCTGTGAGAATTATGCTAGATGAATCTGATAACCATTCAGTAACACCAAGCTGGATTTCTAATATGGTAATTACTTTTGTGGTGGTTTGTAGCAGAAGATAATACAATGCAGTGAGTGGCTATTCTGTGTCTTTAATATTCACACTATCTTCTCACCACATATAGTCTTGAAAGCTTTTTATAGGGTCTGAGAGAGCAGAAATATAGCTGGATGTTCTCAAACTTAGAAAAACAAAAACAACAAATATACTTGGGAAAAATCAAGACTCAGTTGTAAGATCCTTCGTAGCAGAGACTGAGCTAGCCTTTATGGCCACTGCAATATTAAAAGGAATAATAACTCCAAGCGTTTAATGATCTGGCATCCCAGTCCTATCATCTTCTCCATGGTAGCCAACAGTAAACTCATTAAGAGCCTCTCCTCAACATTGTGAAATTACCACTTAATACCAAGAGTGATATTATTTTTTACAGCTCTGTGATACAAATCTATTTAACTTCCAAATACCTATGCCCACTGTATTTGTAAGCTCATAGATTAAGAGGAGCTGTTCCAAGCTGTGTGAATGTATTTTGCTTTGTTTTGTTGCATCAAGGGAGCACATTCTTTGTGAGATTGATATTAGACATCTTTCACTCTTGTTGTCTGACTGGAGAGATGAAGTATCAATGCTTCCTCCTGATGAATGCGTGTGTTCAGCATAGCTGTGCTCCAAAATCTGCTGAAGTCATGGCAGTGCAGTGAAGTTTCCCACTGACTCAAAAAGGGGAAACATAACCTGCCTTTTTAAAAAGTGAAAAAAGGAAGACCCAGGGAACTACAGGCTCATCAGTCTCACCTCTGTGACCAGCCCAGCAAGATCATGGAGCAGATCCTCCTGGAAACTATGGTAAGGCACGTGGAAAATAAGGAGGTGGTCCGTGACAGCCAACATGGCTTCACTAAGGGCAAATCGTGCCTGACAAATTTGGTGGCCTTCTATGACGGGGTTACAGCATTGGTGGATAAGGGAAGAGCAGCCGATGTCATCTACCTGGACTTGTGCAAAGCATGTGACACTGTCCTACATGACATCCTTGTCTCTAAATTGGAGAGACATGGATTTGACGGATGGACCACTCGGTGGATAAAGAATTGGCGGGATGGTCACACCCAAAGAGTTGTGGTCAACAGCTCAATGTCCAAGTGGAGACCAGTGACCAGTGGTGTTCCTCAGGGGTTGGTATTAGGACCAGTGCTGTTTAACGTCTTTGCCACTGACATGCACAGTGGGATTGAGTGCACCCTCAGCAAGTTTGCTGATGACACCAAGCTGTGTAGTGTGGTTGACACACTGAAGGGACCTTGAGAGGCTTGAGAGGTGGGCCTGTGCGAATCTCATCAAGTTCAGCAAGGCCAAATGCAAGGTCCTGCGCGTGGGTTGCGACAATCCAAAACACAAGTACAGGCTGGGTGGAGAATGGGTTGAGAGCTGCCCTGAGGAGTAGGCCTTAGGGGTCTTGGTGGATGAGAAGCTCAATGTGAACCGGCAATGTGCACTTGCAGCCCAGAAAGCCAACCCTATCCTGGGCTGCATCAAAAGAAGTGTGACCAGCAGCTCAGGGGAAGTGATTTTCCCCCTCTACTGTGACCTCGTGAGACCCCACCTGGAGTACTGCGTACAGCTCTGGGGCACACAGCATAAGAGGGATGTGAAGCTGTTGGAGCAGGTCCAGAGGAGGACCACAAAGATGATCAGAGGGCTGGAGCACCTCTCCTGTGAAGACACACTGAGAGAGTTGGGATTGTTCAGCCTGGAGAAGAGAAGGCTCTGGGGGGACCTCTAGCAGCCTTCCAGTACCTAAAGGAGGGGGCCTACAAGAAATCTGGAGGGGAACAGTTTACAAAGGCATGCAGTGGTAGGACAAGGGGAAATGGCCTTAAGCTGAAAGAGGGTAGATTTAGATTAGATATTAGGAAGAAATTCTTCACTGTGAGGCTGGTGAGGCCCTGGACCAGGTTGCCCAGAGAAGCTGTGGCTGCCCCCTCCCTGGCAGTGTTCAAGGCCAGGTTGGATGGGGCTTTGGGCAGCCTGGTCTAGTGGAGAGTGTCTCTGCCTATGGTAGAGGAATTGGAACTAGATGATCTTTAAGGTTCCTTCCAATCCAAACCATTCTGTGATTCTATGATTCTATAATTCTATGACTCCATGATTAGGTTCATAGTTTAAAATCCAGTATAATATTAGTTGGTTTTCCTCACATTGCTTCGTCTTATTCAGTATATACAAAGCCTTTTACGCTATTCAGTCAAGTAAGTATCACAGATGCGGTATTAACGCATGTCATGCAGCCAGGTTAGGGGAGCTGCTTGGGGATAGCCAGTGACTCAACAGCAGGGCTGAAAACGAAAGCCCTCGGAGGTAATTGCTCTTATCCATTTGACCACCAAACTTCAGTAAGTGCTTGCTTAAGTGCTCAGCTGCTGTTGAACCTTGAACTTTCAAGGACATCAGGATAGCAGATAAATACTGAGCAGACACCCATTTTTTCAGCGGAGGGGAATTAGCAGCCAAAGAGTTAATAGTATCTGCTGTAAGACTGGCAGCAGTTGAATGCTCACTGCCTCAGCCCTGGGGCCTTTCTCTGAGGGATTTCAGGAAAACAAGGCCAGGACTCTTTGAGGGAAGCCAAAAGGTTCAAACACAGAGGTTTCTTTTGCCAGCGTGGCAAAAGCAACTGTATATTCATTTACATTGTTTGGGGAACTTTTATGTGTGATTCCAACCCTCTTGACCATGCTGCTGAATATTCAGGACTAACAATTGGAGAGCTGGTGGTGGCCACTGTGGCTGGGTAGTGCCCTGCTGGTGCCAGGCAGGAGAAGGGATCCTGCAAGCCTCTCTCTGAGGACAGCCCTGGCTTTGTACTGCTAGCAGATATTTCCTTTATGGAGAAAAATCCTTTTTTCCCCTTCTCCTTGCTACTTTGAAATAAGAATTGCTCAAAGCCCCTCCCAAGAGGTCTGTCTATGTTGAGAGGGCACTGGGCAAATGTAAGCCCTTGAGTTTGGGAAGATGTTAACGGCACTACTTGCTGCGCATTAAATTAATCACGTATGTATGTCTTTTGCAGAGCCAAGACTATGATGAACTGTCAGCCAGTGTAAAGCAGAAAAAGGGCAGATTTTACAGTTGCTGTGGACGCCTGATATCAGCTTCTCTGGAAACATTCAAGGATATTTCTGGTTCAAGATTAAGAAGTCACCAGATAAATTATTAACCAAATGATTCCTACTTATTTTATGCATATGAGCAAACTGCACTATTGAAACAATATTCTGCACTCAGGGCTGTCAGTGGATATTCACACATCGTTCTTAATGTGTTGTTTCTTTCCTAAAGCAACATTAGTTTAGATGTTTTAAACATGAACCTGATTTTACATCTTCATTTGAAGCCTTTTTTGCCCAATATTGACAAGATGTGAATTTTCTTTCTACAATGAAGCTGCAGGCTTGGATTCTCACTCTTTACCTATGCTATTGTACAACGTCTGTCATTATACTGGTCTAAAAAATGTTAATAAAGGAGTTTTCACAGGGTTTGAGCCTTTGCAGACAACTTACAACAGACTTAATGCTGCCACTGAGTTGTCTCATACAACATTTTTTGGGAATCTGGTTCAGATTACCTAAAAAGTTGTTAATTTTAAATTTGTTTAGTTTAAAAAGAAAGAAATGCAAACACAGAGGAGACGAGGCCTTAAAGTAGAGAAGAATGCCAGGTTATTCTTATTTAAGAAAAACTTCTGTCCCCTCATCTTCACCTCCAGCTGGATCTCTGCGCACAAAATTGCCAGACGGTTTAAAGATTGTTGAAATCTTTGCTAAGACTGCCCCCCACCCCAGCTCCTGAATGTCTTTTGATAATGCTCTGCAGCTTCCTAAATATGGCTGTGAAAAAAAATAACAAAGAAAAAGAATTCTCCTGAATGACCTACTGTGCTGCACAAGGGAAGGACTGGCTGATTTTATCACTCGATGCTTTCCTTGTTCTTATCTGAGAACATGTAATGTCTTTTTTTTTCCACCTACATATTGTTATGGTGATCCCTGGTTTCCTCCCCCCTCCTCCGCCCTTCCCTCCCCCTCCCCAGTGGCAGTAAAGCCAAAGGGAGAAGGAACCTTTAAGAAGTGGTGCAATTATTAACTAATTTTGATCTTGGGAAGGAGGGCAACTAAAGTATTTCCTGTTTCCTATAATTAAGGACTCAAGACTCAGTTCTGCCACACACACACATGCATTGTTTATTTTTAATGTACTCTCCATGGAATATAATCCGCTGTTTTATTTCTATATCTTAGGCCAAATTCATAATTGGTGTAAACAGCTGCTACTCAACTGACAAGTCCTAAAATGGGGGCAGAGGAAAAATGAGGTTATAAGGTTTCATCTGCTTACATCAGGAATGCATTTGTCCTGTTTGTTCTATCCCTTCACCTCCTAGTGATCTTGGGAACAAGACCAGTGGAGGCAGGGGAGTCTCCGAACTATGTTGAAGCGGAACAGTTTGGCCTTGCAAACTCAGAAGAACTGGGAAAACTCTATATCCATGGGGCAGGTCGTGGACACTTGGCTACAGATACTCAAGATGAACAATCCCATACATCCTGTTGGTAAAATTTCCCCACAGTCTGTAAGAGCTGGAGTCTGCATAAGGAATCTAAGTCTGTAACTATTGGGGTGGAAAAATGAGATGCTATAATTTGGAATGACCTAAATGATTGCATTAGAAGATTCCCATGCAAATTGCTGAACTTACCATTGGAACTCAATAAATAACACACAGTGCAGTTTTTAGTGTGTTTTACATGATGTCTGTGTCTTCCTATGTGTCTAAATACCACATTCTTCCTAAGAGGGACCGCAGGATTGGCTGAACCATTTTTTGAACCATTCCTCATTATTGATCCACACTTGAATGCGTTGCTATTGAGAGCTGTCACATCACTGTACAGAGAGCACCAACGCCTTCTGTCACAGTTAGACTGCCATTAGTGCAGGTTTGGTACCGGAAAGAGTAAAGTGATATGGTATTTTGGAAGTGGGTGCTGATGACTAGTAGTCAGAGGAGGACATGAGTGTGACTGTAAGCTCTCCTCCTACCAGCTTCTTTATGTTTGGTATCCCCACTTTGTATCTTCTAGGGCACTGAGGTTATAACAAATAGTATCAAATAGTAGTAAATATTCTTTACATTCACCCTTTCTCAAACAAGAGGCCCAAGAAGTGATAATATAGAATATCCACCTCTCACTTTCCCATTTGAACACTGCTATATTGTTTTATATTTCATTTTATTTGACAATAAAATGTTTGTTTGCCCACTGTGTTGCCTGTGAAGGAGCACATTTCTGAGGTTTACTTCTGAGAGGAGTCAGATTTGCTCAGGAGCACAAATCTGTTTGCAGTGCTTAAATATTATTCCACTTCAGCAGCTATTTTGCAATGATACTTGTGACTTTGACGGTCACCTGCCCATATTTGAGTAATTTCTCCTTACAGTANTTTTTTTTTTTTTTTGCAGCTGAAGTAATTTGCTCTTCTTTACCCCCAAAACACTGAAGTTGCTCATCAGCCAAACTTAGGCTACCCTGCCGTATTTAAACTCACAGCAGAGCAATATTGATTTCACAACAAACAGGAAAAGAAGTTTGAAATCAGCAAAACAAATGTGAAGCTCAGTAACTGTGACTCAGCAGGACTAAATTCTGGTGCAAATTTAAATCCCCATCTTTTTGGTTGCAGCACAGATGAATGAAGTGAATGAATTAGTGCCAGCTTGAGACTTTTAAGTGAATAAAATAAAGACAGAGTGATTAGAAAACTTTGGCTACATAGCTAACAGTTTCTCTGCTAGATTTGAGGAGATCTATTTTTGGCTTTCCATCTGGATTTGATAAACAATGTGATAGCCAAGGACATGACTTTATTGACATGCTGCTGCCCTGGGATACCGACATGGTGATGGGGACATTCAGGGATGCCTCCAGCAGCTGCATTACTTTAGCAGCACAAACCCTCAGTGATACTTGAAATGGAGAAATTTTTGAGGGTACAACACCTGACAAAGAGATTTACCATCCAGCCATACTCTCAAATCAAAGGACTTGGCTTCGTGGACCATTCTGAAAGTGAGGAGAAAAGACCATGTTGCTTCAGCCTTCGGCTCTTTGAATGATAAAAGATGAACTTTGCAGAGTTTATCTTGCTCTATTGTAAAAGAACAGTTTCACCAGTTTTGATCTGTGAACTCTTTCCCAAACCAAGAGTATTCACGACTGGCTTATTCTTCCTAGATTCTCTTTGTAGGCCATTTAGCCTGCGGGTTTGTGGTGATCACAGGTTGGAAACTACTGTTTTGGAAAATGTGCAGCTGATTCTTTCCCCTATCTGCCTACCTTCTCAGGAGTCTGAAAGGCATGAAGAGCCTTGTAAGAACATTCAAGAATGCCCTGTACTGCGAAAACTGTGAAAATATTCTTCATATTTTGGGGTGATTTTTGTGGTTGATAGAAATTCTGACCCTTTGAAAACTGATTTCGAAGAGTCAGAAATCCAAATCAGTGGAGGTGTCTTCTTTCCAGTATTGATTTACTCTCAGAGGGTCGTTCCAGAACACATTCATTACAGACACAATCCCCAAATTCACTATAACACATCAATCACTGGGCTGTTTATATTGGGGGACACAACTGAAACTGAACAATATAATTCAATAAGATTACTAGTAATTTTATTTATTAATTTAAGCTATAGCATGCTCTGATTCTGCAAGTAGAACTGCTGAAAGCTGCTCTTTGCTGTTTCATGCTTGATCTATTTGAAGTTTTGAGTGTTCTTGTTTCACATAAAATTTTTTTATAGTTACCCTCTTCCTCCCCCCCCCAAAAAATAAATTGAAAGTGTATGTGTTTACCCACACATGTATCCTTCCTCAGAAGACCAGCAGTTACGTCTCCTCCTCTTTTTTGTGTTGATGTAAAAATACAGTTAAAAAGAACAGACCCAAATAATCTCATCATATTGGGTCTAGTAAGTCCTAGGGAAAGTCCAACTTTTCCTTGGCTGTCCAGGTATGTTGTACATCTTGCCACTGATGGGAAGGAGCCTGGCAGAGGCACCTGCTGTGGGTCTGCAGCCTGCCCTGTTCTCACACTGGTCCCATGCTGTGGGACCCCCAGTGCCAGCCTGGGGGATGTGGGGTAATGGGAGTCCCCAGAAGCCAAAGAGGCAAACCAGCTTGGCCCATGGAGACTGGCATGGGGGGGTCCACTGGGGCCTCACTGCAGAGGCTACTTTTGGTAGGCAAAATTCAGTTACACCACCCAGGGTAACCTCTGTCATGGGAGGTGTAAGGACACAGCCAGGGAGTGGCAGGGAAAACTGTAGAAGGTCAAGCTTCATGGGAAATGGGAAGGGAAGGAGCAATAGTGCTGCGTCTGAGGCATGCTGCCACTTCCTCCCACTCCCCGCTTCTTCCTTTAGCAGCAGCAGTAGTAACCAGACTATTTTTGTGGAAAAAAAAAACCAACAGTGGTGCCATGCCCTTTGTGGCTCCACCTGCAGCTGCCTCCATTGTGTGTAGCTGTAGATGTATGCATGAGCTTTACATGCACAGATAATTTGGGCATCCCGCTCTGAGGTCAGTTCTCTTTGATACATGTACTCATGCAAACCTGTTTCACCCATTCTGGGGATATCTGAGCAAGGAAGCAGAACTGTAGTCCCTGAGGGAGATGATACAGCTGCTCTCTACTAAGGCTGGAGCTTAAAGAAACAGTGTTATCTACTGTTAATTATCTCCATTTGCTAGATATTTTCTCCTTTTCTAGCATTAAAAGAATAATGGTTAAAACATGGTCCTGCTATAAAATAACCATGGAGACTATATATATATATATATATTGTCTAAGCGGGTTTGTTTGTTTGTTTGTTTGTTTTTTTTAAGCAAACTATAAAACAAGATTAAAAAAAAAGTTTCATTTTGTTGGGAATAGTTTCCACTGTGCAGAATAATGAATTACAACTTCCAAAATGAAATGGAGCCCTGGAGCTGCTTCATCTTCGTCCTTGAAACTTCCGAAGAACTTGACTCAAGGTCTACAGGAAACTTTTTTCCCCCTTCCTTGCAGCTGAGCTTCTTAGAATCGCATACACACTTTTCTATTTTTACTTTCTGACCCGGGCCCATTTCCAAATGTGAAGCTGAGGAATTCCTGCACTCCTACATATGTGAGACCCAGACTGAACTCAAAGAGCTGGCCAGTTTACCCCCCTTTTCCTCCCAGACAGCCTACTTTCATCACAGTGCACAAATGAAATTGGAAACTACTTGGGTTTCCTTACTTTGGAAAAGCTCAGAAGGAACCTTTACAACTCCTAATGAAAGACTGCAGAGAGGAGCTGAAATTAAGTCAGCAGAGTTCACAATTTGTCTTGGACCAGAGCCTAATTCAGTTTATAATGCAACGTCAATGCTGGAGTCCCAGCATCAGGTAGGTTTGGGCTGTCTTCCCTGGGCTCTCTTAGAGCCGTCAAGTGCTTTCGTGTATTTTCGCCGCTCTATAAAACTCCAGTGTGGTGGTAAGCTCCCTTCTTTCTCTGTTATTTGAGGAAGAAAGATGTTGTCAATGCCTTTTGCCTTGAAAGGGATGACGAGCTTGATCTACAAGCTGGGCTGGCGTGGGGGAGGAAGGAGAGCAGAGCTCCCTTCCCCCAGCTGCCGTTTGTCTGACGCAGAGCTTGTACTTCAGTTGTTATCAGCTGCTTTGGTAAGATCACAATGTGCTGGGATTGCTCAGAAGGTTAAAATATGTTGACTGAATTTTCTTCAGCTACCAACGCAAAAGGCTAGCTAATAACATCACTGGCTGTCAAAAGCAGCCAGCCCCTGCATTTCTCATGGTAATGAAACACACTGGAGTTTTTCATGGCTTATATACATCATGATACCTGTGCTGTGTATGTCACGTCAAGGATAGGAACAATAGGCATGCCAGCCAATAGATCCGTCAGGCCTTGCAAACAAACACACAAAATTGCCTCTTTCTGTGAATTACTTGGTTTGTATTGATTTGTGATGATGTATAGAGGGAGATGAGGACTTTTAATTTTGGACCTTTTTCTCCTAGTCCTTCGCCCGTGAATCTCAGCTTCTGTAACAGATATTCTGCTGTTTGCTTTGGTGATCTCCTCGCTGTCTTCAAATCCCATTTCAAGAGCGATCTTTTCTCCCTGGCCTCTGACTGCTATAAGCCTGTCTAATAAAGCAATCAAATGGTACTCCCTAATCCTTCCAATTTACCATGCTAAGTTCTTCTCTCTAAACCCCTCTTTTCTTGTGTCTCAGCATCTGGTATCTGTGGATGCAAGCTATCTAAAATTAGACCTTACACAGCCATCAACCTCTTTCCCTGAAAAGTTCAGCTGTGGGGCATTCATACACAGTGTAGGAGACCTCAGCTGAGATCCTTTTGCCAAAGGTGATTTGAAATGATATCTCATCCGCCAGGAAAGTGCCTTGACATGCATGCTAGTCTGGGATGTATTGTTTTCCATAGGTCTGTTGACATTGTTGTGCAATTTTTGGGAGAGCTGGGGCTACATCCAGAAATACCAGTGTTCAGGTAAGAAAGCCCTTGGATAGAATTTAAAGGACCAAGTACTTAAGTCAGCTGAATTCATATTTAAAGCCACTCCTATAAATCCATATTCATATTCAAGGCAAATATAGCCTGGAGGAACGTCTTGTCTTTCTTACATCTCCTCTACCCCAGGATACTTTACAGAACAGTCAGTGGGTAAGACGTTTCCTTGAGAGATGAAACACATTCCTTCAAATCCCCTTGTGCTGAGGAGGGATTTTAACCTGAGTTTTGTTCAGTCTCCATAAAATCCCTAGTAGCAAGTCTACTGTGAAAAAAAAAGTCACTTCTGCTGCTTCCTTCAGTACCAGTGTGGATTTAGCTCTTTACTTCCTTTGTGTTTATTGCATGTGCCTCTAAATGAAGTGCTTCAGAAATGTTAGAACAGTTCGCTTAGACTTTCCATTTTCTTTTTCTTAGGTTGAAAGTATTGGGCAAAATATAACCTTTGCTATCAAGTCATTTTGGCTTTTCTGGAACAACTTATTAAGAATACGTGCCCAGTTTTACCAAGAAACTGTAGTCATTAACTAGGAAAAAAACCCAGAACAACATCTACAGCAGCAAAATCCTGCCAGTGATCTATGATGAAATTTAACCTCATCATAGCACAATGATCATGTTGCTCTGAGGAAGGCTGCCCTGGCTTTATCACACAAAGGTTCTCAATAGATCAGTTAGAAATATTGGTTCAAATGCTGCTGGTGCTGTGCTCTGCCTTCATTTGTCTGAGGTAATACTTTTGGGCNCTTTTTGTTACTTTAAAAGGTCTTGCACGGAGGAAAAATGTTCAATGGTCCTTGTGATCAGCACAGATCAAAGTGTTCTTGACCCAAATTACCCCTTCCCATCAGGTGAAGTGGAGTTTCCTTGGGGCTATGATTGTACGGCAGCCAGTATTTACTGTTTTTAACTGGTGCTGTATACATATGTCACAAGATTGAACTGCTTTGGGCCAAAATCCTTCATGTACATATGAACCATTTATTAATTTTTCTATTTAAGCTGCCTAGGAGTTGGGTAATACATACATTCATATGGCACCATATAGCTCTATGAGATGATCCTGGAGTTAATACAGAGCTGCAGAGGTTTTGCTGTGTGTTCAAGGCCTGGGCAAACAGGAGAACACGTGCCATCTGCAGTGCTCTCCGGAAGCATCGTTTGAAGTTCACAGACATCCACAGCGAGGAGGAACTGAATCATAAACTCTTATGTGAGATTCTGAGGGAGGAAAGAGAGATCATATCTGCTGTTTTTTAGAGATTCAATTAAGTACTCTTTTTGGGAAAGTAAGATTTCTAGGTCTCTTATAAATAGAAGGCCACGTCTCAGCTTGATTACTTCAAACAGCTTCCTGCAACCTCCCACTAGGAAGATGAGCAATTAGTATAATCACAGCAATAAGTTAAAGATACTTAATGCTGAAACTTGCGTAACAACCTTTCTTTTCCTGGTTCTCTGCTGGGCTATATGGAAAGAACAGTTTAATGCATGTTCTGATGGCTGAAAACGCATTGTCCAACAGGTCTTCTTTGCTCGCTGCAGTTAATTTGATGCCACGAAGTGGTCCAACAAAGTTGCGGGGTACTGTGGCTAGGTGGAGGCCTTTTAATATGAAGTACAGTCATGCAGATGGAAGTGTTGCGAACAAAATGGAAAGCAAAGATCCTCACTGTGAGTCAATCTGCTAGTAATAAAGGTGCCGCTGGAGAAGATTCCACCTCATTTTCCATCAGGAATATTCCAATAACACAAGGTCAGGAAACAGAAACGTGTTTTTGAAAAACATGAAAAAAGGAATGAACTAGCCCCCTCTTTTGGCTAATTGGGAAACAGTAGTAGGAATTGGTATCTGCTGAATTGCAGGTCCTGAAAGTACTCCTCCTCTCACCTATGAGCACATTACACTGTCAGATATAATTTATGCATGTAGCCGCTGGGCCTCCATTGTAGGTAGGTGTTATTTCTAAACATAGATCTCCCAGTTAAATCCAGATTTTGGGTCTCAGGGTCTAGGCTCCATGTCTACAAACACTGTCTGCATCTACCAGTTCTGCAGCTGATACCATTTGCTAGCAGAGGAACCTCGGAGATGTGTACAAGATCCTCCCAGCATGGAATTTACAGGAGTAAATTAACTGTGGGAAGAATCTCCTGGAGACTGTTGTGGGTCTGTAAGGATATTCTATCACTGCATGGGGAAGGCCTAACTTCATATAACATTTTTTAAAGTGTTTGAGGAGAAATATCAGTTCTTGAAAACCAGAGAATCTTTAACATTAAGCCCACTACTTCCTGCTTCTGCAAAATGGCATGGATTGGAGACAAAATTTAGCCGTGACAGAAACTATGAATGCTTCCCTGTGATTTCTAGAACTACCTGCAATTTTTATAAGTAATAAAAGCAGTAGGGTAGGGCTAGTATTCTGCCTTTCTAGTGGAACTGGTTTGAAAATCTAGTTACATTCTGCAGAAAAATGTGGGGAAAAATAGTCTTCTAATTTAATCCTTCAAAAATTAAAAAAAAATTAAATCCTGATATAAAAGTATTTAAAATTTTTCCTCTTCAGAAAGAGAGAAGAACCCCTATATTAACCAGAACATTCAATTATCTTTAAATGTGTGTGATTGTGCATGTATGTAATGTGAAAATCCCAAAAGCCAGATGCTGTAAAATGTTAATAGAAACTGAACAGGATAATTGAGTTATATAGAAAACATAGATGTATGTAATAATGCTTTTGCTTTCAATTTCTCATAATATTGTCATTCAAAAAACCACTTCTACAAATGTGCATAGATCTATGTGCACTTAGCTACTGTTTAAGCACTTAGATAAGTAAGTGTTTCCAGGAAAGGGGAAAATTTTTGCTTATTTGAATTTTGGATTCTGTCACCAAAATTATCAGTCATAATTTCATGCCCCATGTCCTCTTCTAGTTGTGTTGGATCAAGAAGTTATCACCTCCAGCCCTTTCCTCTGCCAAAAGAGACTATCCATTAATCTTTCAGCTGAATTCACCTGCCTGAGTCAAAAGGAGTGAGGTTACTGAAGAACCAGTACTTGTACTGTCTAAAATAACATTTAGACATGTCATTTTGTTTGAAGCAGAAAAAAAAAGCAGAAAAAAAGCATGAGTTCCAGCAGCAGAGATGGTTAACTTGGGGAGAGGGATGCTGCCAGTAGTGCTGTTAATCTAACTCGGCCTTTCTGACTCTGGCCCTATAGCTGTAAGTCACCTAAGATTGGGTCTTGGTGTGAGCACTCTGCTTACACTACTGACTCTACATTTCTCTAATTGAGCGAGCAGAGCCAGACAAATGTGGTGTCAAGGTAGAAAACCTGGTGTAGGAAAGAGAAATGGAGGGAAGGGGGAGTCAGACTGTAGAAGATGTCAATATGGTCTTTCTTTTGAAGAGTTCAAGTACTGAAAATGAAAAGTAAAAGCACCCATCCAAAGTTTACATGATCATATAGTTTAGAGACTTTTTTGTGGTATTTTTCTATGTCACAGTATGCATATATACAGAACCTGTCTAATCCTTCATGCAAAAACTTGGTAATTAAAAACTGTACCTGGAATCAGAGAGCTTTACAAACTCCCATCACTCAACTGCAGACACCTCCAGACAAAAAGTAGGAAGTAAGGAAGAAATAGTGTGCATATTTGAACTTGATAGCGAATACCTGATAAGCAGAATGCAACGACTTCTTATTGTTTCAGCCAGGAGTCTGGAATTAGCCCTGAGCTCTTGAGAAATGTAGGGTCTGTTTAATGATTGTAAGCAATCAGGACCTTGCCTGTGGGAGGACGCTTTTGTGTCCCCTAGCATGGCTTGGCCATATGTGTTTCAGGCAGCTTCCCAGGAATTGTCCTGAAAATGATGCCACAGCTGCTATACCTTCATGCTCCTAACCTCCTATCCAGGGAATTGATATACCAAGTAAAGCAAATAAATGACAGTTTAATAGACTTATCATACTCTGATTACTAACACATTCTTGCATCCAACTTCTCCTTCTCCCTTTCCCTCTCCCCTTTCCCCAGAGCTTTTCAAAGCTATTCACTTGACCCAAACTTGAAAATGTCTTTCTTTTCACAGGATATCCAGAACTCTTGTCATCACCTGGCTGTTTTTCTTGCTTCTTCTTGTTTCTGCAGTTTCACAGCTCAGTTTTCCCAGCTGTACTTTGCAGGGAGAAAGCTAACACCCAGAGAAACCCTAATTTTGTGGTTTTGGAAAAGTGGAGATTCTTCAAGACTGTATTCCTAGGCAGGTGACACAGCTTGCAGTAGTCATCTTGGGAAATGGCACCACACTGGTTCACCAGGGACCCCAGAAAAGACTGAATCAACTCACCTGCTGTGGGGTTACAGCATCAGCTCTGGTGCTTACCACTAGGTGATAGCCAGCCATTGTCATCCCAAAAGCTGGGGATAGGTGATCTGAGAAAGGCCAAAGGTGTGTACTTTTTTTAGTGTTGCATTGGCTGCTCTACACGTCAGGGATTAAGAATGATTCTGAGGGTCTGTCTAATCCATCCTTGTCCATAATACCACTTCATCATACAATCAGAATGGTTTGGATTGGAAGGAACCTTAAAGATCATCTAGTTCCAATTCCTCTACCATAGGCAGAGACACTCTCCACTAGACCAGGCTGCCCAAAGCCCCATCCAACCTGGCCTTGAACACTGCCAGGGAGGGGGCAGCCACAGCTTCTCTGGGCAACCTGGTCCAGGGCCTCACCAGCCTCACAGTGAAGAATTTCTTCCTAATATCTAATCTAAATCTACCCTCTTTCAGCTTAAGGCCATTTCCCCTTGTCCTACCACTGCATGCCTTTGTAAACTGTTCCCCTCCAGATTTCTTGTAGGCCCCCTCCTTTAGGTACTGGAAGGCTGCTAGAGGTCCCCCCAGAGCCTTCTCTTCTCCAGGCTGAACAATCCCAACTCTCTCAGTGTGTCTTCACAGGAGAGGTGCTCCAGCCCTCTGATCATCTTTGTGGTCCTCCTCTGGACCTGCTCCAACAGCTTCACATCCCTCTTATGCTGTGTGCCCCAGAGCTGTACGCAGTACTCCAGGTGGGGTCTCACGAGGTCACAGTAGAGGGGGAAAATCACTTCCCCTGAGCTGCTGGTCACACTTCTTTTGATGCAGCCCAGGATAGGGTTGGCTTTCTGGGCTGCAAGTGCACATTGCCGGTTCACATTGAGCTTCTCATCCACCAAGACCCCTAAGGCCTACTCCTCAGGGCAGCTCTCAACCCATTCTCCACCCAGCCTGTACTTGTGTTTTGGATTGTCGCAACCCATGTGGAGGACCTTGCATTTGGCCTTGCTGAACTTGATGAGATTCGCACAGGCCCACCTCTCAAGCCTCTCAAGGTCCCTTCAGTGTGTCAACCACACTACACAGCTTGGTGTCATCAGCAAACTTGCTGAGGGTGCACTCAATCCCACTGTGCATGTCAGTGGCAAAGACGTTAAACAGCACTGGTCCTAATACCAACCCCTGAGGAACACCACTGGTCACTGGTCTCCACTTGGACATTGAGCTGTTGACCACAACTCTTTGGGTGTGACCATCCCGCCAATTCTTTATCCACCGAGTGGTCCATCCGTCAAATCCACGTCTCTCCAATTTAGAGACAAGGATGTCATGTAGGACAGTGTCATATGCTTTGCACAAGTCCAGGTAGATGACATCGGCTGCTCTTCCCTTATCCACCAATGCTGTAACCCCGTCATAGAAGGCCACCAAATTTGTCAGGCACGATTTGCCCTTAGTGAAGCCATGTTGGCTGTCACGGACCACCTCCTTATTTTCCACGTGCCTTACCATAGTTTCCAGGAGGATCTGCTCCATGATCTTGCTGGGCTGGTCACAGAGGTGAGACTGATGAGCCTGTAGTTCCCTGGGTCTTCCTTTTTTCACTTTTTAAAAAGGCAGGTTATGTTTCCCCTTTTTGAGTCAGTGGGAACTTCACTGCACTGCCACAGCTTCTCAAATATGATGGATAGGTGCTTAGCAACTTCATCTGTTGCCCAGGAGCAGCTTGTTCATCCATGCAGGCCTCCTGGCGTTTTTGCCTGGCTTCCTCCTTGTTGGGATGCATCGCTCCTGAGCTTGGAGAAGGTGATCCTTGAATACTAACCAGCTTTCTTGGGCCCCTCTTCCCTCCAGGGCTTTGTCCCATGGTACTTTACAAGCAGACCCCTGAAGAGGCCTTGCACTCTGTGTATAGGCTGGACAGTGAAGAGGACCTTCGCTGGAGAGGGAGAGGACTGTAATGAGATTTTTGAACCCACAGACATCATACCGCTGGTAACTGCAAACTCCCTCACTTACTACTCCCAGCACATATGACTGTGCTATAAGGTGTAAAGCATTTTTTAATGATGCCAAGATCCTTTCATATTTTGTACCAGCCCTTGCAAACATTTAGGTGAAGGGTCCCCATGACTTTTGAAGTTTGGCAGCTCTGTGTAGGATCACCAGCCCTGCCTTTCTCTCCCTCTCCCCACCCTCCCATGGAGGACACTGTGTCTGTGAAATCCTTACTTGACTTTGCTGAAACTAGCCTGGTGGGAAAGATCAGCAGCATCTTGCTAGCACTGCAGGAATTTTTGAGGTCCTTGGAGAAAATAGTGAGTCACAAGAGCAATAATAGGTTTCCTTAGCACTTTGTCTCATGTTTAGATCAACCTGATTCAGAATCATCATCCTGCATCACTTTACAGGTGAAGATTCATCTGTTGATGAAACTAATTAAATGCCCAACACATTTCTGAGTTAGACAGCTGTTCCATTTTAATTTACAAAAAAATTAGTACAATGATTGTGTGCGCAGTTCAAATGCCTGTGCTTTTTTTTTTACCCACTTGACAACTTCATAGTGCTATTTAAGGCACATTCCTACCTTGCAGACAGACTAACCTGTAACTATTCAGATGCTGGGTGTTGCTGAGAACTTTTTCATTCAAAACACATGAAATGAGTCAGTAAAATACTGATCTACAAAGGCCTGCACCTGATACCTTCCAAGTCAGTGAGGGCATTACAAGAAATCCTTTTGACCTTTATTTTGGCCATAAGGGTGCTAGTTCATCAGGGTACTCAAGCATGCCCAGACATACTTCGTAGCACAGTAGATTAAGTGAAATATTTTCTTAAAAACCTGGCTTTAATAAGGGATAAATAAACTTCCTGCTTGAAGAGGTGGCCAAACTGGGGACAGGGAGGAGGCAGAATGATATTTTCAGTCCTGCTGAGGAGGTCCACTTTTCTCTACCAGCAGCACCTATAGCAAGGGATGTGCAGTTCAATGTTTGGCACACAGTGAAGTGGATATTGACCATATTAATGGGGTGCACTCTGACAGTGGCCTCCTTACTGCAGAAGGATTCCTTCCAGAAGCACAGCAAGGATGTGGGTCTAATGTCTTGATATGTTTACCAGCTCCTGAGACTGTGAATCAAAATAAGAGAGGAGTTCATCAGTTTTTCTTCCTTGGTAAGTTGCAATTTCTCCAACATATTTGTCTCCATTCTGTACATGCTGGGCACAGCAGAGCTTGCTGTTCTTGCTGCTGACACTGGCCCAGCATGAGCTGGAGGGTGTATAATCAGGTTTTTCTTCAGGTCTGCAGTTAGGTGGCCCTTCGTAGATGTCAAGGACATTTTTTCCTCCTGCCTTCCTGATTAGACCAAGAGAATCTCAGAATAGCAATTCCTCCACATCTTCTGCTGTGCAGCAGTATCATTCAGATTATATGCTGCAGACAGAGCATAGGATGCCTGCCATCAGTTTTGCACACTCAGTGTTCAATAGGGACAGGCAGTGCACCCTACATATTGCTTGGAAGGTCTTTTGAAGAGGGGCAAAAGAACTCCTCTGGGGGTGTTTTCATTTAAACTACTGCTGGGGATGTAGGAAGGCAGTTTGTTTGTGTTTTTTTTTTCACAGACCCATAATTTCTCTAATTTGTTAAAAAGTCCTACCAGGAACCTTGCAGATCCCCGAGTTAGTTTTTTGTCAGACGAACATCTTTATTCCAGCTTGCACAATCAGTGTGTTGCATTCAGTGGGAAGAACCAGGGGAGTAAAGTACTTGCGCTCTTAATGCATCATAACTTAGCTGTGCATTAATTAGCCTGTGGAAAGATGTCATTTTATCCATGTTACCTTACTCTTTCTTGGATTTGCCTCTTGTTGCAGTTTGTGTCAGGGCATGCTTCAGAAGAATCAGAAGCAGGCCCAGCAGATGCCAGCCACTCTCAAGCACACAGCTACTGCCTCTGCCCAGGAAAACACATACTCCCCCATGAACGGCAGTGGGTAGGAAGGTGTAGAGGAGCTTTCCTTTCGCCCCAGTTAAATTTTCCTTCTACTCATTTGCCTCTTGCTTCTACGTGCTAAGCAGGAGTCAAGGCTGTGTCTGTGTGTCACATCCCACTCCACTGCCTGCCTTGCAGTCTTGCAGAAGACCACCCCTGCCACATATTCCATCCTCACTGTCATCCATCACCTGAACTAGCACAAGGCACTATGCAGTTTGAAGGGAAGGACTCAGCTGAATCCACAGAGGTATAATCTAAATGCTTGGCTTTGCCAGCTCTTATTCAGGTGGGTAATTTTTTTCACATGAGCAATCTCACTAAGTTTAGTAAGACAGAATAATAGAAAGAGGAGATGGAGAAAAAGATGTGCAGGGTAACAAAAGAGAAATGTTTCTTATTACGTAAGAATGACTCGAGGTCTTTAGTTTTCAAAAGCTTGAGCACTGCATTCCTGTAAAATGCATAGACCTTGAGTGGAAGGCGGGGGTTTCTGAGCCAGAGCTAATACGTGGTCCTGGTGCCCATAGGTCAGAGTCAAATGGCGAGTGACAGACAAACAGCATCTGTGCTCTTCTATACAGTGAAGAGAAATGCAATTCTGGAGCACAGGTACTTGCTCAAATTTGTTATTGCAAGAAGCTCCACAGTAAGGCAGGAAGTAAATTTGATGGTGTAAGCCAGGCCATGAAAAGACACAACTGATAAAGTACAGATTATTTTTGCATTCAAGGTCAAGTGGCATTTAAAGAGCCATTTTGCAGACGCAGTGGAAAATTACAGAAGCAGAATTTTTGTTGGCCACTTTATCCTTTTCAGCTCCACAGCAAAACTGGAAAGAGGTGAAAAAATCAGTCCCTGCTTGTGACTGTTCTCTTATCCTGTCAGCGTTTCGGGCTCGTATTACAAGTCTGCCATTTTCTCTATAATTATTTTAAAGCCTGAGTTTTGTGGGATGTGGAACGTGGAGGTTTGTCCACTCTGAAAATTCAAACTTTGTTCTTTCATGATGCGTGAGTGGCAATTGCAAGCTTAACTCTCAGCCCCTTCCCTGGGCACAGGAATATCTCTCAACACTGACCTGAGAGACTCTCTCACAGAAAGAAATGTTCAGGCTCCCTGCTCTCCCAGTCCTTGGCCTTTCAGCTGAGACTGCCAACAAATGATTGCTGAACACTTGCCAGACAGCAGTAACTTTCAGTCCCCAGTTTATAATAATGCAAAATCGGTATTCTGTTGTCAACCCCTGGTTTATAATAATGCAAAATTGGTGTTCTGTTGCTGGGAATGTCTTATTCATTATGGGCCGCATCCAAAGCACTTGAATGTGAAGCTGTGGTGATGCACATCCGCTAATCTGCCAGAAATTGCCTCATGAAGGTGCAATTTGCCATACTGGCAACATGTAATTTATGAAGTCTCCTTTTCAGACCCAAATGCAGGTTGGCTTATTCTAAGGAGGGTAAGAAAGATAAACTCTCAACCAGCAGTAAAATTCAAAGGGAAATAGGCACCTAATTCTATAAGGCACCACTGAAAAATCCCATCTGTTAATGCTTAAAATAATATATCTTTATACATATAAAACGGATTCAAATAGCTAGTTCTCTCTCTCTCTCTCTCTCTCATATTTTTCTTTTTCCCCTTTCATAGTCCATTTACTTGCTTTCTGGAAAGACATGGGGTTGATAGCCAAGGTCAGGACTGGCTTTACCCACCCATGCAGTAGAGATTCTGTTCCCACTCCCACCAGAGTCCTTTCAGCATACATTCAATTAACCTCGGTTAAGTATTGGGTACGCAATAGTGTGTAGGCAGCAGGAGAGCTCCTCTAGTTGTTTAGCACTCTAGCATCAGATGAAGATAAATACAGGGCATGACCTGACCCTCCAGGGCACTGGCCTAAATCTAGTAACATATAGACTGGAGTTTTTCTGCATTTGTAGCTGACACTGATTTGATGAGGAAACTGCCTGAATTATTAAAAAAATAGTACAACCACTGGTAGGATTTTCCCGATGTAATTTAATGTGAATGTGTGGTTGTGCACATGTACACATTCACATACACAATGTATTATATGTTGTTTGAAGCTCATAAAGGCTTTTGTGAAGAAAAGCAATATCAAACTTTGATTATAAAAATGTATAACATGGAAACATGCAGTGGGCTGGATTACATTTATCCCTATAGTAAATCAATTGACTTCAGTGACCTCTGTAAAGGAAAGTTTAGCCACTTATGAATTATAGATATACCTGTTACTTTATATCTACTCATAAACGTTTGCTTAAAATGATTTAACATATGATTTTGCTTTATAATTTGTAGAAATGGCTTCATACAGAAGTTTCTGGTTATGAAAGGTATCCAAATGCAGTAATGTTTTTATGTCTATAGTTTTCCCAGGCATGTGTAATGTGATTGCTTCCCTGTAAGTTGCACTCTTACTATATAACGGGAAAATAGTTTTGGCGTTCCCACATAATCATATGGGGAACATTTTACAATATGTAATACAGAGGGCATATCTCTCTGTGGAAATAGAACCACATACTTCAGTTCATGACCCAGTATATGGCCGATGGGTCCAATACAGCCCTAAGTGTATAGCATTTCATGCAGTATCCTTCCTGCTTTGGAAAAAAAGTCCACTGGCTTGAGTGCAAATAGGATTTGAATACCCTAACAAAAAATGGATTAAACAGCACGGTCCGAGATTCTTTGTCTTCTCTGGTCCTTTGCTAACTCTGTCTCAATGTTGTTAAACTGGTTTAAGTATGAAGGAAGAATCAGGCTTACTGTAGTCCCTTAAAACAGTACAAAAAGTGTATTGGGCAAGACCAGGAAAATACACATAATAATATCAACAGCAAAAGTGTTTGTACAGTGCTAAGCTTTATGTCAGGCTGTATTGGTTTTCAAACGTTTGCACTTCCAGCAGGCTAGATTCCCTGCTGATTGTAGTGTAATGAAGTTTACATAAAGCAGGAAGTTAAATTTATTTCCATACCAAAAGACAGTGGGTTGAGAAAAATGTAAAGTCACTAAAATAATAATGAAACAGAATGGGTGGAAGAACAGCCCCCTGCAGCAGGCCATGTTAATTACCCTTGCAGCTGGGAGATCAATTTGCATATATATTCTTTGAAGCCTGTCAGGTATGAATTGAACCACTGAACTGTTACATTTGATAATCTAGCTTTCCAAAGCATTTTTGCTAAAGATGTTATGTTTCATAGGACTAGTTATTTTTCTATCTCAAAGTAAAGAGCTGTACTTAATTTGTTCCTGTATAAACAATTCTATGTTTGTGACTTCCTGGAGCACCAGGTTAGCAACATAATCTCCTCAAAAGCATTGGTACTGCTGATTAAACACAAAAGAGATACAGTCGAACAGCCTTGACAACCAGTGAAAGCAAGGAAATTAAAACTTAAAGCTAGTGGTGACAAGCATGACTCAGGGGATAGTTAATGAGATATGGAGCTTTTCAGCTCCAGGACACATATTCCATTATGTTCTGTACTAGTGGTGACAAAATTGTTGCCATCTGATGGCTGCTTCACAGCCTGAACGAACCTAGTGTGTGGTCCCAGGAACTTCGCAAGTCCATTTGTTTTGCACCATCCGTTACTGCAGCATCTTGATGCCGATGCTGCAAAATTGTTTGCAGTGAATGGTGGCAGTTTACCACCTGTTGGCAGCAGTTTCAAGGGAGCATCTGAGATTTATAGAGCTGTTGCAAACCTGTTTCTCGGTCTGGGTAATCCAGAGTTGCTCGACTGAAACCAGTAGAGCCCAGGGCTTCCATGGAACAAAACTAGTGCAAAGGGAGAAAATGTGCATGAAAATGAACTTTAGGCAGGAACAGGCTATAAACTAAAACTTGCTTGTTCTCATTTAACAAAACTGTGAGAATTGTGTACAACAGATTTCATACAACTCACGTGATTTGACTTTTTCTGAAGTCTTTAAAAAAAACAATCCCAATGACCAGAAGCAGTACCTTATCTGAGCTTCAGAAAACTATATGACCATTAACACATTCTTTTGAACGCAGATGAAATGTGGCTCTTCAGATATTTCCCAGCATTGGACCTGGGGTAATACTTTTTCAATAATAATTGCAGATAATATTGATGTAGAACAAATGCTCTGTTAATAGTGATCAAGTGCCTTAGGAAGACCTAAAAAGATTAAAAAAAAAATAAGTACATACCAGTCTGTTGCCAGATCTGGTGTGGGGCACTCGGACTGATGCTTTCCATGCTTTCACTGTGGGGTTATTAACAATGACACTTACTTTTCTGAGGTTACTTCTTTGTGTGGTTACCTTAGTTTCTTGCTGTTTGGAGGGAAAACTTTTATATAGAAGTCTGTCCCTGCCTGTCTTCACTGACATAACAGATCATCCCAGGTGATAATTGCTTTCCCATTTCTGAATGGGAAGAGTTAGACTGGTCAAGGATGGTCAGGGCATGGGGTAGGGTAAATGGAGAGTACAGTTAATTAGCATTTCCAGTTTGCTTTGACTTAATAGTCCTAAATCTCCATCATCCATATGACACACTTTTCTGGAAGATTTCTTCTGGAGGTCCAAGAGAAATATTTCACATTTTTGCAAAATTTAAACATTGTTGGACTCAAGGCGAACTTTTACAGTCCTTAGTGAACAACAGATTTGTTGGCTAACAAATCTGGCTCATGCATCTGGTTGTTACTAGCAGTCAGAGAAGCTCAGTTACATTTCATCCCTTTGTTAACAATGTGAGCATCACTGGAAAAATTGGACATTTGGGGCTGCCTGATTGATGTAGGATTGAAAAGAGAGCTTGATACTCAGGTCTCATGGAAAACTAGATAGAGTTGTATGCCCATGGTAGAAACTTAGCAAATCTTATCCAAAGTCAACTATGAATTGGGACAATTTTATCTGCCAGGGAGGACTGGCACGGTAGCAAGTTAAATAGTGGAGTTTTTCTTTGGAGAGAGTGAGAAGCTTTTCCTATTATTTATACCTTTCTACATCAGTATTACTGTATTTCCTCACTGGTATGCAGCCTTTCAAAATAAAAGAGCTGCTGATATAATTTTAATACTCTTTAATATAACAAATCTCTTGCATGAAAGATGTTTATTTAATGATCATATATTAAAGATAAGTGTATTCCTTTCTTTTCCTGGCAAATAAAACTCTCCAGGTCTAAAATGAACTGCAGGTAGTTATAATGCAAACCATGCCTAGAAAAATAAACTCCTTCTGTATTATCTTAAGGTCTTTAAGATTTAATAAAGTCTTACATTCGTTGATCAAATGTGCAAAGGGTGTAGTGCAAACAAAGCATTCAGTTCATAACAGGGAAAAAGTTTTGTACAGCAGAAATCTTACTTTACAATGGAAATGTAGATAATTATAAACACTGAACTTTAAATCATTTTGAAGAATGTCCAGTGAATGCAATGGTCCATATAGAACATCTAAGATATAAAACTCTTTCTTCCCCTGCATTTTCCTTTATTTTAACAAGAATAGTGATATGAAAGCAGAATGAATACAGAGGAAGCAGGACATACATCTAAAAATATTTGCTGGTGCTGTGTTAAACAGGTTTTTGAAATTTCCATTGGTTATTTCTGGTGTAAGAGATACTTTTTGTTGTGCTGATTCCACCTGGAGCTTTCTAGCCAGGAACATCCCACACTTTTTACCCTGTTCTGTTATGGTCAGTCTTTACCATCTCTATCCAGCAGGAGCTGTTACTTCATCATACAATGTCTTCAGGTTTACTCACCTGTTGACTTTTTTTGTTGTATGCAATTTATACCATATTTCACAGCAGTGTTAGTCACATTTTTTAATGGCTGAATTTCAACTATTACCAAATATTTGTAATTGGACTGATGTTTTGTGAAGCACCATCATGTAGGGCACGGTGTAAAGCATGCTAAATTAGTGATTGGACAAATAGTGTAATGAATTTCATAACTGGAACAAGCTACAGAAAAAAATGTTAATACATATAAACTAAAAATGGTAGAAACCATATATTTTCATCTTCAGAAAGGTTTCTTAGCTGAAAATGTTCCTTCCATTTAGCTTTCTTGTATGCTGAAGATTAATTAGAGGATGTGAATCCCAAGGGGATATATGAAATACAGCACATGTCAGATTCTGAGGTGAAGAGTTCAAGAAGAGTGTCAAGTTTTTGTGATATCACTATGAAATCTGGAAAAAGATGAAATAAAACAATCGGCTCAAAGGTTTATTTATTTGTTTCATGTTACAATGACAAGGCAAAGAAAGTCAAGAAGCTGCGTCTATGAAGCATTTGCAAATAACCTTTACCAAGGGGAATTCAGAAAAAGGGAGGTCATCTGAAAATGAGACAACCTTGATAGCAAATCATGAGGCTTTGTTTGTTGAGTTCCTTCTTTCCCTGATGGTGACTACTTGTACTGTTGTTTATCCTTCAGGCCACAGCTGCTTTATCAAGGACACTTTCAGACTGAATTATGGGTGGGATGATATAGTAATAATAGCAATGATGATGATAATGGTGAATATCATGTCTCTTCTCTGCCTGCCCTCTTTAGTCTGAGCAAATACCATTATCTTTCAGACCCAGATAATTTCTTCCTACCTTTTGACTTTAAAAAGGTATTAATTTATAAATTAATTTCACACTGTCGCTGAAAATGTAGAAGATGACCACCTGACACCCCTTTCCATACTACTATCTGTTGACCTCTGACTGGTAGTTGTGGTGGTGAAAAGTACTAGTCACTTTCTAAGTTGCCTTTTAGTTAGCTGGTGCTGTACATGTACTAGGACTTAGGTTTATAGCCACATTGTTAGAGTTGTACAGGACATATGCTACTTATACCACATTGGGGTCCAAATCTGACACTGTGCTTTTCCCGTCCACAAGAGAAATACTAATGTGGAAACTTTTCAGTTCTGTGGTTCACTTGTGCACTTTCTATAGCAGCTTTCTATTTTTTAAGGTTGGTGACAAGAGCAGTAGAAGAGAAACAAATTTTAAGGTCTCTAACCTTCTGCATCTCCACCTCTTCCAATTTAAGAAAAAAAGGATCATAAAATGAAGCTGGTAGAGAACAGGAGTACAACAAGCAAAAGCAAACAGCGCTATTGTAATTAATTTCCAAAAGGTGTTGGGGATATAGAAATTTTACATGTGTCACAGGAGAGACTGAACAAGTAATTGAAAGAGAGATGTACTGAGTGTCATTATAGAGACAAATCACATCAGAATCGGGAAATCCCCTGAGCTGAAAATAGCTGGGAAAGTGTAATTCATCATGTTGTTGAGCTTTCCTTTGCATCTGTCTATGGTCATTGTTGCTGACAAGATTCTGGGTTGGATGGGTGCTTGGTTTGCATCAAAATGGCCATTTTTATGTTCCAGGATCTTCCCTGTCCCTTTAGTTTCTCCTCTGAACCACAGATACTCTTTTTGTACCCTGTGAAATCAGTTTATTTTTTCCTCATTATTGTCAGGCAAAAAAAAAATTCCACTTCTTTCTGTTCTGTTCTCCTGCTCTGTTCTCTCTTTGGTTTTATAGGTATTCCTTTGAATTCTGCTTGAATTACTGTTCTAAACACAGGATTAACTGATTTTATTTTACTCTCTCTCTTTCCCATTCTCCAAATGTGACTTTTTTTCCTTCTCATTCATAAAGACAAGTTAAACAAAACTGATTTCACCTTGGTAGAATCAACACATTATACCAGAGTCCTCCCATTCAAGTGGGATTCATCTTTGTTTAGCATACCTTCACTACTTGTGGTTTGTGTGATACATGATATAATTCCCACCACATACAACCACATTTTTCATGGTTACAATTAATGTGCAGTATATTGACAAATATTAGAAATCTAACGGGAAGAGTTCAAGCTGGGACTCCTTCAAATGTTGGTGTTGAGGTCAAGGATATCTGAAAGACATAAGCAAGAGCTAAGTCCCATCTACTGAGTTCTTCCACACGTGTTCCTCAGCTTCGTATATTATTTCAACTTTGTTTTTCAGGGAAACTTATTCTCAGTACATTTTATGGACTCAATTGGTAGGTCAGGGGGGTAAACTTCCACTACTTCCAGAGGTTAAAGAGCTTAACAGACCTATTAATTAACTTCAAGCTGTCATTTTTTCTCAGATATGGGTAGCAGAAGGACTGAGAAGTCACTGAAGTAAGCTTTTATATAGTTTTTTTTATTATTTAATAACCTATTATTTAATAGGTTAGTGGTGGAAAAATGACACGCAGAGTGATAATCTTAGAGAATTCCAGGGATGGCTATTTTATATGCTGAGACTATGTCTATACCACTTTGGATAAGGGCAATGGTATTCATATCTGGCTAAAACCCCCATCTGTACTCTATTGGGATGGGACCTGTGTATTCAAAGACTATTAGGGGCAAAGACCTCAAGTTTGTCTTGTTTGCAGAGTTCATATCTACCTCTTCAGAAAGAACTGATGCTGCAGTTTTCTCAAGTCTTTAAAAAGTCTAGGTGTACTACAAAGAATGTGAAATTGTCTTTGAATGGAATTCAAAGATCAATGTATTGATACGTTTGCTAAAGACTAAACGTGAAAGCATTATGTAAAAACCTTACATGCAGATATATGTATAACAATGTGAAAACTGAGGAGCAGTATTTAATATCTTTGTTCAAGCTTTCTGTCAGTATTCCAGACACTATTTAAAATGTTTTATGACTATTTTTTGTATAGAAGTTGCACTTTGGTGTGTGAAATATAGTTAGTACCTATTTTCAGGGTTTAAGTTGCTGCACAAAGCTTAATTGTGTTTAATGTCTCAAAAAAGACAAGAGTGCTCTCTGCTCCAGCAAAGAGTTAACCCAAACTTCAAGAAGGGAATTTAATAGAGCTATACAAAATATTACCTCTGTATTCCATCCCAGCCAGTTATTTGTGCAGATGTGAATTAATGGACTGTTATAAAGGTAGTGTGATTTCTGTCTTTTCAGTTAAGGAGTGATGATGGCCAAGATTTCTTTTAGTATGCTACCATTAAGTAATACCAGTGTACTAATAAAAAATCTCTGCATATCTTTTAAGAAAAAAAATTAATATTAGGAAGGGTGGGACTTTATGCCCTTTGAGAAGCAGAGCTGCCCTTGGTGTTCCTCAGACACCATCTGAATCTACTAGAACTGCTTATATCAGAAAGATTAATGACTGGAAATGTTGAAGCTACTAGAAGTGATACCATACATCGTGAGAAAAATCTAACTGTTTGCTTACAAGCATTTTCTATTGCATACTTGTATTAGTTTTGCATGGCAAAGTTTTGGTAGTGGGCGGGGCTACGGGGCTGGCTTCTGCAAGAAGCTGCTAGAAGCTTTGCTTTTTTCCGAGAGAGCCAATGCTAGCTGGCTCCAGGACGGACCTGCAACTGGCCAAGGCTGAGCCTATCAGTGACAGTGGTAGCACCTCTGGGATAACAGAGTTGGGAAGGAAAAAAAAAGAAAAAGTGCAGCAGCTTTTGCAGCCAGAGAGAGGAGTGAGAAGATGTGAGAAATTTTGCAGACAAGTCAGTGAAGANAGCAAGGGAAGAGTGTGAGGAGTCGTCCCCTGAGGAGGAAGGAGCAGCAGAGACAAAGTGTGATGAACTGACCCCAACCTCCATTCCCTGTCCCCCCTGTGCTGCTGAGGGGGGAGGAGGTAGAGAATTCGGGAGTGAAGTTGAGCCTGGGAAGAAGGGAGGGCTGGGGGGAGGTGTTTTAAGATTTGGTTTTATTTCTCATTGGTCTACTCTGTTTTACTTGGTGATACATTAGATTTTTTTTTTTTTTCCTCAGTGAAGTCTGTTTTGCCTGTGATGGTAATTGGTGAGTGATCTCTCCCTGTCCTTATCTTGATCCACGAACCTCTTGTTATATTTTCTCTCCCCTGTCCAGATGAGAAAGGGGACTGATAGAGTGTCTCTGGTGGGCATCTGGCCTCCATCCAGGGTCAACCCACAACAATACTGCTCTAATTGAATCTATATAAATATATTTTGCAGAAGGAAAGATTTCTGACTGCCACTAGTCATCTGTTTTCTTTGTATGTCATAATTCTGGAAGCTGATCTCACTCTCACTGAGCATCATGCAGCCAAGGATGGTTTTTCCTCGATATGTGTCCCAAGTTTGAACATTTAACTGACAATTTTGTTTCAAAAATTAGCAGGACTGATGTGCCTTCATAATAAATCAATAATAACTTCTTTTTCATATACAAAAAAGTGGTCATTCTTAGGAAGAAATATTTTTCTTCCCTGAACAAAATAACCTAGACCTGCAGACTTTTGAGCCAAACTTATAAAAGGTTGTTCTGATCAGAGTGCATCTGTGGGAACTAGGGCTCCCAAATTCTAATTCAAACACCCTTTGAGGTAAGGAATTTCTGACTCTCACCCCACTCTCAAAGCACTCATGCCTCCAAAATATAGTCTGAAGTAGAGAATAAGAGGCATATAAACCTTTGTACGACTCCCTGTACAGGGTTAGATATCATTCAGAATTGTTATAGCTTTGTGTTTGTAAATGTTTTAAAACTGAAAAGCATTGTGTAAAAGCTAAATCTGATGCTTATAGCTTAAGTAATTCTAGTACAATAACATAGATTTTTCTCTTATCACTTTAATTACGAAAGGCAATTGATAATCTCTCTCTTCTTTGGGTAGTGAGTGCTTTTGATTTACACTTCTGCATATCCCATTGTTTTCATAAAAGTATAGAAACTGAAAAATCTTTGCTTCATAGGAACAGCACACGTGTAGGGGCACACAAACTTTGCTGTTAGTGTGACTGTTGTTGATCTTTTTGGAAAGCTTACTTTCCAAAAGTAAGGCCTTAATTCTTCCAAAGCCCTTAAGAAGAGGAAGAAGCTGCTGTCTTGGTTGAAGTACTATGGCATTATACTATTATATTTTTGTCTTTTGGTTCTCTTGGATAAACCTTTTATGTAAGCAAACATTTCATGTTTTGCAGTGTGTGATCTCTGCCTGTGCCTCATGCTTTTTCCGAAGGATATCAATTTATTTAAATACTCGCAACGTATGCAGATTGTGAAAATAGTACCTAGTAGCAAGCTATGGACATACCCTTGAACACTACACTTGTGTTTAGGACTAAGATCACATCATGCTTATATATAAAGTTTAGCAAAAACTAAAACTTACTCCTTTCCCTTAACAGTAGGTACAAAAGTTTTCATACCTGGGCTTGAAAAAGATGGATAATTCATGAAGTGAGGACTGTTGATGACCTTACCTTTACTGCTTCAAGGCAAGGATGAAGAAGGGACATGCAAGCAAGATGAAGACACAGCAAAGAAACTCAATGAAATCTTTTCACTGGCTTTTAGTGCTGAACCTCCAACACCTGATGCATTTCAGTAGCAGATTGTTTAGACAATATAGATAAATTTGAAGTAAATACATAGGAAGTATTAGACCAGCCAGGCAGGTTAGGGAGGTCACCGGGACCAGATGGCATAAAACCAAGAGTTCTGAATATGAAATTTTCAAACTTCTGGCTAAGGGGTGTAAAATGTCATTGCAAATGGCCACTGAACTAGAGGACTAGGACAGCTGTTGTATCTGCCATCTGTCAGAAGGGCTTTAGAGATCATCTTGGGGACTACAAACTAGTGAGCCTGATTACCATTTCTATTAAGATGGTTTATATGTGTATGAATAAACACAGCCTGTTTGGAAGAAGTCATGTGGCTTCTGGAGTTCAGTGATGTTTTCAGTAATAATATGGATAAATGGGATCAAATAGACATAATATAGTTTGTTTTTTAAAATGTCTTTTATCAGGTTCCTCACTAAAGGTTTGTTAAAGAAATTATATTGCCATGAGATCGGAGGAAAGCTTTTTAAAGGAGATGAATCAATGGATAGGCCTTAATAATCACAATATTTCAGGACAGAGATTGTTAGTGAGACCAATTTTAGTCAGCATTTTCATCCATAGTCTGGAGAGAGCAAAGAACAATGAAATCTGCAAGTCTGTGAATAATATTAATTTTCTATTCATGATCAATGCCATTTCCTTCAATGGCAAGGATCTCTAAAAATGCATCATAAAGCTGAGCAGACTGAAAGTCAGTAAGTGAAGCTGAGTCAAGTAATGCATCTAGGAAAAAATAATATAAACCATATTGATATGATGCTGAACTCAGAACTGCCACTTAAAAGCCACCAGAATGTTTGACATGTTTAGAAAAGTTATTGAGATTGTCCTTAGGAACAGAGAGCACCTGAGATGAGAGGACAACAGGGTATCATTCTAAAAATTGGTGTGCCCATATCCTGAGCATCATGTGCAGTTTGGTCTCCACATCTCAGGAAGGGTGTAGCAGAATTGGAAAAAGTATGGAGAAAAACAAGTAAAATGTTGAAGGTGATGGACTAGCTGCTTTGTGCAGAGACACTAAAAGGCTGGGATCCTTTGGTTTCAAGGGGATGAGGCTGAGGGAGGATATGACTGAGGTTCATGAAATCATTTAGGCAATAGATAAACTGAGTACACAACAGTTGCTCACAAAACCCCAGACCTATGGGAACCTGAAACCAGCAGCGTTTTTGTATAAAGCTGGTGAATGTACTTCTTAACCTAGTAAACCTCTAGAACTGAGGGTAACAGGAGAGAGTGGAGGAAGGCAGTACTGGCAGGTTCGGAAAAGGGTTAAAGTTTCAGATAACACTCTCACAAAGGTGCCATTTAGCCCTTTTAACGCTGGGCAGGGATGTACTCCCTGACAATATTATTAAAACCATTCTGGACATTGAGGACATGTATGAGGGAAGTGGACTACAGAAAATGGCCAAGCTTATGTGCTGTCCTTGTGTGTCTGTTACTGGAGGCAGCATAGTGGGCTGGATGAGCACTGACCTGCCCCTGAAGGGCATTTCTTACTTACCATTGCTTTTATTTGGCCAGAGTTTTGTATGTGGTTTCTTTCAGTGAATGTCCAATCTGCTCTTTAAACAAGATTCACATTTTTATGGCCTCTGCAGCACCCAGGTTATCTCAGCCACTGTGGAAGGATTGCTATTAGATAATGATTTCTATGCAGAGATCAAAATAGTGTATAGGTTCTGCTTAATCTGGTAAATCAACAGGTAAAAGATAAACCCTGAAAATTCTAGGCAATGCTAGGAATACAGTACACACAAATGGCAAAAACAGTGATCTCTTGACTGAAAAGAGAAAAAACTTCTTATGTCATTTTTTTTCCCCAGCCAATGAAATAAGTAACAAATATGGACTAACATCATAACTAAGTATAGCAAATTAAGGGGAAAGTAACAGTCAATATGCTTCTGAATGTACAAGAATAAATATCATAGGCAAGTAGAACTGGAATGAATGGATTCCAATGTCACATTTTACATCATTTATCTAACTGGCAGGTTACATGGCCACAGGCCTCTGAAAGAAACAGCCACAGGTTTATGTGCCTTGGCACCAGGTTACATATTTCAAAATATGGTAGTGCTTCTTGCATACATCTAATTGAGTTAGAGAACAAACATCAGGGCACAGGAAAACCTAAACTCTTTATTTCAAAGAGATTATGGGGAAAAATAATGACCATGTGTCAAACAGAAGGAGCATACTTTCTTTTCTTCTGCTTGCTAGGCATAGTAGTTTCTCCTTCATTTTGGACAGTTTCAAAGGATCAAGCACCGTGTGAAGTTTTTAGATATCCAGGCACAGGAAGTCTGTGCTGCACGGAGGGGAGATTTAAATCTTTAAGGTGGATGCTGTTGTGAGTGGAGAATACAAATCTTATCAACTCAACATTGCAACAAATGATAAAGTGAAGCTCTATTGATTTTGAGCCATTCAAGAATTACATACCATTAGTGGTTTCCAAAAGGTCTTGGTTGGAGAAATCCAAGTATGGGTTTTACATTCAGAAACAGTCTTACAAGGAATTTACAGTATTCAGGTGTGGATATGTGATCAGGTTGTTTAATTAGAGACTGTTGCATTATTCCAATATTACCTTTAATAAATACCGTTGATAATGATAACTTCTAGATTACTCAGTGGCTATGGTTACGCTCAGCTGGATAACCTGTGAAAGGGATTCTACATGAAGATTTAAAAATAGTAAAATATTCTGATTTACAGTGCAATTATGTGGAAAAATGACTAAATATAATTTTCTCTTTCCTGAGAAAATAATTTTTATTCAGGACACTTACATAATGCAATGAAATGAATGGATCTTATACGTTCTTAGAAATGAGCAAGTGCTTCTGTGCTATTTGGAATAGAAATAAAATTAGGAACATGTTAAAGTGCTGTCCTGCATTCTCCTAAGGGAACACTTTAAAAAAAATAGTTTTATCAAACATATATATTTATTTAGATAGCAATAATTAGGCTTATAGAGACAAAGCACTCACTGTATTAATAGTAATATGCAGGTAAATTCACTTTATCTCACACTCTTGAATAATCAAAAGGTAGTAATATTAAGCTTCAGTATAACTGAACGGATTGCTAAATTTAAATCAGGTACCTGATTTTTCAATTGATATTCACTGAAGCACAGATCTCTCTCTCTCTCTTTTTCTCTGTAATCAATATGGCTTGAATACTTACACAGCAAATCTCAGAAGTCATTTCAGACCTGGCATTGTGTGCAGAAAATATTTCATAAATCATTTTGCATACTAAACAAATTAGAGAAAATTTTCATTTGGATTAGAGAAGAAATTTGTTGAATAAATTATATTTTCTGAATGATTTCTCTTTTCTAATAAGCAGACTAGATTAAATTGAGAACCCAGTATAAAACAGCCACTGGGATATCTATTATCTCTTCATCCTTTTATCCTCTTGCAATTCTCTTGGGGAAGTGTACATGTATATGCTGCATGAAATGTTATTAACTGACATTAAGTCTCTCATCCCCTTAGGCTGTGGCTTTTTTCCTGCTACTGTACTGACCATTAAGCAGTTCTTGTGGATGTGATCTGGAAATTGTTGTATTTATATCTTCTAGAGCACATGTATTAAACTGCTCATTAGGTTTTGGTATTACATGATTTTGTAAGACTCATATAAGTTTCAGTATCAATTATGTTTTAGTATAATGACATGAAAATGACAGGCTATAGGTTCTTTGCTCTAAGTGTGTGCCCATATGTCTTTTAAAAATATTATCAGTCATCTTTCGGGTATCTGTCTTTCACTCTCCTTTCTGTTGTAGTTACATATGATTAAGGACAAGTAAGACTGCCTGCCCTGAGCCTTGGAGGAAACCACATGGAATCTGTTTCCTCTGGCTGACTTGTGTTGGCGGAAGGCAATATTTGGTGGCTTGCGCTTTGAGTGGGAAAATTAAGAGCACACTTCATGTCCAGGCATGCTTCTGAAGAATGTCGGCGCGTTGATTATTTGAGTTAGTACATCAAATTGTCTGCTGAAAGATAGCATGAGAGGTAGCATGGTGAGAAGGAAACTAAGCCTATTGCACAGACATCTCAGTTGCATTCTCCACCAATTACACCGAATATATTTTGATGGTTTGTACCCTGCTCCTGTATAATAGCACCAGCAGAGCAGCAGTACAGTGTATCTCCTATTCACTTTCCTGTTTGGCTTAAATGTCTCCATCCAGAAGCTTCCACCTAGGTTTAATATTAATTTGTACTAAAATATTGCTTTTTTTTTTTTTCTTGAAGGTTCAAAAATTCACCTCCCCATGGGAAAAGCAAAAGATTGTACCAGTACAAGAATCTCATTTTACTCTGCGCCTGAACTGTCTCTCTCTTTTTATATTTTATAGTCCTGCAGTTCTTTCTACAGTCACACTGACTGCATTAAATTATGTAAAAGCACAGTCTTGTGACATCTCTGAACCAACCTGCAAGAGAATACAAAATCTCTCTTTTGCTCTCACCCTGATTCAAAATTAAATTCCAAAAATTATATGCAAATAATATCACCAGTCTAAGTTTAATGAATGGAATCAAGGAAAGGCAAGGGCAAAGGCATCAGTTTTATCCTCTACTAGTGCTGAAGAATTAGCACTAGAATTAGTATGAATTTGCATTACTAAATGGTCTTTGAGTGACATGATAACTGGGTGCAATTCAAGTTTGTTAATATTTCTAAACAATAGCAGAAGATGAACTCACTGCCTAAAGCTTATGGCTGAAGCAAGGAGCACTGAGTTCCCTGTCACAGACTTGCAAGGTGACCTTGACAAGTCACAGAACGTATCTGTGCCTCAGTGTGAGATGGGGCATATTAAAACATTTCCTAGCTCACAGAGGTATTGGTAAGGTTCAATTAATCAAAGTCTTTCAAGATCTTCACACAGAAGAGTCTAGATAAGAGCAAAGTATTATTATTTCTAAAGTGGACCTCTCCTGAGCACTTAATTTTTCACTTTACATAAACTTTTTTAGCTTATATACATTGTCAGCATGCAGAGTCATAGATTCTTCAGACCTAGTTTGTGTGGAGCTTGTCAAGACATAGCTGTTTTTAGCACTATCCCTATTAGGATATGACACAATACATCATAACAGCTCCATCAGAGCCATTAGGGTGTAAGCTGTCAATGCGTAATAAGATTACTATGCATTACATCTGGTGGTGCTCTGATAATGCTGAACTAGGTACACTATCGTAGAGTCTAGAAAGCCTCTGAATATTGATGTTGCAATGTCTTTCTAATGAATGCAGCAGTATTATTTTGAAGCAGAATATCTTCTCCAGCATGTGTGAAGAGCAATTTTTTGTAAAATAAATAACTTTAACTTTTTGCTGTTTCAGATAACCCAGAAAATGTCCTTCCTGGTTTCTTTATGTATTAAAGATCTGCAAATTTTTCTATTTACAAATGAAGCTGGTTTTGTTTGAAGGAAGGGCAAAACCTGCTAATCTCTTTCTAAACAGTAGCCAAATTTATTCAAACAGATATAGTCAGATAACTGGCCTTGGATGCCATGGACCATAGGAAGTCTGAAATCAGAATGGCTACAGAGATAATGACAACCCCTAATGGATTTTTTGTCTTTCCAAAAAGTTCAATTTTCAGATTTAAAAAAAATTAAAAATTATGTTGTTTTCCCCATAATATTAGTCAGAGTATAATTGAGACAGGAAAGAAAAAACATTCAAATAATTTAAAGTGAGCATTGAAAAAAATCTGCCAGTTTTCTAGGAAATCTAGGAAAGATATTATCAAGAAAAATAAACAGCAGAACTTTCTGTTTCAGAGAAAGTACTCTATATTAGTAGGTTTCTGCTTCCCTCTCTGCACAACACCTGAGCATCAACCAATCAGTGGTGAATTTTTAATTCTCATACCCTGTGAAGGACCTTTTATTGGGAGAACTGAAGTGCTGGCTTGTCCAGGGTCACAAGGAAGTCTGTAGCAGAAGAGGGAGAAGAAGTGGGCTTTGTTGATATTTTAATATCATCCCCAGAGGTCTGTAATTCTATTTATGAAACTCTTGTTCACAGTATCTCATTATTCCTGAAATAATGTGCTCAAAGTGAGCAAGGTGACAAAGCTACATGTCAAGGTTTAACCTGACAGGCAGCTAAAACAACCATACAGTGGTTTGCTTGCTCACTCCCTACACCCATTGGGATGGGGGAGAGAATCAGAGAAGGAAAAAAAGAGTAAAACTCGTGGGCTGAGATAAAAACAGTTTAACAGGACAGAAAAGGAAGAGAATAATAATAGTGGTAAAAGAATATACAAAACAAGTGATGCACAGCACAATTGCTCCCCAGTCAGAACCAATGCTTATCTAGTTCCTGAGCCGCACTCCCTCCTGGCCAAGTTCCCCAGTTATATATGAAGCATGACGTCATATGGTATGGAATATCCCTCTGGTCAGTTTGTGTCAGCTGTCCTGGCTGTGTACCCTCCCAGCTTCTTGTGCACCCTCTGCCTTCTCATTGGCGGGGCAGTATGAAAATTCCTTGACTGCTTGGCAACAACCAAAAACATCAGTGTGTTATCAATATTATTCTCATCCTAAATCCAAAACACAGCATTGCACCAGCTGCTAGGAAGAAAATTAACTGTATTCTAGCCAAACCCAGGACACTACAGTAACAGATATATATGCCTGTAGAATTTATGTGAGGACTGGTATATGCACGCATGTGTGCCTGTCCAGGAGGACATTGTGGTAAGCCTTCAGTAAAGGGAGAGGTGAAGGGAAAGTACAAACTCCAAGTGCTTGCAATATTTTCAAATCTTCCCAGAGGAGACTGAGCTGAGTCACTTCAAAGGAACTGTAACATAGCTATTGGCCAACAAGAGTGTTAGTGCATCTTCAGTAGGTCTGTAGCCTCCTAAAAGTGGAAGTTATAGTCTCTCCCAATCAGATGTCTTGTTAAAGCATGAGCTGTTTGATTTTTCTGAGTCTGCAGTAGGGGCAACAGGCAGGCAGACTGACCTACGATCAGAAAAGCTTAATATATTTTCTAGGAATATGTATTCCAAAAGGTACAGACTGCGAGAGAAGAGAAAAGACTACAGTCATTTTTCATAATGATAAAAAGTCTTGTTCAAAGACTTTCTCATTAAAAATTAAATATCTTTTGGTGCAGCAATAGAAGGTAAATAGGAAATGCATTCAGAGACCTGACACATGCTGAATAACAACCAGGAAAACATGCTGTGGTCCTTGAAGGAGACATAAAGCACAATTAAACAAGGAAAAATACACAAAAGAAAAGGTAAAATTAAAAAAAGCAAGGAAAATGAGGAGGAATATCAGTGATGTGACAGGTAGCATGAATACAGGCTTTTTCTGTTATTAGAGCAAACAGGAAGACGTAAGAAATTCAAATGCTTTGCAAGTATAGGCTGATAAAGGGAAACAATGGGTTGAAGGGAAGACTTGCTTACATGCAGAAAATGCTCATTTAAAAGAGCAGTTAACAAAATTACGTGGAAATAATTTACAGCATTCTATCTCAATTTTTTTTGTCTTTGGCTAGAGTAGTCCACAGAAGAGAGAATGAGAAAAGTCAAAGACTTTGAAGATCATCTACTCAGGAACAATATCCCTTCTTGTAAGTATAGGAGCTTTCACTGAGATGAAAAGACATAAAATTCTGGGAATGATCTAGAACAGGTAACGAAGAGCAAGAGCTCTGAGAACAAACCTATCTCAGGTATGAACATGTTGTTTCCCTCATGGAGTTCTTAAAAACATGCCATGGGGTTTTGGAAGAGATCCACTGTTCTTTATGGCAAAATGTTCAAACCTCAAAAGTCTTCTGAAAGTGTTAAAGTAGACATTAAAGGAGGCTGATCTTATTTGTAGATATGCAATGTCAAGGACAGAGTAACTGCAGAGGACAATTAAAAAATAAGTTGATTCAAAGATCCTCCCAAACTGAGCAAGAACACTGAAGAGCATATGCCTTCAAAAGCAACATTTGCTGAGACAGCAGGAATCAAATTCTTCCAGAAATTAAATGCTTCTTTGCCCCCACTACAGGTTTGATTTTTTTTTTCTTTTTCTTGGAAGGCTATTTTTGAACCACAGTCCCCAGATGGTCAGAAATCTTCTTCTGATTTCCAGCCTAAATTTATTCATAATCAGTTTATATTCATTTGTCCTTGTGCCAGCACTGTCCTTTTGTTTTAATAATACATCTATATTGTGTAGCTATTTGTAGATTAAATTATTTAGTATTACAAAAGATAATATAGATTTTTTTTAAAGAGAAATCACCAGCTGAGATTATAAAGATAAAATTCATTGTTGCAACAGCTGTTTGATCACAAAGTTATAGCCTAAAAAACTTATAAATACAATAAGATGTGTTTTCACATCACTTCAGGGGAAAATAACACATTGTATCTTTTTTATTACTTCTTTTTATGATATTCAGTAATGAAATATAGTTAAAATAAATATCAGTAAAACAGATCTTGATTTGAGAAAAAGGCAGGCTAGTTGGAGTCATTATTTGTTCATTAAAGGCAGGAGCCTCTTCGTCAACCTTGGTACAAGAGATATGATGAAGTTCTGTTTCGGACCTGACTAATTGCTTGGTTACAATTGGTAGTGGTATGACAATTGATTGGCAGCTGTATAACAACCAGCTATTTTGGAAGTAGATTTGGACAAATGGATGTTTGAGGGAGTGAAACTGAAAGTGTCAGGCTGAAGGAATAACGACTGTCCAGGTCTATGCAAACGTACAGTAGAGATTATATTGCTAGGTTGTAAGCCCTTCTGAGCCATGATAGTCCCTTTCCAGGTGCCTGTGAGTATTAACAGTCCTTGATGCATTAGTATATAAAAACCCAACAATAATAATGGTTTCTAGGTTTTCTCTTTCCTGTGTAAAGGATGAATGCAGAGTAAATTGCCGTCTCTCAGAGCCTCTAGGAAATATTAAAGGGATTCCCCTGCAGCACTTTCCCTTCTGTGCAGGACAGACTGAAGATGTGTGAAGCAGAATATCAGAAATCATGTTTCTTGGCTGAATGAAATTTCAGATTTACCTTCCTATTCCCATTGCTAATTACCTGCAGCTCCTCCAGCAACATCTTCTATCCACAACTGGACACCTCATTCTCTACCCTGTTATGCTTGAGTATCGATACATTGTCAATGCTGAGTTGGTGCCTCCTTTCTCTCTATCCCTCTGTTTTTCCTCCTGTGTATCCGGGCAACACAAGGCCCTTCTTTATTAACCTTTTCCACCTGAATAAGCCAGAACAACACATGACTCCTGACCTGAAGCAATGCAGACAAGTGAGCAGACTGGCTCTGTGTTTGCACTGCCGTTCTACATGATGTCCCTCCTTTTCCTCAGCAGACACAAGGTACCAGAGATGTATCAGAGATGAGGAGAGTGTGCCTGCCTGCCTGCTCACCCTATAGCTCTGGGAGACAAGTAGGGTGAATGTGAGAGTGCAGTGGTTTGTGCCCACAACAGTAAGTCTCCCACAAATACTGTGAGAGATAAATGGTGGGTACTGCTACTTGTATTTCAGCTGATCATAAATGTAAACAAGATATAGTAGCCCAAAGGATAAACTGAACTCAAAGGAATTGTAGCGACTCTGAAGCTTGTACCAGAAAAAAAATCAGAAGCAAGCCATTCATTGAAGTCGTGGCTTTCATGCACTTGTATTGGCATTGTTATTTTATCCTCCTGACCCTGTTTTGTGTTCCTGTACTGTTTGTTTTCTCTGGAAATATTTAACTTGCTAGGTTAGAATTAGTGTTGTGTTATGGAGATACTGCCACCATTTTGGACTGATCTGGCAATTTCCTTCTCTTGGGTTGAATGATAATAAACAAGTGATGCCACTAGAGCTAGTAGGTATGCTAGAATGAAATTATTTTTGTCAGAGTCCATATTCACAGGCCTGGCTCCAGGATGCTCAGTAGCAAGGCAAAGATATTAAGTGTAATCAGTAGACTGAAGAATTTAAAGTACTCACATGACCTTCCTTTGGAGGTCATAATTTCAGAAAGCAACCTGGGATATCTAGAGATCTTAATTGCCATCCATTTTGTTTGCCTCAGCTAGTACCTTGGAGACCCAATCAGCCCCTTAGAAACTTAAATTTTCAATTCAGTGCTTGTCCAGAGTTCCCTCCTAGATTTGTTCACAAGTGCCAGCTGTACATAAACACCATTAAAATGAGTACAACTAGATGGGAAATATCTAAATACTGAGGGAGGTGGGGCTACTTAATTATTTTCCGGGGTTGAACACAGGAATGTAAATCAGCAGCGTAGATGCATAATGCTGAGGCCATGTAGAAAGGCTCTGTCTGTCCAACCCTGGAATACAGGGCTAGCCCTGCCCCAGAACTCCTACATTAAAAGCAGACAAGAAGCACATATTTAGATATCTAGAATGTTTACTGACTTCAGGTTTCATGAGACACTGCAGTCAGAAGACAAGTAAATCAGGAAAGCTGATGGGAAAGCAAGCAGAGTGGAACGCACCCTTGTCTGATTCTCTTTAATGACATCTCTAGGCCAAGAATAGAGAAGGATGCTGAGAAAGAGTGATTCTTTTCCCTTTTTCCTCAGAAACAAGCTCATCATTATATCAACACATCTCATCTCAACCATCCAAAGAAGAGAAAACCCTGAGGTCACCAGATTTACCCATGGGATGTTGAGAAATTTAACTGGGTAGAAAATTCATCTTGATATACTAGAGTTGCCACACTTTTTTAAAATTAAGAGATATACAATGGGGATTTATCACTTGGTATATTATTGGCAGGAAGTCTAAAACTATTGGCACATATTACCTAGCAGCAATGAACATTACAAATGAAAGCCTGTCTTTTAAGAAGACATCAGGAAGATAAGGTTTTGAGTCTAACAGAAATAAAACAGTTTCTGATGTTATGTTTTATGGAGCTACAGTAGATCTTATTTGATGAAAGTAGATCTTTGATGAAAAGACATGCAAAAACTTTCAGCAACATGTGGAGTTCAAGAAATTTTTGCCAATGAAAAAAAAGGCCAGTTGAGTTTGTTATCAGATACTGTTTTTCAAGAGGGGGAGTTACTTGACTTGAGATACATTGTCAGTGCAATGATGTTGCCAGCAAGAGCGTAAGTTAGGTTCTCCTCTTATGAGTATTAATTACTCTTATGCTCAAGTTATAAGAGGATACAACTTAAAGAACTCTATTAGCTAAACTTTTCTTTACCCATGACCTCAGTTTTGCAGAGATAGTCATATACAGGAATATTCTGGGTTTTTTGTTTGGTTTGGTTTGTTGGTTTTTTTTTAATTTTTTTTTTTATTATTTTTTAGAATACAGGAAAGTATTTTAGAGGCTTTTAAACATTCTTTCAGGTTGGAGGAAACTTAAATATTAAAGTACTATGTTAGAACATAAGGAATTATATGAAAACTTGAAGACTTAAGACATTAAAGCTAACAGGAAACAGAAATTTAGGGCTGATATTATTATTACCCAAGCTGAATAATATGTGAAATGTACATGCTATTAAAAACTCAACATCAAAAGAGATTTTAACATTCATTCAGTTCCAGCTTGTAGTGGCAGCAATTTAGTCACTATATTTTTTGGATCACTTATTACATGATACTGACCTCTATCTTATCTCCCAGTGGTTTAACATCAAAATATACTGCTATAATAAATGCAAAATATGTGTATAAGAAACATTCTCTAATATTTTCAGGGTTTCTATAAACTTCACAGAGTGAAGAGGGTCCTTGCACAGACATTTATAGAGGAGACTGCTCTTTCTGCCATGGCATATCCACGTTGAATTAACCCAGAAGGTTAGGCCAACAAGATGTGTTAAAAGAAGCAGTCACCTGTTTTCTGATTGTAAATGGGTTTCCTGTTTGAAACCCCAGGCAATACGAACCTCTCCACTTCCAAAGGAAAAACATATTAATGAAGCTGTACAAAGAGGAAATTAAAGCAAAATAATAATTATTATAAACCCAAGATGGACATTTAGAGGATTCCCACTGCTACAGTGGAATTTAGTGGATAGAGTACATGGTTGGAAAGCACTGACAAATACTAGAGTTTTATCAAAACATTTATCCTGGGGATTTTTTTTAATGTTTAATTAACAACACATTAAAAAAGCTTGATATGTTAATAAAACATCGACGTTCTGCACTGAAGTACATTAGGTGCCTTAAACTGCCAAACAAACGGTGAATGTATTCTGCATGGCAACTGCTTGACATGTTGGTTGTTTAATCATTAAAAGGTAGACAAATACTGTAAAATATCTTTTGTGCATTTTTGATTGGGTTCTACATCCTTTTCCTATTCCTTTTGCACTTGCTTTCCACAAAGGCTTGAGCAAACAGGTTTTATTTGCACCATTTTACACAATAGGTGACATTTATTCCTGTACAGAGGAAACACAGAAGCAGAACACCTGAGTGCAAACCTGATTCAAAAATAGCTTTTGCATTATTAGGGATTTACTGTAAGCACTTGAGAGACTGCAATCTCTTCTCCAACTGGATAAACACTGCCTGCTACAGTGCAGGTTTGGCATCTCAGGATACAAGAGCAGCTTCAGAGATGCACATCACTCCCAGAGATGGACAACAGCTGCATCCAGCCTTGCCACTGAAAATGGATGACTTCTCTAGATGAGAAGGTAGCAATGCCATTAACAATGGTTTCACACATTTTTTCATTGTTGTGGTGGCTGTGGATATGTGGAAAATTTGCAGTTCAAGAGAATGAAGACACGGTATGTAACAAAACATGGGCAACTGAAAGTGATATACCAGGCTTCTGTGGGGTTTTTGTTGTTTTGTTTTTTTTTTTTTTTCCCCCTCCTCAACTTTATAGAAGTCTTATATGCAAAGACTTTACAACACAGTGAAAGAAAAATTAACTTCAGCTCAGTTTTCAGGAAATATATTCAATAGCAAGCTAATTTTGGTGGCTATGAATCCTTGAGAAGCTATCTGGTTAAAGAGGACAAAAAATAAAGTGTTCTAAAATTTCTTAATCTTCTTTATCTACTGCAACTCCCCAAGAGGTTCAAAACCTATTAGAAAGCATGATCAGACATCAGAAAAATGCACTGAATAATCTGAACTCGACACTTTAATTCATGAAGCTCAGAATTCTATTGTGATGGACAAATCTCTGACAGAAGCTGTTTGCAATCCATCTAAAGGAATAAAGCAAATAAATTCAAGGAAATCGAGATTTACTTTTGCACATTCTGCAAGCAAAAAAAGCTAGGCTGGATGAATACATTGCTAATTGTGAATTATTCATCTCACTCTAGCAATCAGTAACATCCACATTAAACATTAAAGACCTAGATTCACAAGAAGAATTTAGGCACATAAATACCTCTTCAGGCAGCCAGGGTTGACATTTAAATGCTAGTGGTACTCAGCACCCCCCTCCCCTCCTCCCACCTTTTCATAGGTGCTTAAAACTGCATACATACTCAAGTTTCTGTTGAAAGGCATCAGAACAACTTCCAAAATTTTAGCAGCAAGGAGTTAGTAGATACCAGTTTTATTGCTTTTCTGTGTCAAAGTGGACACAGTAATTCTCTCTCTTATCACACTACTGGTATCTGATTTTTCATCTTACGACAGATACGTGCTGAATCTGTTTCACCAAAATATAGCAGCATTAGCTTAAAGCCTGGAAGTTGAGTTTCTGTACTCTACCTGAGTGCTAACACAAGGTGCAGAGTCAGTCTCCAATGTCAGTGGTCTGATAAATATTTAGAACCTACACAAACACACACACAAACTGAGCCTCAATTGCAGGTTGCTAGAATATCTATAACATCCATACAAGAAACATTAATTTTATGACTATATGATGATTTTATAATAACACAGTTCTGATCACTTTTCTGAGCTTTAATCCTGAGCTTGGTACATCCACTTGGTTTGCAGGGAGTGCTGGCTAATAGCATGGTGATTATTGATTCCCTCTAGATCATTTCAGATGTGGCTTAAGCTCCACTAGAAACAAGAAGGCTGGGACCTCATGTCTCTCCTCCAGGGTGAGCAGTAATCCTCTGGCAGCTGTGCTTGGGAACAACTTGACTTGCTCAGTTGTTGAAGAGAAGTCTCAAGTTCCCAGGTTTAAGAGAGGATTAATGGCTGTGGCCTGCAAAAGGAGATTGGGACTTCATAGTAGCTCAGGACTGATCTTCTCTGTCTCTTTTTGGGTGCTGCTTGATCCCACAAATATAGAAAAACTTTAGGTCAAATACGGAATTTATACTATTGTTTTATATACTTTTTCTGAAGTAAGGCTTCCATTGCTCAATCTCTTTCTTATCTAACCCTCTGCCCCTTTTCTACGGTTGAGTTTTCCCCTTCAAATCTTTTCAATGTGAATAAAAAAAGTCATTAGGCTGATTAAATGCAACTGACATTTTTGGGGGTGTTCAGGTATAAGGATATGACAGTGCTTGTTAAAAGCTTTTCAATGCTACATATGGGGGATCTGTACATACATCATCTAATCAAACTCTCTCTTTTACTTTTCAAACAAGGAACACTGAAATGAACTTTATGGAAACTGAACTTTCCTGAGAAATTTTTCTTCCTCTTCTCCTTCTCCTTTTTTCAGTTTGGCCTCAAGTCACCACTTAAGGCCAATATTAGTTCAGCATGGGTCTGATCCCCATTGTGTGAGCATGTCTGATAGATGCCATAAAGGAAGTGGTGGAAGACAAAAGCTCTTCAGTTGTTTAAACTTATGCTGCATAAACTACTTCAGATTATAGGTATATGAAAACTCTCAATCAGAGATATTTACATGACTCAAATGATCAAGTTCCATACTAAATGTCTGAATTACGATAAGCATCTGATATGGAGCTGAAAAAAGGCAGGAAATACAATGGAAACTCAACAGTCCTCATTTAACTTACATTATCCTACAGTAGGGTGAGAAGGCCAGGATGGGAAAAAGGAAAAATAAGAGCAAAAATATGATGTGACCCAAACCTTGAACTCCCTTTGAATTTTAGCACTTCTAGCATAAGTATGTGAATGAAATAGTTAGTCACATTTGTTTGGTCTGTAAAAATATTTCACACAAAAGGTTTTTTAAATGTAAGAATGTTATCTAGTGAGTTCCAATATGTGGTCTCTTCAGCAAATAAATTCTTTAAAGTGAAACAAACATTGTTGTGTCTGACTGTAGCAATCTAAAGACTTTCTAGTTTTCTGAATAAAATCTCATATTTATATATGCATAGGAAATCATTTTATTGAAGCCAGAGACTAAAAGCTAGTTCCACTTTATTAGAAAGTGTAGCAATGTTGTGAACGAAATCCTTCCCCCAAATTAATCTGCAATATTTGCTACAGATGTGCAGTAACTGATTGCTAAATTGCAAGATCTCTGTTACTGTAGAAATAATTAATAATATCAGATGAACTGGAATATATTTGAACAAATAAATAATGTTCATTTTAACAGAAGTGTAGTGACAACACAGACAATATTTGACTTTTTTTTCTATTTTATTACATGATTAAAACCTCCAGGTAGGTATTCCTGTTGAAACATAAAAATTTGAAACAGGAAATTGTCCAGGTTACCAATGGCAAAATAAATCTCTGTGGAATAATTATTTTGATATTAAATCACTTTTTTTTCTGGAGTGCAGTATTCACTGAATAGCTTTTCTGGTAGAGCTTATAAGGAGAGTTTATTCTGCTGTAGTTGTAATGGGTAATTTCCCTGTGCAGATATGCCTAAGGTTGTACAGAATACGGTCTTTGGAAAAAATGCTCCATGCCAAGATGTTTCATAGAATATTTATTTTTGCTTGTATTATAAAGCTCTGAAGATACAGATTTGTGAAAGGGATGAATGCCTACATGCTGATGGGCACTTAGCAAATATTAATAGCCTGGCTTTAAAATATGAGACAGCTGTTTCAGCTGGTTTCCACATGTGATTCCAAATATTGCAGTGGGATGTGATCTCTATATATAGTTCAGAAACAGACCTCCAACTCAAAGAATCTCCTAGAAAATGACTTCTTCAGTTGGAAAGTAGGCACTTGGGTGTGGGAGCCGCTTTCAAGTTTTCTGACTTCTGCTCTTTAAGGGAATTGTATCAAGTTCTTGAAATGTGATATCTTAACTTTGAAGTACTGAGAAATATTCTGAACTTTTCAGGTCATCTCCTATTTTGAGTCATGATATTCCACTGATGTCTAAAATAGGACAGCACGGATGCTTTGCTCAGATTGTCAGCTCTCAGTTTTTTTAATGTGTTTGAGCAAGAAGCTATGTGTGATGGGGAGAGAAGATAGGCCACTTTTTTCACCTTGATCAACCACAAGCAGTCCATTTCAGCACAACTTGAGTTGCATGCACCTCCATGCATGAACTGCTGTGTGCCTGTCCAGTATGACCAACGAAGCTGTGTTTTAATGAATGGAGAGTGCAAGTATGTGGCACAAGGGAACAACTCTGAGAAGTGGGATTCTAGATTTTAGAGCACAATACTGGTTCCACACCATCTTCCTTTAAGACTCCTTTATTCTCCTTAGTAGATTAATTTCATCCATTCACAAAGTCACAGGTCAGGTGTGTTTATATTGTGTGTTAGATATTCTATGTAGTGCTGAAATTCTGATTCCTTCTGTTATCTCAACATGGATGCACTAAAGTGTACCACAGCTTCCTTCCTTCTTGGACTCAGGTCTCCTTGTGTGGAAACCTGGGTTTGTGACAAAAAAGACGAGAGGGCTGTTATTCACCCCCTTTCACCCACAATAGAGCAATCCTAAACTCCACAGTATGGCTTTTATATTCAATAGGACTGTCTATGCAGAGAAGCAGTGAGGAACAATTGCTTTGAACAAATGTGAGGCCAAATAGTGCAAGGAGCAATGATGTTCAATTACCAAAGGCTGGATCTGTCAGTCCCTGGGTTCCCCATTTAGGCTTATGTATTTTCAGAACTTCCTGTTAGTTGTGGTTGACTTGAGCAAAGGGATAAAAAGGGAGAACAAGTTTCTGGACAATTAGCATCTGAGTCATGTGCTGTTTCAGGCCTGGTACAAAGCTCCCCATTTCCCGTACTAGCCGTGTGGTGAAGGCCACATGGGCAGACAAACATTGTGGAATTGATTTGATGCCTGGGTCTAATTAATCACACCCACAGAGGTTGCCTTAACCAAGTTCTGCTGCCGCCATCATATTATACAAGCAGTTTCCAGATCTGCTTTGAGCAGCATGACCAATATCTATCATGTGGAGATGTATTCTGCAGTTTTTTTGCTATGGAAAATCAATGTCAGGTTTGAAATATATGCATTTATAATTATTTTATATCTATAGGTTTCATCCCCCCTTTTTTTTTTCTGAAAACAAGGCCAAGGAATATGTCTTTTCTTTAGAGAGAAAACTGTCAAGATTTTTTCAGTGTCAAATTAAAGCAAATTGTAATGCTTTTCATTTAAAGAGGCTTTTGATGCAAATTCTGATCATATGAATATTGATTTAGCTACAGAAAGCCATAGTCCATTTCCCATAATGGGTGGGGATATTCTGGGTGAAGCCACAAAGCAACAACAAAAAAAAGTGTTGTAAAACCTTATGCTCTGGAGTGGCAAAAAGTCAAGGATAGCACAGTGTCAAAATAATTGTGTTGAATAAATTTGAAATAAAATACCTCAAATCAATCAAGCAAATCATGTAGGAAAATACATTGCACAGTTAAAGGAATTAGAATGTGATGGTGTCAATCAGCAACTTAAGTATGGCATCTCTTTTTTTCATCCCTTCTCTGGGAACCATAAATTGCTTGTTTCCAAGGTGAGCAACACTTGTCCACGCAAACTCTGCCCACAAGTGTCACCCGTTTGCATGGGCAGCCTTGCAAAATTGGGCCTTGGAGGTACGTTATAAAAACCACCCAAGCAAGCTGGGGGTCAGTGGGCCTTTTGGCTTCCAAGGCCCTGATAGCTCTGTATGTATTTTACTGAAAGTAAACATTTAAGGTTTACAAGCCCTTACAAGCATTAATCAACTCAGCCTTTACACTGTGCTGGCGTGTGCTTGTTTCAAAGGTTTGGAGGGTAGCACAGCTTTTCAGCAGGACGAGCTTTGGAAGATCGGGTATCTCACGGGCAGGGAACCTGCTGGAGCCAGAGGCTCAGGAGTTTGCTGCTAGCCAAAGGACAGACAGTACTGCCAGGCGCGAGGGGAATGTGACTAATCTTTGATTCTCCGCAGAGATCATTAGCAAACTTTCGGACTCAGTGATCAGCTGATAACTATTTACAGTTGCAATTAATATTTTCAGATAAGGGAGTGCTAAGAACACATTGGTTTTTGGTTTTGAAATTAAATATCAAGGTTTGTTGAATTATATGAGCATTACTTTCTTACCTTTTAAGCGATTCTTCTGATTTGGTGCTAAATGCAGCTCTGGATTTTTACATTCCACCCCTCTCCTTCTCTTTCTATAATACCATGGTTAATTAAAGCCCTTAAACTTTCTATAGGAATCTGCCTGGAACAACAGTCTCCCTTCACACACATTCTTTCTTTCTTTTCCCTTGTAATTTAATTATGGGTTGGTTTTTTGTTGTTGTTGGTTGTTTTTTTTTTGTTTTTTGTTTTTTGGTTTTTTTTAGAAATATTTTTACTAAATTCCTCTGAAGCTGCTGTTCTATTAAACACAATTTTTGGCTCAGTTTGTGAAAATTACACATTAGCTAAGATTTTGACTAAGACTATTTTTGTGGTTGCCTGCTAACCTTGAAACATAAGAAAAAAATAATCAAGTGTACTGATCAACACAAATATACATTTGCTCAAGGTAAATAATTATGTTGTTACTAGAGAGGTAAATGTTCTCCATTCTTTTTGTGTTTATTCACTTAATTGCACCTGCAAAGGCTCAGAATCATTTAATGTATGTTACTATTGCTAAATGCTAAATACACATAAAAAGAAGTGTTGAAAGGAAAATGTGTGATCAGCTTATGTGATGGTATTCACACATGCTCTTAATCTAGCACTTGCATTTTGTATATTTTGACACAAGAGTTAAGATCCTGAATACTTACTTACATACGTAATCATGTAGTTACGGTGTATCAAGAGCACATATTCCAATTCATTATAGACTGAGAATTCAAGAACTGAATTAGCATTTCTGAAAAAAGTTGTTAGAGCTTCAGAATCGAATTAAGGTCAGCTTCAAATATCTTTGAAGAGCTCAAGAGATGCAAAAGAAATAGGATGGTGTACCATTCAAGTGGAGATGTAAACACTTGTTCCATAATTAATAAATCTCCAATTGCTGTACATATGAGGGCACTTCTTTGCCTGTAGATCTTCAAGGGTCCATTGAGTTCAATGGAGCTATGCAAATTCACATTGACCAAGCATCTGGCTCTTAGTGTTATGTAAATTAGATATTAACAACAGCATAAGGCCATTTTGTCCATTTTTCTGCCTTGGCGAGATTATTACCTACAGCATATTGCCCAATTCAGATTATTAAAATAATGAGATTTCCCTTACTTCCTAGGGAAAACTGTTAATTCCAGACTTTAATTATGCTCACAGTTGCATATTTCCTTGAGGTGCAAAAACATTTCTTAGTTTCCTTTCCTTTCCCTAATTTTTTTCCCTAATTTTTTTCTTTTTTGTCCCCATAGACAGCTAAATACTTTGTTCCACTTTGCAAAACTCTCTCTTATTGACTGAGTGGGTCACTACATTTGAGTTCTGGCCTATTAAAATTAGAATAAATGTTTCAAGGCAGAGGAATGCAATAGTACTGTTAGTGAACTGGGAATTTTTGCTTATCAGATCATGTTGCCGTAATCTAAAGCCTCTCACTTAAATTTGTGAAAGAGCGCTTGTAGGAAAATGAGGGTTACTTTGGCACAAGGTCAAGCACTCTGAAAAGGCACTGGGTTTGAACATTCTTTTCTGAGTTCATACACCTTTATCTTCCAAGGACATTCCAAGATCACTGCTTTTCATGGTGTCTCTTGCACACTTTCTAGGCAAAGACTGTTTTACCAGCTTATAGAAATAGGAATTCAGAGCTTCAGCTCACCACGACTAGCTGGTCTTGCAATGACCAAATTGACCATGTATGGGAACTCTGGAAAGTTCCCAGGAAAACTTCACTGAAGGTTCACCCTGTCACAGCTCCAGCTTACAGCTCATTGCTTCTGTGACATTTGATGGTGAAAACAGTCAGACCTACTAGCTTTATAGACACACCTGCATTTTAGTTAGTGAAAAGTCCAGAAAGAAAAAGAACTAGACAAAACAAGGGAATACATCATTTTTCTTAACATACTTGAATATCTTGGGTCATTCAGGAGTCCGGGAGTTTCAGTGTAGTACATACTTTCATGTATTTTGACTAGCATCCTTTGAATAGTAGATTTCCTTCTTTCCTTTTACATTTCCTTCCTTTGTTGCCAGCTTCCCACTTTCTCACATGCTGACAGTTGAAAAGTCTCTGCCTGCCAGAAAAAACCTTCCCAACAGTTCTTCCATCCTGCTCAATTTTCTCTCTTTCATACCTCTTAGGCATTTCCAGCATAATGTTTAACTTATCCTAATGTGGACACTTCAGGTAGATCTGATGAATCTCAAAGTGACTTTATCCTCTCTATTAAGTATAAAGAGAATCCAGGATGGCTACCTCAGATGGAGGTACCTTCATGGCAGGTACCTAAATTTGAGTAGAAGAATTTTGCACCTCAGCTGAGTGTTGATCAGCTGCAACTGATCTGCAAACTTTTCTCAGTCCTGGCAGATATTTGCTTGGATAAAGAGCAATGACCAAATTGCCAATGTATGGGAACTCTGCAAAGAAATAGGTCCCACCTGGAAATGTTGCGGGCTAGTGTGGGAGATGCACGGATGAGCTCATGAGAGGATGGCACATGCCCACTGCCTCCATGCGAAAGCGTGCTTCCCCTTAGTGCAGTTAGCTCATCTTCCAGGATCACTGGAATTTCATGGAACCTAGAAAAAGCCACAAGGCTGAATGAAAACTTTGCCCAAAAGAACAGAAAAGCACAGTGCAACATGAAGTATTTTGCATTAGATGTGTGTGGGAGGTCTGTATACAAATCATGCCAATAAAAACAGAAGAAAACAATTTAACACCAAAGTTAAAGTTCAAAGCAACTAAAATAAAATTCAATAAACAAAATACCCCACTGAAGAGTATGTTCAGTTTACAGAGGTTTTCATTTGTGAAAGACTTTAATTGTCTGCTCCCACCTACAAAGCCCATCAGCTTTGTAGCTCAGCCTTTCACTTGAGAAGGATAAAGAGAGCACTTATTAAAGAGCACTTAGCAATGTTCAGCCAATCGGCTCATTCAAGTGGCTAATACTCTCAAATCCTGTAATTTGGTGTCTAGATGCCTTGCACAAATACTGAACTATTTGTTGGACTGCCCATTATTGTGTGCCAGAGATGATACCTGTATTGCTATCAAATCTCATAATGCAAACTGTCCCATCTGATCTCTAAACATATATAGTCAGAGAGTCTCAAGAACACTGTAGTTGAAAAAGGGACAGGAACATGCTGTGACATTGGTCTTTCCAAAGCCTCTCCTCCTTGCCCTAGTGGCAAAGAAAAATACTTCAGGTGACAGAGTAGGGAAAAAAAAATGATTCACTACTCACTTGTATTATGTAATTAAGAGAATTATGTAACTTGCAAAGATACTTTTTCCCCTCAGTTCAACCAGATAGTCAGTGATGTGCTGTCACTGTCTTACAGTGAGGAAACATTATAATCTATTTCTTTAACAAATATGTGATAATATTTTACACTGCCAATTAATAAAATGTGCATTGCACACAAAGAAGTATATTCCTGGTTCAAGCAGGAGTAACAACCCTGTTCTATGCATCAGTGTCCCCTTTGTAAGGTGGTACTTTCTCAATGTTGTATTTGATAATTTCTTCTACATAAAACCTGATTAGTTTAATTTGTAATTTAATAAGTAATTTACTGTATAGTGAGTATAGTCTTTGAAAATTTTATTGTCCATCACAAGTGGAAGTTGCCCACTTTTTTTTTTTTTTTTGCACTTTTTTGGATGTATTTAGATTCTTAGTTCTGCCCACTGTTTATCTACTTTAAATGTGTTTTGAATTAGTCACATGAGCTGACACTCAAGGTTTTCCACCAGATTTTAAATTCTCTTTGCATCTAAGAGTGTGTGGGGGCTTAGGAACAGATGCAAAGGTCTAAATATATATGCTTAAGTACCACGTTGAGTTCTATAATAGATGTTCGACATTTTTTATATCTAACCAATTAAATCTTAGAACAAGTGATAGCTTTGAAAGGAAAACAATAAGGAAAGCTTTTTTAGTAGTAAACTACAACTGAGCTGTTTCTTCTTCCTCTTCTTCTGAATTATCATGTTTGATTTCAGAGATGCTGATAGGATTCTATGAGATTCAACAGATTGCCTTCATATCAGTAATTTTGTTTCTAGTTTTGTTTCACCCACTGTGTTTTGCTTCAATGTAAAATTGAAGATTATCAGGTTCTTAAAATGGAATCAAACTGGCAACAGTATATTTGTAATGTTTAGTGACTAGAATAAATTTAAACTATACAATTTGAATGGTTTCCGTAACTTAGATCAAGTTTACTGAAAGCATAGCTTGATTTTCTTGAAATTTAGCTGAAGTTTATTGAAGTGTATTGATGTTCTGTGGAGAACCTCTAAGTGCTTCAAACTCGTCAATTTAATACTCCTAGAAGAATATAATTAGAGCTAAAAACTGAAAACATTTTTAGCAGAAAAAAAAAATCATTCTTTTTCATATACCTCGGAGTCCAGTCCTACTCTCACCACAAATTAAGTAGTTGTTGTTTAAGATGTCTCATTACAACTTCAATTTTCAGTGAGAATTAATAGCAGTGATTTAGACAGAATATAATTACATTCACAGCTTTAATCCTTTCTTATTTTAATCATTTTGTTATTGAATGTCCAGTATACAGTGTATTTGCACGAGTTTACTTGCTTAGTTAATTGATTATCATTCCAGTGGAATGCAATTCCCTAATGTGCAGGGAACAATAGAAAAATGTTTATATGTGCTACAGAATAGACTTTAAATAAATTTTATTTAAATAAATCATGACAGTTATTACTTGTTAGGAATCTAACAGAGAAACAGAAGAGCGGACAAATTATTTTTCTTGTTGATCTTGCTGATCTTCAAAATGAGGATTGAGGCATTTTTCAGGGAAATTGTTAGAAACTCCTCTTGGTGTTACTCTAACTTTACAGCTGATGAAGACAGTAACTAATTCCCATAGACAATTATTCTATCACTTTCTACAAGCATCAAGTTAACATGAAATGAAATAATGGAATGAGAAATTATCCTGTCTTCATTATTCTTGGAGCAAACTTAAGCCTATCATGCCTCACCTTTGGAAAGCACCATAGTCTGCTTGCAAGAAAGCCTGCCACTTTATCCTACAATTTTGCAGGGACAGAGAGCAACAACAAACGTAAAAGTGGTGTGGATATTTTTTTCTTAAATAAACAATTGTCAATGGTTGCTGACAGCTTCAGTTTAATTTCAAATTCTCAGCAAAATATGGGTATCTCAGATCTTTCACTATACAAAAACTCCCCGCCTGACAAAAATGGCACTTATTGACAGAAGGTATTAAGAAAGGGTAGTAGAAGAACCTGTATCTTCAAATGAACATGAGACCATGGCTATGGGGACCAACAAGTTGACAGGTGATGTACAGCACCAATAATTCATTACATGAATGTAATTAAGAAATCCCAGCTAAGTCTGCATCTGGATGCATTTTACTGTACCTGCGCTGTGATTCATCTCCCTCTAGGTGAAACATAAGTTGATGTGGCAGAGTGCCATGTGAACTAGAGATTAGCCATTATAGCAACTAGAGATTGATTATAGGTTCAAATTAAGATCTGTATGATGGAAAGACAGTTCTTCAATAGAAATTTAAATACACACAATATTTCTAAGTGAGATGAAAACACAAGCAATGTTTTCATCCCAGCATTTGACACAACCTTTCTGTAAGAATAAAGAAATTGCTTGGGGAATGCTGAGAATTCAGGTTTAATGAGTCATCTCTTGTATCAAACCTTGAATTTATCCAAACAAATCAACATTTTAGAAGAAGACTCACAGTCACAGATCCAACTACATTTGCTGCTTATGTTTTTGTGCCTATCAATTTATTCTCTTTAGAAGAACAATAGTATGTTGCTCTTTTGTAAAACAAGCTCATTAGAAGTGTTAGCAACTCCATTTTTCACACATAAATTAGTAAGAATTTTAAATCTGGCTTAAATATGGTGTACACACATGTTTCTGGGTGTAACCTAGGCCATGATTATTTCCAGAGCTGGCAAATGCTAGAAGAAACATACTGTGAACATTCATTTGCAATTTTAAATGAATTTCATTGACTTTGTAGATACAACTATTTTATTCACTTTCCATCAATATCCATTCTTGCAAACAAGTTTCCTGGCAAGAGTGTTTTCTAGAGCACAGGGTTTTATATGAAAAATATAGACTGCTAGCTACAAGCAGATTTTAAATTGGTAATCAAGAAGATATATGGTCAAAAATGCATATTGTAAGAGTCATAGCCCTCCAATCAGCAAACAAAAAAATCACCATGTGATTATTTCTTCAACCAAAATAGCTTGGATTATGAATTTCAGTTCCTCACAATGAACTATGGATGAGCTGCAGACCAAGAATTATAGAAATTAGTTGGCAAATCATTTCAAATAACAAATAAATTAGAGTGAATCATGATGCATTTGTGAAAATGTCACAATTACTATGCTAATAAGTTTAAATTTACATAGTGCCTTTCATCCGAATGGATCCTAATGATGTATAATCTCAACATCCGGAGGAGGCATGATGTGACAAAGGCTGAGAAAAAAATGTCTAATATTACTTTGTTAATACACAGAAAATGATACTTTATTTTTCAAGCTGTATTAATGTATTTAATTGCTATCAATAAAATAATCAAGTGCTTCTTGTTTCTTTTTCAGTACTCCTTGTTTCTTTCTTATTGTGTTTTTTTTAAAGTATCTTATTTTCTTTTACTTCCCTGTTTTTAATATTTTTCTTTCATCCTCACTGTATTTTCTTTTTTTTTTTCTTTCTGCTACTGTTTTTTTTTTAATTTATTTTCCTGTGCCCATATTTTTTTGTATTTGCTTTATGCTTCTTTTCCATCTATCACAGCATATTCTTCTATAAGCTGCCTTTTTCTCACTATTGGCTTTTGGTACTCCAAGCTAGGAAACAGGAGTACTCCTTTTTCTCCTCCTCCTCCAACACTGTGGTTTTACTATGTCTAAGCCATCTCACTGATTTTTCTTTCTGCCTTTTCCATCATTCCCACTCTTGTATACTCTGTGAGGATATTGCCTTCTCCTGGCTTAAAAATCCCTTCTCCTTGCATCCACAGTCATCCAAATGTCTCCTATTATGCTTGCCCACGATGCATCATAAAAATGTATGTAAGCTATATGCAAGTGCTATATATACCTAAATAGCATATGTTTTACATATTGAACTTATGTGAGATCATATATTGACTCATAAGAGTGGTTCCCTTTAATTACAGTCCACACACATACCATATGTTATATATAAAAAACATATGTCAGACTATCTGTGTGTATGAAGCACTCATGTCTTTTCCACATGGGCAGGTCCTGGAGCTATCCTGATCTCCCAAAGCAGAGTTGGTATTACTTTTGCTTTTCCTCCTCAGTCTTCCAAGCCCCAGGGGTTTCTCGTTGACATGTGTACCCACTTCTCAGGTTTGCCACTGTGTTGCCTTCCTTGCCCCATGCCAATATGAATTCTGTTTTTTTTTTTACCAGAAATGTTTTTTTTTGGTAATTTGATTTACAGAATATCCTTTTCAGAGCTTGTTGATAGAACTTTCTCTACATTACCCTTTCTTTTTTTTCATATTTCAGAGAGCTGCACTAGCTCTGCAACTCCCTGCCTTCTCTTCTCAGAAAACTGCTGTTTCCCAGATCTCATTTCTCAGTTATGATGGCAAGGGAGCTCAGTGCCTCCTTCCATCCACAACCTTTTGAAATCTCTTCTCCTAATAACTACACAACTGAGATCATATGTAGAGACAGCCTGATCCTTGAAGAAGATGATTTTGTGTCAGGATCTGGTCATAGCTGCTCATGTTCCTTGTGACTGCAGTAAAGTAATATACTGATTTCCATTTTCATTTAGACAAGTTTTTATTTCTACAGGTTGTTTGTAGGGAAGTCTTTTTTCCACTAAACAGTAAGCCCAATAGGACACGATAAAATAAAGGCTAAAGGGCTATGCAATAAATACATGCTGCATGACACGTGTCAGAGCTATGACATAATATGATATGACCATAGATACAGCACACCAGGCCACGAAATTAATTTCCGTAATGCTTAGTTATAAAAAGGAAAAAAGCTTGCAAATGAGTTTTACTGGAAGTAAATGAAAAGGAGCAGTAATAAGGAGAAAATATTTGCGAATGAGGGGAACTTTTGAAGATGTAACACTGATAGCTTGCAGAAGACACTGCCTGTTAAAAGACTTTAGGTAGAAGCTAAAGAAAGCTATATAGCAGGAAGTGACAGGCTACCAGAAGTAAGAGAATGACCTTGAGAGGGTGAAGCTCTGTTCAATGAAAAAACCCACAACAACAAAAAAAAAAAACAAAAAACAGAAAAAACCAAAAAACAAACCCCACCAAAAAAAAAAAAAAAAAAAAAAAAAAAAAAACCCCACACACTCTGGTATGTAAAATGTAAAAACACTGAGGCAGTGGAAAATAGATAACATTTTTAGAAAATGCTTGGGAAATGCACACAAGCTAACAATAAATCCTTTTTCAAACACATCAGTAGCAGGAAACCTGCCAAAGAATCTGTAGGACCTCATCTATTGGAATAAAGAAACACTCAGAGAAGATGACACTATATCAGAAAAACGAACTATTTATTTTTGTCTCTGCATGCACCATAGGTAAACTTAGGAAGGCTTCCATTCCATAATCTTTATGGGAGAAACACTGGGTGATCTGTCTCAAAACAAAGGGTCAGCAGAAGACATTATGGAACAAGCTGGACAAGATAAACAGACAGATGTCATCAGGACCTGGTGGTATTTAACCAAGAGTTAAAGCAGTTTAAGAATGAAATGAATGAACAATTAACATGCTGCCTAACATGTTGATGAAAAATTTCTTGATCCTGCTGTTCATAGTAGACAGATTGATAAAACTATGCAAAAGAACAGAATTGCTAGAAAATGGATAAATATAGTTTTATCAAGGGACAATTGACATTGCTAGTGTGGATGAAAATCATTCCTCTCAAAATCAGTAGAGTTCTTTGAAGGAATTAACAGTCTCGAGAACAAAAGATTGTCCTAGCTGATATCCCAGGAATCACCAAACATGAAGATCAAGGAATACCCAGTTGATATAATTTAGCTGGATTTCCAAAAGATGAAACCTTCTCATCAAAGGTTCTTAAGCAAGCCAACATGGTATAAGAGGAAGAGGCCTCAGAAAGATCAATATCTGGTTAAAGACTGAAAACAAAAAATATACAACAAAATAACAATCACTTTTCTCATTGCAGGTCACCGATGTGTACCACAGGGATCTGTGTGAGGAGTTATGCGCCGGTAAAGATCAATGAAAGAACTAGAAAGACCGATTATATTCTGTGATGACAGTTATTTGATAATATTCAATACTTCTGCAAAGATGTGGCAGACGACCTCCAGAAAGATGAAAGAAAAACCGGAAATTTACAAAACAACAAATAATATTGAAAAATAAAATAAAACCCAACAAATAAACTTATATCTCACATAGATCATATAGTGCTGGTCACATCATCTCAAGAAAGGTATAATAATAAAAGAGATATGAAGGTTTCAGGCTAAGGCGATCAAAGGCATGAAACAGTTCCTATAAAATGGCTGAGGACTCTTTATGGGGGCAAAGGTCATAACTGGAGTGGGTTTGTAAGGGTACCGGAGAGGAATGGGAAGTTCAGGAAAGCAGAGGTATCACTTGGCCATCCACAAACACAAGACACTGAACTGGACAGACCTTTCCAGAACACACTGCTCTTCTATTCTGATGAATTATAGAAGAGGTTATCCTCTTCCCTGTGGCTAAGAGATGAAAAAAATAAGTCTCTGATGACAGTGGTCTTGTAAGTCAGAATTACTTTGTGTGCTTTTTATACATTTTGTTTGACTGCGAGTCATTCACTAATGTGTATGTAAGTGTGTTCAGCTGGTTCCACAATCATATTAAAACAAGCACTCTAATATTCATGGAAACATGCTCCACTTCCCCTATGTCTGCAGATCCATTCCAAGCCTATCTGTGATGTCTGAGAGGTGGGAAAAATTATTAGGGAAAGGATTGTCTTAATAAAGGTTTCTGCATTATATGCTGAAATACCTTGCAAATACTCTTTTTGAGTCCGATTATTCCTTGACAACTTTGAAACAGTTTGGAATGAAAGTTTCTTGATGCTGAAATGGTCTGGGGAAATTAGTGATTTAGATGCCAAATGAAGGATGTAGTTACTCTCTTGCATAATGTAAAGAACAGTGAGTCATGCGGCTGAGATTTTGTGTGTAACTCAATACAAGAGGATTGTTTGCCATACTGGATAATGCCCTCTATGATACTAGCCCCCTCAGAAATAAAATGGTCACTGAGAAAAATATTTTTTTATTTGTTGTTCATCTTGATTTTGGATTTAAGCCAGGCAGCTGTTAAGATCCTCCTGGGAATATGGAATGCTTTTTCCTAGCAAATAATATTGTTTTATATTAGAGGATAAGTGGACCCAAAAGGTGTTTTATATTAGATTGAGAGACCAATAAGTCAAAAGTAAATATTTAATACATGACACAGAATGTCACACTCCAGGATTATGGAGTAACACAAACACTGTTCTAAAATACAGACGGTCTAGGTTATAATTCTATTGAAAGGTTTGTACCATACAAACAATATGCTGTATTATTTCTTTAAGAAATGATTTACTGTGTTCCCATGGGTTAGCCTACATTTCAAGATCATAGTGATGATAACATGCATGTTTTATGTCAAGAATGGTAATTGACCCTAATGAATTACGATGGAGAGGGGGAAGTAGTGTATTCCCATGAATGTCTGTGTGTCATTTGCCATATTTTTTCAATAAAAATAGTTCTTAGGCAGCAAACCTTTCTCCAGAAGAACTGCTAGTTAGTAGCATTTATATCAAGATGAGACTCCCAAGGATCTGAACAGTTGAAACATAGTAGAGCTAGCAGTGTTTATGGCAAAAATTGTCTTTGCTATTCCAGGGGCAAACGAGTGGCACATCAGTATGATAACAGTTGTTTATTATCCAACCATTTCTCTGTGACTGGTAAACCCTGTTGACCCTGTCCTATAAAAAGGTGCAGTGAATTAAGTTCATTTTTGTGAAGCTGGGTGGTGGCATATTTTCTTACAAAACAAGGGCAAATGTTATTGCTCTGGTGGGCCAACCTGTGGATGTCTCCTGCCGCAATTGTAGTGAAAGCCATGAAATAGAAGACAAGGTCTACTGTTAATCTACTTCTTTAGTTTTAGAACATAAAGATCTATGCTATGAGCAGACTCACTTGCTCTGTAATCAATGTTGCCCTTACCTACTCATTTCTGTAATGCCCAAAAGGCATCTCAGCACAAGTCCACTCTGATACACCTATTGTAATAAAGATGTTTCACTGTAAAAGCACTCTTTGTTTACCCATTGCACATTTTTTTTTTTTTTCTATTTGGGCAATTTTTGTGAGGTCCTAATTCCATTTTATTTCGCCCAGAATCATGCTCTAGGCTTCCTTGTATAATCAATAAAGGATATCTTCCCTGTATTACCATATTTCCTAGCTTAGCAGTCTTTGTACCTGAAGATGAGCTCAGTTCATCCTGCTTTTAATCACAAATGTTTCATATCAGATGAACTTTGAGCTCTCAGGAGTCACTGGAGGATGGAGCTGAATGATATTCTGTGCTCTTGGGAAAACTGGTTTCTTCTCACCACATGGGAACATGTAAGCAAAGTGTATTTATTGTCTGTTTCAGTTATTGTCTCACAGTCCTAGCATTAGTCTCTGTTGGAAGCTGATTGCTTGCAAGAACAGTTTGTTACTGCAACATGATGCTATAGTCTACAGGTACTGTTGTCCTTTCTGTTTCTGAGTATCACTGCTGCCTCCAGGTCTGCTCCAAGGTCAGTCCAAACAGTTCAGCAGTCCTCTCATGAGGCAGCTATTTCCTGATGATGCAGCCCAGTGACCTCGTCAGTACCTGAGGACAGTAGCTCGCTCCTGGGGTGGGAAAGTTTGTTGTGATGTTAAAACAGACTTCTTCTGTATTGGGGAGCAAAACTGCAATAAGAAATAACTGTTCTGGTGGAGACAGAGTACATTGTGTTGCAAAATGAAAACATGTAGGGCTCTAGTGAGGCTCACACCTTTCTATGCATTCATGAAAGCAGAAGAAAAGTGGAGTGGCTAAGGAGCACTCTATATTCACTGAAGCCAGTATTTTCTAAAGCATGTGCAGATCCCAATAGACATAGGCAGTCCTACCTGAGGACTCAATGGGATTTTGGTATCCAGGAGTATTTTCAGAGAGGAGGGCTGGCTGTGACCCACTTGCTTATGCACATGGTTCTCAATTTTTGTTGTCAAAAGGGCATGTGTCAGAATTTTAGGAGTTTCAGGTGACATATATGCCATGTGGGTGAACAACACATCAAACTCTTCCCCTTCTAAAGACTGTTGATATAAAGTTAGAAGCCATCAGATTTGTTCCTTATTTCAAAAGGTAGAGAGGTCAACGGTTTGATGCCAAAGGTCCAAGGTACAGTGCCTAGTGATGATGAATGTTTGGTATCAATTAGGAAAAAAAAAAAAAAAAAGGCAAATGTTTTCAGTCACACAATCAATCTCTTTCTGCCTCCAAGTAAAATGTGGTGACCAGATTTTCAGAATCTGCTCAGCTCTTTTGATAATCAGGCCCATAAACACCAAAGACAGTATTTCAAGAGCTTGTGTAAGCAAAAATAACCATTTAAGCATCATCTAAATTCCAGACTGGTAGAATAAGTCTAAATGGCCACTTTGTTGTCAATATACTGCAAAAAACCTCCATAATGATAAAAATGCAAGAAAATTGCTTCCTTCTGCTAAACTTTTTTTTGGACCAAGAATGAGTCTAATTTCAAGATGCTGTCACATCCTGGTTGGAGGTGGCTGTTTGTTGACAATGAAACTTGTTTCCTACTTCTTAATATGAACCAGAAAATTATCTGCGCACATTAAAACCAAAACTAAAATAGGCAATCTACTAAACTAACAAAAGCCTTTGTAGTATGGTTGCTGAGGTTTGGTTGGGTTTTGTTTTTCCTTTCTTTTGCCTCCTTCCTTTTTGCTGAATCAGTTGAAGCAGACTTCTCCTGTTCATCAGCCGGGTTTGTGGAAAGAGGCACTATTTTCTGTGAGAACGGCTCGTATCGTTGAAAAAGCAGAAGTGTTTCAGCACATAAGCTCCTTTGTACTTCGCTTAGCTGTCCTTTGAGGGCTAAATGCATGCAATGCAAGGACTTTCCTTACATTACTCTCCTGCTGTTCTGTGACACTGCTTCTGTTTGATTCATCTGCTCTCTACAAAACTACTTTTAAAACCTCGGTGCTAAGCAGTACCACCTCTCTGGGGCATCCTGCCAGCCAGAGTCCTTGGGTGCTCCCCTCACACTCCTAAACAGGAACAAATGCTAAGCTGACCAGGTGGGAGGGTCTCTGATCCCGTTACTGAGGATCTATTCCTCTCAAAGGGAAGTTTGCAAACAACCATCAAACTAGTGCATTTGCAGAGGGTTTGTGTTTGGAATGAGATTTCTTTCATGCCTTTGCAATGTCATTCTTAAATGCTGAAAAGGAAAAGGAAAAAAAACAAAAACAAAAACTAAACCCAGTGGTTTAATTTTCTTGGCGAGAACTGTAAACGTATATAACAGACTAAGTGTGGTGTAACATAACCAGACATCCCAACTGGTATATAATGAGCCAGATATTCCTATTTTTTAATTTATTTTTATTTTTTTTAATAGTGTTATATCCATCTGTCCTGAGAAAATTTTGATGAGAATTTTTCTTGGTTAGCTTCATGTCTTAGTCTCTGGGAGAAAACCTGAATAGCTAGGGTTTTTTTTTTTTGTGTGGGCTAGGCTTGTCTGGGCATTTGGTTCACATATGTCCCATAAACAGCCCCACCCCCACCTTTCTCCCTGTTTCCTGACATACTTTGCCGTTGCATCTTTTCAGTGGGAGTGTCTGCTCTCTCAGCTACTGATGGTTGACTTTTCAGCTGAGAATCAGCATAGCTAAGAGTATAGTATTGGAAGATCTGCTGTATAGTTTGCCACACTATTCAGTCATAAGTAGTAGCAGGGAAAAGATGCTCTTGTTTCATTTTAAAGAAACACTGTATAGGGTGTTAACAGCCTTAATGTAAAGGCACTTACAGGTTTCCAATCCAAACTGTCACTTAATAGAGCATCCCTAAAAAGGGATGAGGCTTGGATCTTTGCATGCCTCCCCTCACCTACAATTTTGTGGTGCTTCAGGAGAAAAAAAAAGGAGGTTACAGAAAGAGAAGGTCACCTCAGATAAGGGGAAAATATTGGGTGTTACAGCTCTGTCTTGCCTTCCTGATGGTAGCAATTAAGATGAACACGTGTAAGGAGAACATTGAGGTAGGGCCTCAAAATGCACAAGAGTAACTTAGATGCTCCGGAGTCCTAGAAGTATTCTCAGCTGTAAACCCACCCTCTGTTAGTCTGAGTCACTGCTGTGGCATCCTTCCTCCTTTTTTGACCAGGGTCCAGCCGCACTGAAAGATCTCACCTGAAAATGTGAGAGAAGAAAGTAGGAGAAGGACTTGGCAAAAGTTCCTGTGAGGCATAATTGACTGTTTTCTGTCACGCATAGATTAGTCAATTAGTAAGAGGAATTACACTGAGCTGCACCTGAGAGCAACATGCATTGGCAAACGCCAAGATGGATTCTGCACTCTTTTAGGCTTTACTTTGCAGCCATTACTTTTAACACAACTTTCCCTGTGCAATAACATGCAGGGGTTTTATGCTGTCGTGGAGTTTTTCTTTGGTAACATAAGCTGTTCTTGAAGCCCCAGGGGCATGTTTTGACCTGTTTTTTTTATGGTGGAAAAAAGCAGCTAGGGGAGGTTCTGAGTTTTATAACCCTACTTCTAGGCAGGCATCTTCATTAGCATATATGGAGCTGTTTATCTAAGAAATCCTGTGCTGGCCTGGAGGGCAGAGGTTGTTTGCACTGAAGAAATATCTTACTTGGGATCTCAGAAAGTTTTGGGGGTAATAAAAGAAACAGTGGCTCTTAACCTGGAAGATGAGTGAAATAATTACATTCCCTTGGAAGTATGAAGAAGGTGGGCTGGCCCATCGAAAACCAGGGTTTGCCTTTGAAGGGCTGCAATGCTACAGAAGTAGAATTAAAAAGGATAAATGTTAGCAGTGCTGATGATTGGAAAGTACAGCAGTCTGAGTACCTGTGTTATTTCTGGACAGTGCTTTGCCTCATTACTTAGCTGCTGTTCACCCCTGTTCCTCAGATGGCATCCAGGCGATAAGCACAGTTGTCAATCTGCAAGCGTGGACTTCTCAGTTGAGGGAGGGAAACAGAGGTGAGAATTCAACATGCTGTCCTTCCAGGCTCGGTTGCTCTCAGAGCAGAGTGCCACACAAGATGTCTTTCACTGAGAAGCTTCTCAGCCCCTTACTTAGAGGTGTCATATTTTCCCTTTCAGTCTGAAGAGGATTGTATTTTGTGTATATAGAGCAAAAATAACATGTGGAAATACAAAGTACAAACCAGTACTGAATACTAAAGTGAATTAAGTGAAACTCCAAATTGCTTATTATGGAATAGTTGTTTATAACATGAGTAAATGTTGCGCAGTGAGCTAAAGTTTCAGGCCAGTGAAAGGTCTCCTAGAGGACTTTAAGCACTTTCCTTTCTGCGTGTTTTCTATTTATGACAATGGGCATGCATGTATCCAAATTTCAACATACTGTGTATCATATTTTTGAGTGAAAATATTTTTATCCCTTCCACATCTAAGTTGTCCCGAGAGGCTGGACGTGGTAAAGCCTGTACTAGTGACTCAATGCCATAAAAGACGGGAGATAATCTTGATGCCACCTACTTGGTACTAACCTACCAATGCTCCTCTGTGGTATATAATGGGGTTAGAGACACTTTTCTTTCCCAGTTTTTATTCCACCAGTATCACTCAGCTTCACTTAAAGCTGAAGAGTTCCAGAGGGCCTGGGAGGGCCCTTGATGAAATCCACCCTTAGGGAATACTGTGTACTAATTAAAGTTTGTATTCACAGGATGTTTACAGAGAAAAAAAGAGTGTAGAGCTTGGAATGGGAAAAGCTGATGGGAATTTCAGGAGAATTGATAAAAAATGCCACAAATAGGTAGAGAAAAAGGGCAAAGCTGTCTAATCTTAATTTACTTCACATATTCTTAATTCTTGAAAAAACAGATTTATTTTTTTTTTAGATGTTATTTTCCTTACTTTGAAGAAAGAGAGGGGGGGAATTAGAGTGTGGGAAAAGCAGTTGTAATGGGGAAAGAAGTGTTTATTTCTGTGTGTCCCCTTTAAAATGAAGTATTAAGTATCCTTGAATACAAACCTACTCACAGAAAAATAGCAATGAATTGTTGTTGTGGGAATAATCAGACTTTGGAAAGAAGAAGAAATGACTTACCAGTTTCTTGAACTTAAAGTTTTCCCCATGGCAAAAGAGTTGTAAGAGAACAATACTGGTTAGCAAAAATCCTCTAAGAAGTGACAAACGTAGAAAGTTGGAGATCTGGGTTTGCGGTGCCCAAATTCCCTTTGGAGGGGAGAGCATAGAACAGTGGACAGAAAATAATGCAGTATGTCGCTGCAAGCAGCTAGCTGGCCACTCGTGGTACCGATGGAGAAGAGAAATGAAATCTTGGCTAAGATTTCTTAACCCTTCAGTCCATTAATTCATATCACAAGGTGAATTGTGGGAAGGGATGAGAGCTGGGAGAGGTTATGATTGCTGTAACTAATTAGAGCACTAGGCATGACGCATGTGGGGTCATGTATTGAGTTTGCAAGGAAAAAGGGCATAATAATTCAAAGGTAAAGTTTTAAAAAATTGAAAGGTAAATCAGGTTTTAGCATACTTCAGCCCACAAATATCTTAATTTTTGCCAGCTGAGGCTTCCTTTACTTTCATAATGGAAATCCTAAGAATGAAGGTAAAGCAGTAGAAAGTCCAGTAGGCCTGTCTGATGGAATAGACCTGGTCCTGAAATCCTGAAATTTTCCTCCTCAGTCGATGGGCCAAGTCTGGACACTGTGGATGATACTGAAAACTTTTTCTGAGTATAGGATAGTGGCAAGGTAGGATCTCTTGCTATTAGCACGTCCTGTTTATCATTAGAAATGCCTCTCTGCACCTCATTCCACTTAGAAGGGATTTCCTTAACACAGATGGGCTGCGTTACTCCTATGTGCCCTAATATTTTGAAACTGTCTTCTTCTGGCAATGAGATGCCAGAGCTTCAGAGAGTGTTATTATGCAGCACAATTGCCTTTCTAAAAGGTGACATGTTGGGGGATATTTAAAGAATGGTTCACAGGGATTTAACTGAAGGTTTCCCACTGATGTTAGTTTACCCCCTGCGAGTCTGACAGGGTAGATTAGGCCACATTGGGGGAAATAACATTCATGCTCAGTCAGTCACAAAAGACCACTGCTATTGTGTCACTCACTCCTGAGAGGAGACCGTGGGTATTAGCCATTGCAGTCCCAGTCTTGTTGACTTGAAACTTGTTAAGCCAGTTTTATATTCATTGAAGGAGTGCTTGTTGTAATAAGCAACTAAGCTGAAGCTCTGTGATCCTGTAGCTAAGGCTCATAAAGGAACTAAACCAGATTTCTTTAGCCTAGTGCTGAGAGAGGGGCCATTTTTTCCTGGAGTTTATTTGTTAAAAAGAAAATTCTGTTTAAGCAGTTTAGAGAGCTGGCCTGCTGTGTTCATAGAGAGCACGATGGTTTGGGCTGAGTCCAGCAGTCCTTCCTTCCCAAGCACTCTGGACATCTTTATCAAGTCCCTGAGGTGGTTAGTCCCCCTTTTTATCCCTTAGTCGTAGAGAGGGTTGTGGATTTCTGATTTGTTCTTCCTGCCTGCCTGACTCATCCTCCCATACTTCTTTTTTTAGCACTCGTCTGTTTGCTTTGCTCCTGCTGTCGGATACTGAAGAGTTAAAACTGTTTGAATCCACCGCAGTCTCTCTTCCCAGTGATGGGGGAAAAATAAATGTTCTGTTTCTTTACTTTACTTGAGATATGTCACAGAGGTTGCAGAAAAATACAGTAAGTGACAGCATCTTTCATGTTATTCTGTCATTTTTCTGAAATAAGAAAATTTCAAGCACTTATGAGTTAGGAACACTGACTCATTACCAACAGAAACAAACAATTCCAAATGTCTGAATAAAAAGAAAAAAAAAAAAATCCCACAATGTGGCTGCTGCTGTCAAACAGCAGAAAATAACCTGCTGATAATACGTCTGTATGGCCTGACTTCCTGAAAGGCAGTACAGCCAATCTTCTTGGAGTCCATATACACTGTAGTTTTCTTCCTACTTTAAAATTTAAAGAAACACATAAAAAAAATGCACAATGTTATTGTGTTACAGTAGAGTATATATGCATGAAAAAAAAAATTGCAATTAAGATCAAATGCAAAACAACAGACAATATATACCTTAAAGAGAGTATAGCACTTAACATTTATATATGTCTGGAAATTCATGCTCCATTGCAACATTCCCATGTACAGTTTAATAAGTAAATGAACAGTCAGTAAAGACAAAGCTAACTTGGTTTTATTTTTTGGACAACTGGACCAAATTAATTTTGCACTTGGAATCACCATATCTGAAAGAGAAACAAATTGTCTTCCTCACAGAAATAATTTGAAGTCAATCATTTCTATAACTGCATGTGGGTTTTTTGTGTTCTCTGAAATAGCTGTGTTCAGGTCAGGATTCCTTGTTTCTTTGAGTGGACTCTGTTTGCCATTTTTTAATATTTATTGCCTGAAGGCATTAATCATAAACCATTTTCTGTGAGTAGTTGATATGCAAACAGTCAAAGTTTATATTGTGTTGCTTAGCTGTAGCTGGTCAGAAACTCACATATAATTTCTATTTCTGGATTGAATGACCATGCATGCTCTGCCAGGGTGAATATTTGCATGGGTGAATTGAAAATCCCACTTCTGTGTATGCTTACTTGAAATTCACTTCCACATTTGTGCCAGAAGAATTGGATTGCTGAGAAGGTGAACACAATGGGAAATTCATTTAAAAATGGAGTGAAGCTCTTTGCCTTGATCTAGAACTGACATTGCAATAAGAATTTTAAGAGAAGAATAATAAATATAAATCTGTTTACTTTTGAGTGGTGATGAACTGTTTTAAAGTACACACTTCACAGTGTATTTTTCGCAACACTATTATTTCTTTTCATGGGATCAATTAGATTTCTACAGGTTTAATTCTTTGCTCTTGATTTTAAAGAATTTTAAAAGCATTCTTGGCTGCATCTGTAGATATGCTCTCATATGTTCCTTCTGACTTCCTGCTACATAGCAGGACTATTGCTCGTGTAGTAGGACGATCAGTCGGGTGCAGGGAAGCAAAATGTACTTGCAAAATTGCTGCCCTTCCTTACTGACCTGAATGTTTTATGTACTAGAGGTTTTATCTTTAGCTATCTTTGTTCGCTCTTCTGTGAGCTTAAGCTAGAGCTTTTAATAAATAGTCCCTGCTGCATTTTCAAAAGCATCCTTCATTGATTTGGAAATCAATAAACCATATCTAACAAATCTGACCTGCTAATGAATAAGGATTTGCTCAAACTACTGTTTAAAGCCATGGAAATTTTATATTGAGCCCAGGAGTGATTATTTAAATGTTGGTTAGTTAACAGGTCATATTCTTTTGAATGGTACTATTAATTTCAACAGCACTATTGATTTCCTTCCTATCAAATCTGAATTGGTAGCAAGTTCCCAGACCAGTGCTGTTAGTTTCAATTGATCCAGCAACTTGGTTTGGCAAAAATATTGTGAAGAATGTGTGCTGTTAGTGTGCAATAAATCCTGTTTCAATGTCAATTTTTGTTTCACTCCAAAAATCCCAAATCAAATATAACAGATATGAACATTCAGACTAAGGGCTCAAATGAAAATTATACTTTTGTCCTAAATAATATGTGTGACATACAGTCCATGATGTTCAGTAGAAAATTAACTCCAAATATTACAGTTCTATTGAAAGCTTTTTTATTTGAAAATTGAGCTGGAAATCTTTGAGGAGCGCACTTCTATATGAAAACCAAAAGACATCCTTTGTGCTGTTCATGGTACTTGAACTTAGTTTTGACTGAAACTAAGCTGTTCAGAGCAATTGGCTTTTCCCCTCTTTTTGCCCATATTGCTTTCCACTCCTTTTCTACTTTCCATACAAAAATGGTCAAGTCCCTACACCTCAGAGAGAGACCAAAGTTGCTGCATAAGAAATGTGGATTTATTTTTTTTTTAAATGTTTCACATTAATATGATAAATTAGTCAGGAGGAGAGTCTTCAAAATCACAGGCAAGTGAAGTGTTAAGTGAGCCAAAACCCTGGTGTGTGCACCTGGCTCAGAAGAGTAGGCAGCATGAAGTATAAATTGCAGTGTAAGTGAAATATACAGATTTTCAGTGATTCTCTGAAGGCAAATCAGTCCAGTGATCCATATTTTGTGAGTCAGTCTGTGGTTTTTTTTCTTCCTTTTACGTATCTGCTCGGCAATGTCAGTACTTATTTCTGTGGCACTGGTAAACCTCCACCGGCTGCTGGGCTTGGATTCTGTGTTTCCAAATATCTGGAAATTGCATGCTTTGGTTTTTCTCTGCTCTGAGTAAACTGTATCTTTCTCGACTGCCTCTGAAAGCCTTCCAAGAAACAGGAAGGATGTTACCCTTCATAACAAGGGGATTTCTCATCCCACTGTTGCTAATACCCTCGTTTCTTATCCCTGTCTTCCCTACACACTAAGACAGGTATGCACACCCTTTACCCTCCTGTTTTAGCTCTCCAGGTACCTATGACAGTGAACAAAGGTTTAGACTCCATTAAGGAGTCTGGTCTCTCAGTTCCTGACTACAGACACTCTTTGAAATCATATTGCACTTTGTCTGCTGCTTCTGCAGCCATCGCCTTCAGCTTGATCCTGCAGCTCAGGAACAGTCATACTGGAATTTAAGGTAGTTATCTGTCATGTATATTAATGATCATTGTAACTTTATGCACTTACCCTTCTTATTTGCCACTGAGCTCAATAATATTCCATACATTGGCAAAACTGGAGTTAAACAGTGGTGAATCAGGCTTTATCTATTACACTGATTCTTTCTTAGAAATCTTGACATGTACTTTGAAAGTGTAAGGTTAGGAGATGTTAGCCACATAACAATTGACCCACGCTTAGAAACACTGGAGGAGATGTCAGTCATACAGTGGAATTTGGAAGTAGTGATCAATAATTTATACTAGTGATCACTCGGCCTTTATCTAATAACCCATTCTGTACTTTCCACAATATAATTTCATTTGGTGTTAGTGATCACTGCTTTTCCACTTATAGTGATCTGATTAGACCTTGAAATATTTCCATTTTTCAAGATATAGCACATCTTCTGCAACTCTATGTAACATATATTCAGGTAGAATTTGATTAGACTGGGCAATTTACTTGTGATTCATGCCTAGTTTAAGATACTGAAGCAGGCAGGAAGGCGCCAGTACAATTTTAAGCCATCCAGGGCACCAGTTAAAGAGCCTTTCTATGTCCTTGATACATAATGAACATTTTAGTTACTTTCAAAATCACATCAGATTTGCTGATTGCAAAAACAAAACTCAAACCAACCTGCCAGGAGCCCTTGCACATGCAATTTTTTTCCTCTTGTCAGAAATCTAATGTGCAGGAGAAACCTACGCAGGTTACTATACCAGGAAGGACCACTATAAGACTATTTTGGGTGGTGGGGCTAGGAGGAGTTTATTTGTCTGAGCCATGACTATAGCAGAAATTAGCATTGACGTAGGCAAATATCACCTGGTTTTTACAGAACACAGTTTAACAATAGTATTTGTTACTGGCCTAACTAAACATATATGTGTGTATATATATGTATGTATGCATTTATATATTTTGTGTGTATACTGGTGTGTACTTGTATGCATGTATACAATGTGTATAAAATATGTATATTTATGTGGGTGTGAATTTGCATACTTATTGCTATACCTATCCATATGACATATACATACACAACAGATGGTGCAAGAGGATGCTGGGACAGATTCGGATGAGGGCTAGAGCAGGATGAAGCAGCAGGATCAGCCAGCATCACCTGTGGCCACTTTATGATCTCTGGCTATGGAAATGGCCTCCAGGTTGAAATTAAGGCCAGCGAGGGTTGAGGCTTGTACAGTCAGGGGTGTCCAAAAGGCTCACATAAGAACTGCTCCTGTCTGGCTATTTGAATCTCTTCAGGGTTAACATCTGAGCCATTCCTAAAGTTAAGGTTCAAGCCATGAGAACAAAAGGGTAAATGTTAGAATTGGAAAGAGCCAGCATAAAATATAAGGGCAGAGCTTAGCCCAGAGACTAACAGGGATGTTGGGCTTATGCCACCAGGAGTTATCCCTGGGTACAGCAGTCAACAGTCTTGGGCAGGTACCAACACGGGCCATCTTTTCAGTTTTATCATAAGACCTGGCAGTCTTTGATCTGCATTAAGGAATCAGCTCGTGTCTTGCATAGTTACAGGAGTTTGACTTCAGGATGGGTTTAGTGAGGAAATCTCAGCCCACCTGCTTTACTTTGCCCAGAGGGGTCAGACGGACAGTGTAAATAAGTTGCTAGCATTAAGGTGACCCATGACGACCCTAACACTTATTTTAAAATGAGATGGAGAGTCACTTTAATGAACATGTCGCCAGCTTCATCTCAGATCTTTTTCCTTGTCTTTCTCTATATTTATTAGTTTGGAGTGGAATTTGCTATACAAAGGTAGGAAGTAAACTTGGTTTATACAACTCCTGAAAGCAAACTTCCTCACAATGCCCTGATCAGTTTGTTTCTCTCATCTACAGGACTTCATCTTGCTCTTTCCCTGGACTAAGTCTTAATATTCAGCTTCATTAATTTCAGAGGAGCCCCCAGAGTGGACTGGGACATAGAATAACCCCTAGTCCTATTTTTTCTTGGGATGAGTGAAAAGTAATTTACCAAAGATCATGGAAGTGTATAGCTTAGTACATTCATATAATTCTCTAAACATTGATTTAATTCTAATTCCACAATTTTCATAAATGGCTTTTGCTTTAAAAAGGTACATTTCAACATTATAGCTTATACTAAAATTAATTGCTGTCATATCTAAGGTGGTCTAGCATGAAGATAAAGAACCTTTGTGGTGTCTCAAAGGTCCCTGAATTTTGAGTCTCATTTTTTTTTCCTCCAATGTTTCCATGTGAAGTCAGTCAAGAAAATAACAATATGAATTAATTATTTATTATGCCTCATCAGTCTTTCTTTGGTGTGCACAAGCAGGAACTTTTTAGTATTCCTTTCAGTCATGTTAGCAGAACCCAGTAAAAAGAATAAGTTGATGAAACTAATAGACTGTGTTCTTATTCCATTGGTTTGGTCTCTTTGCTAAAGCATTGTCTATAGTTTAGCTGGCACTGATGATGTCCATAGTATGCAGGCAGAATTGTGTGGCCAGAGGGAGACGTTATCTACCACAAATTATCTATCATGAGTTACCTATTGCAGCCTACCATGCTATTTTGTTTTTTTTTAAGTATTCTCAGAATTGTTCTGTCTTGACTACAGTTATGCCTCTGGACACACATACGTTCAAAAATCTTTCACTTTGCCCTGGGTTTGATTAACTCTTTACCCTTTACTCCAAGTTTAATTAACTGAACTTACATCAAAACCAATAAGCATTATGGAGTGGAATTCAGATATCATTAAATGATGCCTCTTACTTTTCCCTCAGTCATCTAGGGCCTTTAACTACTGCAGAAATATGTACAAGAGCAATGTATAAAGTACACATTTTCGCTAATATTATAATTATGCTTTTCTGTATAGGGTAGGGACCTCTTGCTTTTGCTTAATTAAAATGGAGCAACTAATATTCCAAAAGAACAGAACTTTCTACATTAGTAATCTGGGCATTCACAAAATCCACACAAAGGTATATTTGAAACTGTTTTTCCATTGATTTTCTCTTAGGATTTGGAATTGATAGGTCAGAAAAACTTCATATTTTTATGTTAATTAGATCCTAAATTTTCTGAAATCAGGTCAGCAGTGATCTAAAGAGGGATGCTCATGTCTTCTAAGTCAATCAATGTTTCAACTAGAAAACAAACAAGCAAACAAAGAAAAACTTTAGAGAACAGTGTAAGAACATTTACCGACTAAATAAATGTAAATGAGCTACAATGGACAGACCCCTTAGTACTGTGGTTTAGCAGCTTTTTATTGCACTAATAAAGATCTGAAAAAGGTTGCTAATCTGTTGCACTACAGACACACCCAAAGACTTTGCAATTTAAACAACCAAGAAAAATCTGTAAGAAAGAAAACGTGGGGGTAGATAAGCTGGTTTGCCTGCGGGTGAACGACAGGTCCCATAATGAAAACTGGGTTTCCCATTCCAGTACCCCTCCAGAGTTCATAGTATGTTAGGTCTTTCATCCCTCACACTCCGTTAAAGTAAAAGAAGATTGAGAGGTGACTTGATTATAGTGTAGATAGGAGTAACTTCACAGGGAGAAAACACTGGCTACTGAAGTGTTCTTTAATCTAGAAGACAAAGGCATTACAAAGTATAATAGCTGGAAGCTGAAGTCAGATAATTGCAAATGAGAAAGAGTAAGAATCTTTACTCAGAGAAGGTGATTAAGCAGTGGGGGAAAACATATCAGAAGAATTCTCAACTTTCCTATCAATTAAAGGTTTCCACAGCATTTTCAGATGAAATGAAAAACAAATTTTCAAAAGAAAATCTTTGTCTGGAAACATATGTGTGTTTTTTGATGAAAGCAGAATCTTTCATCAGTGATTTTTTTTTTGTTTACAGTTGTTTAGATTTTATTTCACCAGCTGTTATATTCAGATTAAGAAAAAATAGACAATATTGCAACTGCATTATGTATTTTATTTATTAGTATAGAAGATGGCCTCCTGGAGTTATGAAATTGTCAGAAACCCAGCTTCAGAACAAAACCTTCAAAAAACCATAGGATTCCAGCCTTTTGGCTGGAGAGGAAGCTACAAAAGTGACTCAGTATATCTCAAAGTCTCAGAAATCAAAAAACAAAGGGTAAGAAAGACAAATTAATGTTTAAAATCATATGAAAATGTTGTCTACATTAATGGTTTGTTGAATACTTGAAATGAAAAGAAACTTGGATTCCAGGTAAAAGAAATAAGTTGAGGTGTCTGAAAATATTTGAACTTTTTTTTTTTTGGCATTTTGATGTGATCTTCTTTCTTTGTTTTTTAAATTAAAATGACCAAATATCCCATTTTCAAATAATGAAGAAACTCACAATGCCTGTTGTTAGGAAACATCTGCATTATTGTAACCTTACAAAAAGCGATACCTCTACTTTTCCATGTCTTTCCACTGTGGTTTAAAATTTTTTGTTGTACCGTCAGAAAATAGCAGCTTTGATCCTTCTGAGGAAGTTTTCACCTTCTGAACTCTAAGACTGACTAGGTCTTAAATACCACTAATTGAGGGTTTGCAGCATCGGATGGGCATAAGTCTTGCTTCTATTTTAGCATTTATATTTTTCACTGCACTCCCTCCTATGGAAGATCAGTCTAAAGATAGTCCCAGAAAAAGTCTGAAATGCTCCAATTAACTTCTGTTATACCAAGATAATATTGGTCTCAGATTTGACTCCTTCAGTGGCTCAGATAAACACAAATCAACCTAGTGCAGTGTCCTGAATGAAAGCATGAACCCAAACCCAAGCTGTTAAAAGGCTGCAGCCACGTTACTTGTTTGTGCACTGCTGGGAGAGGATGAGAAACTGGAGGTGGAGGGAGGGAAATGGCTCTGTGGTGCTCCTGCTTCCATTGGTCTCCTGTTACAGACTTGTCTCAGTGTCCAAATAAAATGTCAAAGGCTGCAAGAGACATGCAGAAGCAGAGTGATCTGAGAGTGATGGCTGTCCTCGGTGCAGGCAGAGGGTGAGGAGGGATAAGGTCATATCTGACTTTAGAGTGTTCATGGTCACTATAGCTGCCCGCAGGTCCCCAGGCTTTAAGGGGGTGTGTTGTCCCAGCATTACCAGACTTCTAGGGGAATAAATTAACAGTCCTTTTCTTATATAATGCCCTGTTTGTTAACCCATTTTGCATTTCAAAGGAAAACAGCCTGTTGCACATGAAAACTTGGAAATTTTGTCTTGCATCTGAGAAGTCTGGACTTCTGCTAGCAGGATGCAATGTAGGCTGCAGACTCTACCACTCACGTAGTTCTTCCCATCCACTTCCTGTTCCTGGAGCCATTTGTTTGCTCCCATGGGAAAGGAAGGCTCTTGTGAACAGCGCATTGTTTCCAGGACTGCATCTCTAGCACAAGGCAGAATGGAAATGTAGGAGATGTCAGGCGAAGTATTTTGAAAATTTGCAGCTATCTTTTTCTCCCTATTAAGAAAAGGGTCATAAAACATTCTTCTGTCTTGCCCTGATGGACTTAACTGCCCACTTGAATCAATATTATAGAAATGATTTTCAGACTCAGCCTATAACAATTCCAGTTTCTCAGTCAAAATATACCAATCACTGCACTCAAAGAAAAGCTGACTTTAGTTTATTGTCTAGTAAATTGCTTGCCAAAGTTGCATAGAATAAAAGGTAGAGTAGGAATACCTTTCTGATCTATGTGCACATTGCCTGTAACCACAAGTTCTTAGTCCATGTCTGGAACTCATAGGTATTAATAACACATGAATAAGAAGGCATAATTATCAGATATTGATTGAAATGAGTGGAAGAGACATTTACCACATGTTCTTTAGCTGGAAGAGAAGAAGAGAAAGAGGGAGAGATTGCAAGGTTATACATTTTAACATGGGTCATGCAACCTATTTATAGCATCCTTCCAGTACCTGAAGAGGCCTACTAGAAATCTGGTGAGGGACTGTTTACAAGGGCATGTAGTGATAGGACAAGGGGTAACGGCCTTAAGCTGAAGGAGGATAGATTTAGATTAGATATTAGGAAGAAATTCTTCATTGTGAGGGTGGTGAGGCACTGGAACAGGTTGCCCAGAGAAGCTGTGGATGCACCATCCCTGGAAGTGTTCAAGACCAGGTTGGATGGGTGTGTTGGGTTTGCATGGCAAGGTTTTGGTAGCGGGGGGACTACAGGGGTGGCTTCTGTGAGAAGCTGCTAGAAGCTCCCCCTGTGTTTGATAGAGCCAATGTCAGCCGGCTCCAAGAAGGACCTGCTGCTGGCCAAGGCCAAGCCAATCAGTGCCTCTGTGATAACATATTTAAGAAGGAGAAAAAAAACAGCTAGAGGGAGCTTTTGCAGCCAGAGAGAGGAGTGAGAAGATGTAAGAAACTCTGCAGACACCCAGGTCAGTGCAGAAGGAGGGGGAGGAGGTGCTCCAGGCACCGGAGCAGAGATCTCCCTGCAGCCTGTGGTGAAGACCATGGTGAAGCAGGCTGTCCCCCTGCAACCCGTGGAGAAAGGATGAGGGGGTGAAGAGATTCCACCTGCAGCCCATGGAGGACCCCACACTGCAGCAGGTGGAGGCAACTGAAGGAGGCTGTGAGCCCGTGGGAAGCCTGCAGTGGAGCAAGCTCCTGGCAGGACCTGTGGAGCTGTGGAGAGAGAAGGCCACACCAGAGCAGGTTTTCTGGCAGGACTTGTGACCCTGTGGGGGACCCATGCTGGAGCAGTGTGTTCCTGAAGGTCTGCACCCCATGGGAGAGACCCATTCTGGAAGAGTTCATGAAGGACTGTAGCCTGTGGGAAGGACTCACGTTGGAGAAGTTCCAGAAGGACTGTCTGCCGTGAGAGGGACTCCGTGCTGGACCAGGGGAACAATGAGAGGAGTCCTCTCCCTGAGGATGAAGAAGCAGCAGAAACAACATGTGATGAACTGACCGAAACCCCCATTCCCCGTCCCCCCTGTGCTGCTGGTGGGAGAGGAGGTTTGAAGCTGGGAGTGAAGTTGAGCCTGGGAAGATGGGAGGGGTGGGGGGAGGTGTTTTAAGATTTGGTTTTGTTTCTCATTCCTCTACTCTGTTCTGTTCGGGAATAAATTAGATGAATTTTCTCTCTCTAAGTTCAGTCTGTTTTGCTCGTGATGATAATAATTGAGTGATCTCTCCCTGTCTTTAACTCAACCCACAAAGCTTCTTGTTACGCTTTTTCTCCCGTCTGGTGAACGAGGGGAGTGATAGAGCGGCTCTGGTGGGCACCTGGCCCCCAACCAGGGTCAACCCACCACAATGGGGCTTTAGGCAATGTGGTCTAGTGGAGGGTGTCCCTGTCCATGGCAGCGCAATTGGAACTAGATGATCTTTGAGGTGCCTTCCAACCCAAACCATTCTATGATTCTATGATTCCATGGTATCTAAGAAAGCACAGCCTTTCCATTTGATGACCAAGTCTCTCTCTTCTCTCTCTCTCTCTCTCTGCTTGTTGTGTCATTGTAGAGCTCTTATCATACAGCCTTTTTGGTGCTCAGGTTTGTTTTCTTGTATAGTCAGGAAAGTCATAGAATGACAGCTCACACTTTAACTTTCAAGACAAATTAATGGGAACTCCTTATGTTGGGAAACAATGAGTGACTTGATATAACTTCTGAACAGGGCGAAGTGTTGTGGTCACCACATACATTTGCTTCTGTAGAGTTCCTGACTCCAAGTAGTCTCAGTCTCTGGCCAGATGGGACTAGCAGCATGGAGAGGATGTGAAGCCATGTTCTGTATTTTGTCTGAGTTAATGAGTATGAGAATTTGAATATTATAAAGCTGAAAGATATATAGTTGGGGTTTATGAGGACTTCTGCTAGGATTGTTCATATTTATTGATTTTTTTTAACATTTCTGAAGTTTTGGCAATGATGTTATACACTGAAGAGATCCCTACAGAGGAAAGAGTAGTACATTAATATCCCAAGCAATTTGGCTTCCAAACATTAAAAAAGAGAAAGAACTGGGGAAAAAGACTAAGAGATGGTGAAGGCACAATGCCTCACACAAATGGGTGGTGCTGCCACTCATTTCCTTTCACACACAACTTTCCAGACACAGAGGTGCAGACCACAGCCAGGTCTGGGTTTACTCTTTTGGGTTGTCTTCCTTTGAATTTTTTGACTCTTTCCTATAACATCCCTCCACAAACCATCAGCAAGACAATTCTCATCTTCTTCTTTACCATCTCCAAGGGCACATGCTGCCTTTGAGGTACTGCATAAGAAGGTCATAGTCAATACTTCACAGTCATCTTTACATCTTTGATTCTTTTTCCCCAAGACTCGATGGACTGAGTTTTGTTCCTCTAAGTATCGTCAATTCTTCTTCAAGATAAGCTCTTTATGCACCTATTTTTCAATTTCTGGGGACTAATGAGGTGACTTTCAACACTGCACTGTCCAACACAGTGTTGGGGAGTCACAACACGTACATCTTTTTGGCTGGCTGATACTTTACAGTCACATTCAATATCCTATAGATACACTGCAATTACACTGTAATTTGTCTTTGTATCTCACATTTGTGTGATATATAGTTGTACACTGTAATCTGGGCTCTAAAAAATGCATTAATTACTCAGCACTGTGATTATGCATAGCTAATTCATCACTGGTATAGTAAACTTTGGTTACATGTTTTTTTTAGTATGGTGTTATTAAGCGTGCAGTCAGATATACTATACCTGGATTTCAAAAGCAAACATTAAAAATATCAGACTGTGGGATAAATGCTAAGATATTCTATGTTGTGTTTCATTTTTATTAATGGCAACTGTCATATAATTTGCAGTGAAGCTGTCATATAATTACGCTCTACCATGAAGTGCATCTTCTTTCAGGTGAGTTCTGCAATGATTTTCCATAAGATATCTGTGCTACTGATGATTTTCTGATAGGCTTATCTCCATTCTCATACATTAACTGAATTATGGCAGAGGCACTTCTCTCACTACAACATCTTAAAGAGAGAAAGAACTTTTTTTTTTTTTCTTTCCTGGCAGTCTCAAGGAAAATCTTCTGTTTTCCTTGGGGATGGCTTCATTATAAAATGATTTCTTCTGTTCTTTCCTATCAGGGAATGGGTGTCTATATTTCCCTTTTCATTTACCCTTTTTATCTCCTCCTAAGCTTTTCTCTTCTATCCCTCTTCTCCTTGCATTTTTTTTACATCTTCCATGTTCTGTTTCTCTCCCAGCTTATTATGAACTCTCTCAGCTCTCTCTCTTTCTGTCTTTTCTGAACAAAAACTGATAAAAGAAAAACACTGCTGATCCAACAGACTGCTGGGAGGAACTTGTGTTTACATTTTAAGGTCTTTGGGAAATGCTCCCTTTTTCTTGTTTTACTAAGTGTAACACAAGAGTCCAGGATCATGATGAGAGCTTCCTTGTACTACCAAATTACACATAAGTAATGATAGGACGTGTATATGACATCCGTGGTTGAAATCTCCTTATCAACACGAGTAAGGGAGGTCTTTTAAAAAACTGAAGGAGACATAGAGTAGAGGTCTTATACTAGTTTTAGGGAAATTAGTCACTTCTTATCTGATGACTACTGCAGTTCACCATATTCAGGTCTAGTCTGTAAGGGTAAGATTAATTTCATCTGTTTTTAAGGATATGATTCAGGACACTACATGAGCACTTAACAGTGTACCCTAGACTATCACACCTGGCTTCAGCAGGGTACTCCAGAAGGTCTTGTGGTCAGTAGCAAATCCTTATGAAAGACTATGTGAATAAAGAGAGAGATAGAAAACTCAAGTCTTCCAACTCCAGCAGAGATGTCTATTCTCAAAGTGTTTGAATTTTCTGAAATTAGGAGGTTCTTTGAAACTGTAGATGTATTTACTTAATTGCATTCCCTTAACTGTATTCCCTTAAATGAAAATGTAGTCCCTTAATAGTAGGGATGTATGATTTTTACATATGGTGTTTACATGTATTTATGTTCGTATTTTATTTAGAAACAAATTAAAATGGAAAATAATATTACTGCATCACTCCATGGCTATTGGTTAGATGAATACTGTAATTTGGCTTCTGTTCATGTATTTATTATTTATTTACTTATTCCAGAGACTTAAGCAGCCGTGGAAGATGATCATATGCTTGCAGGGCTATGAGCTCCGTGAGCTTGCTGCTCAAGTTATTGCTTTCTGTCTCGAAGTGGTTCATCCTAGCCCTGCTCCATTTGCTCCTCTCACCCAGCTCAATACACTGGAAAGTGATAAAAATTTTGCTCAGTGCTTATTGTTCCCAGACTAAAATCTTCCATTGATTCCTATGGCCACTGGATGAGGCCTGAAATGAATGAAAAAAAAAAAAAAAAGAAAAAAAAAAAAAAGAAAAGAGAGTTATGCTGAGCTGATGGTTTATTCAAAAGAACAAATTATAGATGAAGTGAGGGCAATTACTAGAATGAAAAGTCCTGACCTGTGCCTAGCCTGGACTCAGGAGTGACAAAGATTATCTAAACTGATCAGAGCTTGTGTTGGATTAAGATATGTTGAGGCTGGCTGTGGTTTGCTGAAAGGAAAAACAAGCCAAAATGGCAATGATTTATACAAGGAAGAAAGATTATCACAACAAGCAGCAAATGAATGAATTATTAATTATTCAGTCCTGGGAGGAAATTATAACACTCTTAAAGAAGCAAGCATGCTAAAGAAATGCAGCAATAAGGAAAGCTGCTCTCAAAGAAAGAGCAATACTTATTTGACAAATCTGCCAAGGAAATATGAAGCCAGCCTCCTAAATTAAGGTAGAAAGTGAATAATTTGAATGGGACTATTAATACCATTAAAATTGATTGCTTTAAGATTTGTTGTTGTGCTGTTAGATTAAAAGATAGATCAATGTCAGTTTTGTATGGGAGCCCCTCCCACACCAATCAATCAATGACTCTACAGCTGCTGCCCTCCATCCCTCCCAGCACATTCTTATTTCTCTTCCACCACTTGAGTTAGGGGATGCTCGTTTACTTAAACCCTTTGTTTTTCCATGAGCACAATCTGTACCACGTGGGGGATGGCAAATAATCCTTGCTATAGAGTCCTCCTACATTGTGCTTACACTATATACACTGTGGTTAGGTGCAAAGTTAACCTATCTGTGCTCTGAGTTGAAAGGAAAAAGGATACATGAGGGAATTAATAAAGTGCTGAGCTAATGAGAGCTGTTGAGGAGCTGAGATTATTAGCACATGATGGGTAATGCACTGACATGGGTCACCTAAGGGCTGGGTTTTTTTCTTTTTTTCTTTCTTTTTATTTTTTTCCACCCCTTTCTTCCCCCCCTCCTCCCCCAGTTCTGGACACAGACAGAATCAGTTCATTTGTGCCCACAATAAGCTCCCATTGATTTGCAGCATGCAGTGTAAACATACAGCTAGTGAGTGGCTTTTTTAGATAAAGAATGTCAGATATTAATACTGGTAACTACAAAATCTGACTCGAATGCAATTTATATTGGTGATGACTTTGTCTGATAGAAATCTAACCTTGAACCCTTAGCATGTCCTCCTAAAGCCTATCAATAGTATTGCTGACAATAATATCCCACAAATCTTCAGCATCACAGGCCTTGATTTGTGCCGTGCTATAAAAGTTCCATTAAAGTGTCCTTTTACATACTGACTGGATTCAGTCTCTGGGCTCATCCACATTCAAAGCTGTTCAGAAAACATCTTGCATTATGCAGGTATAAACCTCAAAAAGAAGATCATGCGAAGCCATCTACTGTGGACTCCCGTGGGCAGGAGGGAGTTGCTGTGGCTGCCTCCGGGCTTGTGGTACGCTGTTCAGAAGAGTAACCCTTGGGACTCTGCTTCTGCCTCCAGGGTACCCCTGCTGCTGCCACTGCTGTGACCGCTTGGCATAGGAGGAAGCTTATTTACCCTCTAGAGTTCAAATCTACTGCAGCATCTTATGATGCATCTTGAAGTACTGGTTGCTATCCTCTAATGGGCAAATTTAGCAAGTACATGTCATACCACTAATGCTTGCTTTCTGCCCATGTGTGAGAAGGTGCCAGGAAGGGTGTCTCAAAGGGCCAAAGCCATTGGAGAGGATGCTTTCAGAGTACCCTCAACAAGTAACTTTGAAACTTGATTGTAGACTGCAGCACAAGGTATGACTAAACTATATGTAGGTATACCTGATTGATAGGAATTTAATCATAGCAGCACAGACTTTCTCTCTGCTTCACTAGTTTCCCACAGTACTGGACAAGCCTGCCTTGGAGTTCGTGCTGCAATAACTGTAATGGTACTAATGTTTGATATAACCAGATTAAGCATTTTAAGACTTACGGACAGCAACAACCTTTCCTTATAATAGAGTTGATTCATACTGACACCCAGAATCAGTGGATAATTTGAGCCATGATCATAGCAGATAGCGAAGCCTATGGACCACATTAAGAGTGCTTCAGATGAGCATCTGAGCCTCCTGAGAAACGAAGGGCGTAAGTCAAATCCATATGACTGTGGCATCTCACTGAAACCTTTTCATTCCTGGTAGTACTTTTGAGAGTGGTGACACGAACAGCATGATATGGAATCATATTAATAAATGCATGCAGGAATGGTAAGAAGTTGTAAATTGTCCACTAAAATATTCTACCAAAAATGTAAAAATGTCATCCATTCNTTTTTTTTTTTTAATTCCCCTTGGAGTCATCTTCTTCCTCATTGCAGTGCACAATCCCCCAAATTGTGGGGGTCCTAATTTCAGAAAGAATACTGAGGTCAGTGCTCCCTGAATCACTTTATAATGCACTACATTTACATTAGAATCAAAGCAAAGGGTTACACCCTTCAGAAATATTAAACTGCACAAATGGCTGTATAGGTATATAGTCCACAATTACACAGGAGCTGTGGTAATCTTTTTTTCAGTCAGGATATTTCGGAATCTTCCTATTTCTTCTTCCTAATGTTAACTTGATTTCACTGATTGGATGTAGAAAGTACCTGTACCACCATATTCTCTCAGTGTTTTAAGAACAGTGTATGCAGGTCTAATCAATGTGGTGCTAAAATGCCGACACAAGTCAAAATAGGTTTTCTAGTCTAGGTGTGAAATTTCCCCTAAAACCTCCTTAGCGTAGACAAGGTGTGAAGTGCAAGGTACAGCCAGAGCATGGTAACAGCCACCTTCAAGTTTTATATATTCACTCTTCTCTAGAATACACACTTGCAAGAGAATTGGCCTATTTACAGGAGGAGGAGTTCTCTTGAAAATCCTCCGGGAACTGCCTGCAGTGAATGTGATAGAGCTACATATATTGCTCAAAAATAAGAGGAAGAAAATATGCCCCATCAAGATGCTAACCAAAAAGGACACACTTTCCTCATCTTACACTGTAATTATTCTGTCTGCATTATATCTGTTATGGAGATTATGGCAACAAAGAAAAAAAATCTGCATTTTAGAAGGACATTGTGACCGGCAGTAAGAATGGCAATATGGTGTTACTATTTTCTTTTCCTTTAATGTTAACATCCACTCATCCTTATCCACAAAATGAGGTAATACACAGGAATAAGCAAGAAAAAACTGAAAGGCATACCTACATCTCTGTTTGGCAGAATCACCTAATTAAATGAATCCAAACTACTGCTTGTTGGATATAACACTTTATAGTGAAGGACACATATTTTCAAAGTACTATGCTAAAAGGAAAATCCCAGAGAAGTTAAACATTGATTATAAGCAGACTACCCTGTGTCAGAAAACAAATATATGTACATCTTAAAAGAAACCTTTCTAGTTAGATAGCAGTTAAAGAGCTCTACTCACCCAAAGGTTTGTATGGCATAAAGTATTGAAGATTTATTCTTGTATGTGTTCAGATAGTGCTGCTGTCTTGGTAGCTTATGATGTTTTTTGGCTCATTGATTTATTTTTCATTGATTTGTATGAATCTAGGTTTCCTGAGAAGGTACTCTGTCTTAGGAGTTTTTTTGGAAGGTATTAAAATGATGAAAGCAGTTGACTTGATAGCCTTGGGGACTGAAGACATCTATTGAAGCTCTGTTGTTTAACAAAACCTGATGTAAATTTCCCCACACTAATCCATTAATTTGTCTCAAATCTTGTTGGGAGGGAAATTTTCTGGGGTGATGTTTCATCTTCTATGTCTCTTACATCTGTGAGTCTGAAGCTGTCATGAAGTACTGGTGATGACTGGACTTTTGATACCTAAAAAAGTCTTCAAGCATCGCTAACACTGACCCAGATTAAAAGATTCCTTTCAAAATATTTTTATGGAGTCTAGTGGTGAATTAAAGAAAACATTACAGTGCTTTCAGAATATCATCTATTTCTTCCTTGTGTTGCATTCAGCTGTCGATTTAGAGGTGGAAGACTTGGTAGTCTAGTGTTGTTCCCCCGAGACATCTAGTCTCTGCATCTGCGAACCTCTCTACAGCAATTCCATGGTCTGTAGTAAAATACTTACCAGGGGAATAAAGCTGATTAGCTGCAGACTTCCTTGCTGTGGAATTTAAATACAAAGTTGCGTGGCTTTTTCTCTTTCTTTGCACAAACAGTGCTATGTAAAACTTCTGTTTGTTTTCTGTAACCTTATTATGAATTTTATTCAGTAGTATGTTCCACTATGTCCATCGGTAAACACGTTTTTTTGCAATAAAAGTGGAAGAGTCCTGTCTCTGATAAATTTATTGAACTTTTGTCATATTTCCTCAAGGAAATATTTACTATTATTGCAGGAGAAAAACCCAGAATTTTTGCAGTAAAATTAGCCTGCAGAGTCAAATGAGTGAGAAGACAATTAACCTTAAAAAATTGTTACAAACAACAAGAATGTTTTTAATTCTCCCAAAGTTAATGTGTTTGTATATTTTTAAACCAGCTTTTAAATTATTTTTTTTTTTCATACATAAACCAAACTAGTAGTTAACATTATAGCCTAAGCATCTAGGTAGAACTTGGATTACTGGTCTCCTATATGGTTTAATGTATGAGAGGTTGCTTTGCCCCTTCTTAGGGTGGACCATTACTTAAAGAGTGAGAGTATCTTGAGGACTAGGGTACTAATTGACTCCTGAATTTCAGAATCTAAAGAAGTCTCAGGCTGTGACAGTCTGACTTTGTAAGGTAGTCCAGGTGGGGTTCCTAAGACCACTGGTGCCTTTTGGAAGTTTTGTTCAAACAGATTTGAAAAGGTTAAGAACCTTATTATTATGGAAATACAAACATACTAAAAAAACCTCCAGAAACAGGCTTTTGTGAATTCCAAAAGAAATTGATCCTCAAGAAACTATAATTGAGAGTCTTGATTCAAATGATATCTAGGAAAATGGGTAATAACATTATCAGCATTTCTTTTTTGACTTTGCTATGATTTCATTTAGTTAACAAAGGATCTTCATAAACTATGATTTATCTTTCCCTGTGCATGCTTTTTTATAATGAGGTTTCATCTGGCGACTTCTTCCTTCTATGCCTCCACTCCACAATTTGAATCTGTATGCTGCATATCATTTTATGTAATTAGCCTATATTTAGATACCTCTCTGTGATGGAAGGTTCTGAGACATATGCTTTTTCCTGGAAAAAATATTTCTCTTGCAGCTTTTCTGAACTTTATTTGGACCTGATCTGTGAGCAGAGCTAGATCTATCTATTGTATGATTTGCAACACCATCCTGTGCAATTTTAAATTATCTCAGTGATTGAGAGTCCCTGAATGTATTTTAACTAGAGAGACATAAACAGCTTGTTTAAGCTGACCTTCAGATGTCCTTTCCTTTACAGTCCTGAGCCAATTTCATAGGTGAACAGTATAAACTGTATGCAGTCTGTTACTATTGGATACAGCAGCGAAGTGGCATTCCCCTTTCCCATGGTTGATGCCTGTCATGCTTCGTCAGTGCTGACAAGCAATTATTAGTCTTTGTTTCTTTTATACTATATATTGGCAAAACAATCATTGCAAGGAATTGTAGGGGTAGAAACCATTATCTTTGCACTATAGTGGTAACAGAGCTTTTAGGCTTACTGAAAATATCCATTAGGTTCTGTTCCCTTATCTACAAATGCTTTCTATTTGCTTTGTGCTATTCCAGCAGTTGATTCACCAACTTTTGCTGCATTAAGAATGGATAACTCTATTCTTTCATCGGGTGATTTTCATTTTGTACTGGCCTTTGTTCAGGGCTGAAGGCATTCTTCATTTGTTTTGAGTCCCACTATATTAAATATAATTTGGATATCAGTTTTAGCCTCATTGACTTTGAAGATTTTGTTTTCCTCTTAGCAGTTGTGACATGAGATGACATTCCTGTGCAAGTTTAAAAAAAGAAGAAAAGAAAAAGAAAAAGAAAAGAAGACAAACCAGACTGAGACAGTTACAGTTTCTGAGCTGGGAGGGAGTTTTTTGAACTTCACTCTGCTAGGTGGTCATATCTGTATGACTCACATAAATCATTGTTTTCAAGTACTTTTGATAGCCTTCAAGAGCTTAAGCAGGATGCAGTCATGGAGAACAAAGGCTTTTTTTGCAGGTGTCTTAGCTACCAGCACACCACAGTTACAACCTCCCACCTGAATTAGAACAGACACAAATTATCAAAGGTCTCATCTCCAGCAGGAATGGTCCCTGGTTGAAGACACATGGTTGCAGAAAAACAAATTGCCAGTGCAGGTAAAGGAAACAGCCTTTTGTACTCATAGAATTTACTTCTGCTCAGATTTCTGGAGAGGTCCAGCACTAGTTCTGGCTATGGATTTTCATTTTCTCAAAAACCCATGTGATTGTGAAACCTCTTCCAACATCCCCATCAGAAATCAGTTCCCTCTGCTTGCTTGCTCTTGCCTCTTAAATGTCCCTCCAGCTTGCTCTGCTGCCATTCAGGTGTCATCTGTTAGTCTGCTTTGTTGAGCGAAATTGTTTTCAAAGCCTATTTCATGCTGTCATTTTGGGAAGACACTTGGTAACCTTAAATGGAAACTTGTCCTCCAAATCTCTACTTGTGAGTAATTAGCATGGGATCTACAAAATGAAATCCTACTTGTGAAGGAGAAACATGAGCATACACACAGACTGAGTTATTTAGAAAGAGAGACCCTGAAAATTGACTTCAGGACTAAGAAAACATATTTAATGAAGATGGAGAAGGGGGGAAGTATACGCACATTTCCTGATTTGGTAGCACCCACTCTGTACTACAGTGTAGCGAGTTACAGCTTGGTCTCTGTACTTAATGTTCAATTCAGATTTTAATCAAATTCCTTAGGTGTTACTTAGGATGAGGTTTTCTTCTTGCATTTGCTAAAGCTGCCAGAACTATTCAACTCATATAAAACCGAAAAATTGCTTTTCCATACCTCATTTATGACATGGTGTATGGACGGTTTATATAAAAGTAGTTATGGTCACCCATTGTTACAGTTTTAAAGGGTTTATTCTCTTTTATCTCAACTTCTGCTTCTTTTCTCCTGATATAGAAGAAAGGTTTTATAATCCTATTAGCTTTTGTACTGGCATTTGACATCTTTGTCTTTGACACTGTTGATGAATAAGGAGAGGGTCTGTCCAATATATAGCTCCTCTTCATCCCCTGAACTAAAATGTAAGTTGTGGTTTTTTTTCCTTTTCTGTTTTTTTCTTTTTCTGGTGGGTTTCTACTGTCATATTGTCTGACAGTAGAGGAATGAGGAGACATAGACCCCTTCTGCTGCATAGAGACTGAGATGAGAGCTGCTCCAGCAAGAACGGACTAGCTTGTCAGTGCTTTCTAAACATGAATTATTCTGTGCCATCATTCCAACCCTTATCTGTTTGAACACTGTCTGCTCCCCACTCCTGTTCCCAGACTACTTTTAAATCCACATTCAATCCAATTCTCAGCCCATCTCAAATATAATTTCTCATTTGTGCATAGTAGAAATAAGCTACTTTTATTTCTTCTGACTTGGGACAGACAGCTCTGTTTCAGAAATAGCTATTACACTTAGGTCTTCTTCAGTTGCAAGATGCTCTTTTCTTCTAGCTGCTTTTAAACAGGAGAACCGGAGACAGTTCAGCTGATTGGACTGTCTCTGCTGTCATCCCCTTGTGTAATTCTGTGGGAAGGCTACTGCCTGTCAAAGCTTTCTCCCAGGTGTCCTCTTCTGGATCACACGGCAGAAGCAGGGAGGCTCATGCCTAGGCACTTTTCAGAGACATCAGGCCAAGTGCCGAGCAGCTGCTCCAGCTGGTGACAGTCGAGCAAGTACCTAGGGGAAGGTACAGACCTGCTTGTCAAGACCTGTACATTCAAAATCCCTCTCAGACAGGAGACACCTTTCTGTCCCTCTCCAGTCTTTTTCATCCATTATCTGTCTACTTTATTTAGGTAGTAAAATCTTATATTGCTGTGTATCTCAGTCCCCACACTCGTAAGCCTCTAAGCATTCATATTTAACCAGTAGTAAATATATGAATATGCTTCTGACATCAAGAAAGAAGTATCTGAATAGTCTCATTTAGTTGTTAGTGAGCTCCTGTAATGACATATATATGGCAAAATGCCCCAAAGCGCTGAACTCTAATCATATCCCTTTCTTTTCTCTAAATTCTTTTGCGGAAGACAAGAGTAGGTATTGGCCACAAACCAGTTCCCAACAAAGCTTCCAAATTGTATCTGGGCTCTGGTGAAGCTGATCACTGGTTCTGCATGAAAAATATCATTGACATATGTAAATATTAGTATTTCACAAATGGAGAGAGACTAAAACTATCTTTTAAGATGATGAACATGTACTAAGAAGTAGTTTTACATATAAAAGACCCTCAAAGTTGTCCCTTTGTATGAAATTTCACTCTGTTTTATTTGAAGCTATAAATCATTGTCAGCAAAGAAAGTGAAATACTTTCAGTATTATATTTAAATATTAGAATAGTTCTTACTTATATATATCAACAGAAAATTAAGATTAAATCTGTATTGTGGGACAGGAAAGTGTTTTCCAGTTCCCAGGTTTGTGCCTGCATCCATGTTCCATTGCACATTTCTGTGCAAAGGAAATATAGAGCAAAGAGTCACAGAGCACTCCGGTTTGCACCAGCTCCTAGCTTCTACCTTCACAAATCACAGGTTTCTTTCCTCACAGATTTTTGGTTCTGCTTTAAACATCAGCCTTTACAGTACTTTCATTGCTATGATGTGTGTGCCCATGCAATTAATGCAAGTACCACTTACTCACTATGAGTCACTGCCCATCTACTGACTGACTTCTAAGTCACCAGAAACTTTTTAGCCAAAATCTTTTCCCCATTTTTCAAACTGATCTTTGTTCACATCATTCTTCAACTCTCATACTAGAAACAGGAAGGTGAAGAAAACACTAAGACTTAAAAATATAAACAATGTGAGTTTATGAAAGAAACAAGAAGATGAAAAAAATTTATTTCTTCTTGCTTGCTTACTTATGGGGTTTTGTTTTAATTAATATTCTACTCTCAGTGAACTAAAGTATCCTAGAAATGCATGAGAGAAAAGCAGCTGAGACAGAGATCTGAAAATGTAAAAAGGGCAGTTATGTGTGCAACTCTGACCAAAATCTACCCATGCCTGAATGCCCTTTGTGCTTGAGAAAATCTTTCTCTGACATCCTTGTTTGCCAAGTTTGAGCCTTCAACCTGTTTTTATTGTCATTATAAAAGCCCTGTGAGCAGGGCCTTAAGCTAGGAAAGGCTGACATTCCTTCTGAGTCTGATGGCACTACCAGGTGCTGCTGTAATAAATACCTTGAAATGTGTAATAGCAGTCCATGTTGAAGTTTTGAGAAATCTTTTTATTAGCCCCCATCTGCTTTTCAAGCAGAGGGGGTAGGACTCTATTAGATTAAGATGTTTCCTGCTGGCTCCTGCTGTTGTCAGCCAGGAGATTGTATACAATATTTACGTTCATCTCACCACTTCTAATTATACCTTTTCTTGAAGCCTTTGGAGGCAGTCTTATTCAAATATTCTCTCTTGATTTGTCACTGCAGAATAGACTACGGTCCCCTCTTTCATTACCCTATATCTGATTTAATGACCTTAGACTTTTACGAACCTTACAGTTTAAGATAAGTGCTGACTGAAGCAGCTTGGCTGCTTATATGTAATTTTTAACCTTCAGCAGCACAATTAGTGTGTATCAGTGAGCAACACACTGGTCAATATGGAAATACAAATAACACTTTGCTTTAAGATTTCATGAGCACATATCTCAGTATACTTTCAGCTGGTAGGATCAGCGTGATAAACCACTGATAACATTCAGCTGTATTATGTTTTTCTGAGGTTCAGCCATGTAATTTAGCCCGAAGTGGCGTGGGTTACAACAGTAGCTATGATATTATTAGAATAGCTATCCTTGCAATGATATGGTTAACTGAGCAAATTAAGAAGTACTTGACCTGTCCTGACTGATTTTTTTTTTAGTATTACATTCACAAAACCCCGCTTTTAAAACATGCTATTTGCTTTCCTCCTGTGGCACTGCACGGTGTCAGTTCCGTCAAAACAGAAAGGGAAAACCGGATATCCAGCTGGGGATGTCAAATGAGCAGGTACACAGGCTATAAAAAATGAGCAAATACTTAATAATTTTGGAAATTTTCAGAATTTTATATACTGTAAGATATAATTATTGTGATATATGGGCGATTTTTCTAAGCTGATGCTAAATTTTTAGTAGCCTCCCTGATTTCCAAGTTTTCAGTTCCAGAGAGATGCTTTTAATGGCAGAGATGATCTTAAATTCCTATGCTTGATATGTCTCATGACATTTGTATCTCAAGTTTTCATGCTTAAAAACCTTTATATGGAAAGAGTTTCCATACTTACTAAATTTGCCTTAAGCCAACAAATAAACCTGAAAAAAAAGATAATCCATATTTCAGTAGCAAAATAATGAATGACTGGGCTGAATTATTCATGGTCATTCCACCTTTTGAAATAAAATGAATTTGAGGAGGACATAACTGTTCTCAAGAAGGTAATCAGTAAAAGAATAGACCTGTCAAACAAATACTTCATGTTAAATTATTCACTGTGCTCTAACATTTACTTAGCAGATGAAGACAGTTGTCCTTACTCATGACCAGTTTTAGGAAACCATTATGTGTTCCCTACCATGTCTTCTTACTCAGTTAAATACTGCAGGGAGATCTGTGTTGTGAGGAAGCTGGGGCCGTCAATATTTATTAATTCATGACTGGTGCTCAAAACACTGACCACAGAAACAAAGCCATGAATTTGAGAAGGAACTGGCCATGCATTATAGCTGGCCCTTACTGATTGTTCGGTTCTTGGCACCGTGTTTCTGTTCTCTGTCTGCTGACTGATGGTGTTTTTTAAAAAGAGAAACTAGCGTTTAGAAATGGAACAGCCCAGCTGTCTGATTGCTTTTTGGATAATCCCTTCGATACTTTGTCACTGAACAAAACAATCAGGTGTATGGGCTGTGAATAAAGACATTTCATTTGACACATTGCCATGTTTGGGATTTTTGGATTCCTGGAATTTGCTTTTCCTTTGTCAATGAATCCTTACTTCTGTCAATTTGGGTTGTTGTCTACTGCAAATGAATTCCATTTCATCCCAACAAATTTTTAACTGGCAGATTTAATCTGAAAAGTCACAGTTTGAACTTGGGACCATTTGCTTCTGAATTGCCACAAAAATGACACAAACTCATTCTAAATTGAGGAAAAAAAATATTTAAAAGCTTGAAAAATATTAAGCCTCAGGCTACTTGTCCTTTATGTATCTGGTAGTAAAAGGAAAAGACTTTAGGGGGATGGTTCTTTCAGCTTTTGCTGCAGACTGACAGTTAAAAAGGAAATAAACTAGAAATATCTCCAACCAGGCTTGTGATGTGTTTCAAAGAGTTACCATATTTAGGCCAGTTATGATGAAAGTTTACAGTTATCAGGTGACAGTTCAGCTCAGCAATAAATATGAACTCTCTCTTTTATTCACCATACATAGTCTTTTTGAAAAAGTATTATTATTATTATTATTATTGATATTGAGAGCATTTAATCAATGATAACAAGTAGTGCATTGTGACATACTTTATCTTGTGTGTTTCAAAGTATCTTGTTTGCAATTGGCAGGAACGCTGCAAATATATGCAAAATAGAGGTCAATCTGGATTCACTGCTGTCTTGGGAAAGCCTTACAATATTTTGGTCTCAGTCAGCTGTTAGTCAGCTGCAAAACACATGCACTGAATCCATTGGTCCATGTGAGGAACAACCAATGTGGAAATCACAGTTCCTTAATCCTAACAAATTATCACAGTCATGAAACCAAATTGGAATCTTTACCACAAACACTGAGGGAAGTCAAAGCCTTTCCCATTTCAGATTGCATTAGATTAAAACTAGAATATTTTAACACAAAATCTCTCCCTGCCAGGGCCCTGAGAGCTCTTGCAGGGCTGGTGCGGCTCTGCTTGTGCTCAGCCCTGTTGTTTGCATTTCCTGGGTTAACCTTGGACTCAGGGTGTTACTTGCTTTCGCCAGAAGACCGCTGGTCAGTCGGTAGGAGATGCCGCTGCCACCACCCTCCCCGCTCTCCCTGCTCCGCTGGCGTGGGACCGTGCCCGGCTGGCGAGGGCTTGGCCCTGCCTGTGCGGGGGCTGCTCCCTTCCCTCCCAGCTCCTCATGCTCCTTGGCAAGCCCTTCTTAGCTATGCTTGTTTCCTCGCTTACTAAGGAAAT
>VXBL01005328.1:515324-541000 GCA_013400195.1 Aramus guarauna | reverse complement strand
GCGTTTTTGCAATTAACCTGCATTGGACAATTTCAAAAAATTAAAAGGCAAATAAATAATTGGAAAAGTACAGTTTCTCTTCCCCTCTCCCCTTTTTTTTCCATTATCAAACTCTACTGATGATGATGTATTAGTCTCTCCTTGCCCTTTTCCATTCTAAAACTACTTTAGAATAGCAAAGAAAGGATCTTTGCACACCTCACACTTGACTCCTCCTTGTTGTGGTAAATCTCAGTCACGGCATGACATTGTGATGAAATAAAATGTTGAAAGAGGACATTTTATGTCCAGTGTTCCTCTGAAAAAAATTTTTTTTTTTTTTTCTTTTTTTTTGTCCTTTAACTGCAGTGCTAGAAGATACCATCTGGGAAGTCACCTGCCCAATCTCCCCCATTTTGCCTGTGTCATGAGTTGAAATAATGAATTCAAGACAACCCTTTTTTCTTCCTCTTTTCTTTCAACATTTAATGATAGTCTGTTCCAAGGGACCAGTCAGCATCCTTGTAGTTAACTCATATGCTTTCTAGGCTGCCTAGAAAGGTCATCAAAGATGCTTCTGAATGTCTTCTTGCAAACTTGGAGGCTTATCACAAAGATTTGAGAACTGGGTGTTAATTTGCTAGTTTTGGGTTGTATAATCTTATTTTGAAACTCTGGAGGTACTGTTCTGCACCCGGATGAGGAGGAGCAGAGTTCTTTCTGGGTATCAGTAAGAAAGGCAGAACAGCAAGTTGAATAAGGTAGAAAGTAGGAAGAGAAATACAGACAGGAAGTTTTTCCTCATGTTGAGATAGAACTTCCCTTGTTCCAGTTTGTGCCCATTGCCCCTTCTCCTGTTGCTGGGCACCACTGAAAAGAACCTGGCCTATAGCAAATGTGGCTTGCTGAAGATCTCTAGCTCCCTGACTACACTGTCTTCTGCAAGACTCCTAATACAGGTACTTATTTGTATCCTGAAGAGCTGATTTCCTCAAGTGAATCAAAACTGATTCAGAGGAAATCCTCTAACTATTCTAAGAGTGTTTTAAAAAATGTCATCAACTGCTCTTCTGTTAACGTATTCCTATAAAGATCACTAACTCTTCATTGCAATATAGTGATAAAATGCAACAATTATGTTATTTGAGAATAGAGTCCTTCATAAATTTATAGAAGTAATTGTATAAAGCTTTTCAGTCTTCATATAAGCTGATGATCAAAAGTAATTTCCTTAAAAATATCTAGTAGACATTCTGTGTTTTGGAGGGAATATCTTTCTCCTTTTTTATTTGCCAGTAGAAGGGCATCCTGTCAAATAATTACTGCCAAGGAAAATTCTGATTCCTCTTACCAAATAAAGAAATGCTTGTTTTAAAAAAAAAAAAATAAAAAAAAAATCAGGATATTTCTAAAATTATCACATCTGTTTGTGGTGTGTTTGTATCTGAGGGAGGTGGAATGAAGAGACATACAAGGTAAATAATGTATGAACTCTTTTCTGTGGAGTTACTTCCACTGATGAGATCAGAAAGGCTGAATGTTGAGTTTTCTACCTTTTCCTCCCCTGTCTGTATCAATTGTATTTTCAATTGGATACCTTTGGTAATTTCACTGATTTGTCTGTTTGTGGTACCACAAGGTAGAGAAGGGATGATCTACCAGATCAATTCAGTCCTTGAAGGAATGTAGTTTTCTGGTAGTTGTAGGGAGGTTAATTAAAAAAATACATCTTTCTGTAGGTTAGTAAAGGATATACTTGTCAACAGGGGCTTGTGGGAGAGGTGGACTTCAAAGTGATGGCTTGTTCAGAGTAGGTAAATCTGCCTATGAGAACAGATATTGTCAGAGTGTAGGTCTTGTGGCTTGAACTCAACTGAATGGACATGTCAATTTTGCAATGATAGGAAAGTGAGAGAGGCCAAGCCTCTTCCTCCTTCAGGGGTGGGGGAAGAGAAGGTTTTTTTTTCTGAATTCTGAAACCATTATTTTTTCAATAAATGACTTGAACAGTTAAAATATTCTGAACAGTATTCTTTTCTCCTTCTTTTCCATTCCCACATGCCTACTACATATATCTGCCCAGCTGTGCTAGTAAATATGATAAAGTATTTTAACAGTCAACAGTGAATTACTTACCTGCAGTTTTATCAAAGAGCATAGCTGCAGAAAGTAATCACAGCTTCACATTTTGATGCATAGTGTCATATTTCCTTATAGGTTTTGATACATCATTGACTTAGTTTCATATCTCATTTCTGCAGTTTAATTGACTATTTCTTGGGATGAAGCAGATCATCTTTTAAAAATTTTCTTCTGACATGTTATAAGGTATGGTGTGATGCTATCTGTGTGTCTTGATGGAGTTCTGATGAGTGAGATGCACTCTGCTAATTTACAAGATCACTGGTCAGACACAGGGTGTTTTGGAGACACTCCCTCTGCTTGGACACTCTCCCTCTGTCAAAAAAAGTGCCCCATGAAATAGTGTGTCACATTCTGCTTTTTGATACATCAGGTGAAACCTGAACTTTTCTTTTTTAAATCACTGACAGAAAAGCATACTGATCTAGGAGAGTTCAGAATAGTCTTAAAACTAAAGATACAACTATTGAACTGAATCTAACTGAATCAGAAGTTGACTTTTTTGTAAAAAAAAAAAAAAAAAAGAAAAAAAAGAAAAAAAAAGTTACCCAGTTAAAAAAGTTTAAAACAATATCTAGAACAAGTGTCTGGATAATATTTTCTTGTTTTCCCCATAGAATAGTGTGGGTTTTTTGTATTATTACAAATTAGCCACTACAAAACAGTGTGACAGTTAGAGGCAGAGGTAGAACTTCTGATATTTTGGTCCCTCAAGTTCCACAACTTATCCAAAATATGAAGGAATTTCAGGTTCTATTCTAATATAGGATGATGAACACTCTATAAACATAGAAATCATAAACCAAAATACATACTTAACGTTCACTCCTCATTCCTGTGTTGATTAGATTTCTAAAGCCAGAAGGAATAATTAATCTGACCTAGTGTATAACAAGGCCATTTAATGTCACCTGGTAATGACTACATGATTTTCAATAACCTGTCTTCCAGAAAAAGCCACTACACTAGATGTCAAGACTTTGAAGAGATACTTATTTTACCACGGATCAAAAAGGATTATCTTTGGGTATTCTTGACTGGCAAAGCTTTGGAAAGGCAGACACAAATGGGCAATTTCCATTCAGAATACAAAGTACCTGGGTTTTCTTGTCTTCCCCTGTTGATTTCATGTACATTGCATGCATCAGGCATTAGCCAAAAAAAAAATTACCCATTGAAAATACAAAATACTTAAACAAACTTGATAAAAGACCTGTTTTAATTTTAAACTGAAATTGGTTTTCTAAACTTCAGCCTGGAATACATATATAAGAATGACATATTAGCTTTGGTTATCACTGAAGATAGCAATTTAGAACAGAAATGCTGACCTAATCTTAGCTGGAAAAAATATCAGTATCTGCACAGCGATCTGCTTGCAAAGAGTTTTTAGAGTGAGCAGAGGAATTTTGGGGTGTTAAGGTAAAGGAAATGCATGCTCTCATTTTATTAAAAAATATCAACACCAGTTTTTGCTGTTTCATTTTTCAGGGAATCTCACCAATAAACATTTCCAGCAACAAGTGCATACGTTCTCATGGTCTTTTGGGGTGATCCAAAATTTTAAATGATGTTCAATTGATAGTTCCAGATCCATATCCACATTTTTCGTAAATATCTACTGTTGAAAACCTTGGCAGGGAAAAATCAAAACTTTTCCAATTCACTGTATGGCCAGACTGAGACATTCATCAAAGCTTTAGTTCCCACTAACTGTTCTCCATTTTCACACCAATTAGAATGTGACACCCAGGGTTCATTAACATAAATGAAGTTTAAACATTGTACATAAAGTTGCTTGGTGTTTTTTTCTTCCTTCCTCACATTTAAAAATAAATGCTTCTTCATATGCATCCTATCATCAACAAAATCATACCATATATGGTCTTCCACAGTTTTCCACCTGTGATTCATTATCTGCTATTGCTATGACATGGGACTGCAATGTAAAGTGAGTTTTGTTGTAATAGGCACACATACACGTACAACCATTAATTGTTTTGGAGCCATCATAAAGGTACTTGAGTCATCACCAGAGGACACTGTCAGTGATGCTGGCTGTCTAACTCCCATTGTCTGAGTGCCAGTCACACATCTGAAAACTGACATTATAAGTAACGTTATTACACAGTTTTAAATAAATGAAATACAGATGCCGTCACCTTTAGCTCATCTGCCTGTCTTGCAGCTCTGAGTCTCTCTGTTAATCTTTAAGTTAATTTTGTCACTACATGCACAATTCATGGATAGAAGATTGGTAAAAATATAAAGTGAAATCTACCTTCTTGTCTGAAAGATCTCAAAGTCTCTGTGAAACAGTATTTATGCATTTAAACAAATATTTCATTCTTGAAATTAAATGGATTTCAACAGATAGCTGTGCAAAGGGATATTCAGCTTCACTTGTCTTTCTCCGTAACAATGCTGAAAGTAAAGATTTAAATGCTTTCCGGATGAATTTAGGTCTGTCTAGTTTTCCTAGGATCCTCTTTCACTTGTCTTGGCACATGCTTTAGAGAATGCACATTATATCTTTTACTTAAGAGGCAAAAAAGCCATTTAGAAGCCTGTGGACAGGTATTAATTTTTCCAGCTTTGTCACGAGAGGGTTCACTTAGGACTTTTTGCTCTTTCCTGCAATCAGTATAGTATTCTGACAGAGGTAAAATCAAGGAAGTTCTTCAATCTAGGAGAATCTTCTTTTGAGGAGGATAAATCCAGTCAGAAATTCACAGAGGAAAACTGACACTCAGGATTGTAATTTCTGCATGCCCAGATGTCTTCAGGCAGCACTTCCTGCAGGGCCATGTGTGGACAGAAGCTCCACTCACAGAGTATAACACAACCGAGCTTTGGGCGTTCCCTTGAAGGAAGGAATAAAGAAATGTATCAGCTCTTAATTTTCCTTGCACAATATAGATGTTGTCATAATCTCTAAGACACTGAACATGCAGAATTCTTATAAATTTCTAATTCCTTTGCTTGTAGATAGGAATAGAACCTTTAGTCTTCACAGTATTTTCTGTGCTAATGTTTGGATTTTTTTAAGGGGACCTGCTTTGACTGCTTCATACTTTACTGTTACTTGTATTACTGCAGAAGAATGATAGATTTCCTAACTTAAATAATCTGAAGTATCGGTGTTACTGTCTGGCAGGAGTCATTGATCCTATTGTACTGATAAATGACTGTGGAGCTGTGTAACCCAAGGCTGCCAGTGTATCTGCAGTACCAACATCTCCTTTGAAATGATGCTAGAACATGGGGAAGATGTGTTAGCCTCCTTCCCTGGAGCTATCAGTCTATATGTAATCTCATGGACATGAAAAATAACAATTTTCCTTTGGTACTGAGTTTACCATGAAATAGAATAATTAAAATGCAGTTGATAGGTGATTGAATAAAGATGCAGGTCAAATGCCAATGTGTTGAGTGTCACTGTAACTTTCTGAGGACTGTCGGTGTAAGGAAGCAGTAGTATTTCCTAGGCTGCACTATGAAGGCTGCCGTGCTCATTCCGCAGATGATACAGAAAGAGTTAATGAATTCCTATTTGCTTTATATCCCTTTCAGTAGAGTTTTACTAATTTGTAATTCCTAAATCTTGTAGTCTGTGGAAAGCAGGCACTGCATGGTTATACAGCTGGTCTATTATCTACATATAGCATACGCTTTTTTCCTCAGGTACTGAGAAGTGGTAGTTATCACTAGATCTGTTTGTGGCAATTCAAATGAAGAAAAAAGAACCCAAATGCCATTAATGAAGTCATACTCTTCAATTGAAAAATATCTCCCTGTTTTCCCTTTCACGAATTCAGTTTTTGTCTCCTTTGCTGCACTGCGTCTGTTTGTGCAATATTCAGTATCCATAATGAGTTGTTAATGAGCTGTCAATTATGAATGCAATTTATAGACAAGAGAGATTGAGGACTTGAGGTACTCTTTCAACAAATAGTTCTGTATCTGAGTTCTCCTTCATGTATAAATATACACTGGGTCTGTTACAGTATCTCTTATACTAAAATCATAATCTGAGTCACTCTGAATGTAGTTACACATTTAATGAGTTTCCTTTAATGATATATTGACTATATCCTGAATATTGCAATGAACAAAGACTACGGTATAATGAAAACTCTTTGTTATACCAAGAGCAGACTCAAAGAATTATGCTTATTAAGCTGTGATCCTGAACCAATGAATTTAATGGGAAATTTGCCATCAAATTCAGTATGAACAGAACCAGAACCTAATTTCTTAAAGGCATTCAGAAATATGGTCTTTAATAACGGTTTTGTAATACATCATGATACAAAGAGAATTAGCTACAAGCAACCTAATTATACTGGAGAATGAATGGGCTAATGCACTGTACATATAGCTAGGACTTCTCTATGCACAAAACTTGAAGTGATTTGAATAGTTTGGGGTTTGGGCTTTTTGGTTTGTTTTTTTTTGTTGTTTGTTTTTTTTTTCCACCTTTCTTTACAGTCAGGAGTAACTGAGGCACAGATGCTAAAGCAAAAGTCAAGATTATATATAAACAATGGCAGAAATGAACCCAGATCTCTCAGCCACTAACCCGTATAATCATGTTTGAACACAGCAGCAAACCCTAGTATAAGAATGGGCATCAGGTGGACTGTGCACTCATCAGGCAAATGAGGTCTAGTCACTCCATTACCATTAATTACAGTTTAGTGGTCTGAAATTGAGGCAGCTCATGAAACAGAACTTCTTATGAAAAAAGTTCATAGACAGATTACCTTGAATGAACCCTGAGATTTTATGAGCTCCATTTCTTCTCTGAGTAGAGGAATTCCAGTATAAGCTTTTGCCACCATCAGAAACTTAAATATTTATTAGAGATTGGATAGAGCTGTTTTGAGAGAAATCAGTTACTGGTGGTTAGCAGAGAGGATGCTGAGGTCATAACTTGGTTACTTAAGGCATGAGATTTAGCCCTCCAAACATCCAAAGCAGTCAAATGTCAGTTGGGTGTGTTGTGTTTTTTTCTATTTTATTTTAATTGATATTTTTCTGCTGGGTTAGGAAATGTTACTTGCACACAGTAATTTTCCAGAGCTGCAGAACTAGAGATTTTATTTATATTTAATTGTTTGTTTTGCACTAGCCGTAATCGCCTATGCTGAAGTTTTGGAAAAACTTGGTGCTTTTTCTCCTGTCAGAATCAACATCTGGCAAGAACCAAGGGTATGGAGGCTTTCAAATGTTTGCTCTGAGTTTGAGAAATGCAGCTGTGGTACTGTACTTACAGCCCTGCATTGCTCTTCTGAAACCTGGGGGGGAAAAAAAAAAAAAAGGAAAAAAAAGAAAAGCTGTTTAAAATCATATGACAGGTTATTATTTTGTTTAATGTGAAATGTTCATTTGACAAGCTTATTGAGCTTGATTTGTGTACAGAACCCTTCTGCAAATCTACAGTCTATCTGATTTCCCTTCCCCCTCTTCTTTGCTCCCCCCTCTGCCACTAGCACTGACATCAACCATTGTGCCATCTGAGGAAAAAAAAAGGCACCTGGAGTATTAAAGTGATTTAACCAGTTTGATTTATGTTAATGGTACAGAAGAGAATATTTTTTGGTCCTCAAAAACATAACAGGCAATTGATGTGCCATATTGCAGTATGGTTTTAGCTATCAACATGTCAAGATTTAGTTTTGCTGTTAACATTTTACGATTTAGAAGGCTATAAGAATATGTGCAGTGTAGCAACAACTCGGGCATCATTCCCTCAGCTATATTTATTGGGCTTTCATTTTTTCCTTTTATAGAAGAAATTGAAAAAGAAAAAGAGGAAGGGAAAAAAGACAGACATTTTCTGTCTTTCATTTTCTTCAGTCTGTCAAGTTGTGAGAATAAAGAAAAAGAAACCTAACTTCTAATGGTTTGTTTTCAGACCAAAGTATATTCAGGGCAGAAGAATTGAAATGTACAGTTTGTTGATTTCTCACTAATCTAAAGATAACCTGTGCATAAACTGTAGCTTCATTGCTTCTGACCCCTCTATTTATCCCTATAGCTGAAAGCTGCATGCTTAACATGCTGTGGAGACAGTGATCTATAGAAGCCAATTGTCTGAAAACTGGAAGTACCATGTGCAGCATACATGGTCATATAGAATTTATTTTCCCTCTAGACCTTCATTTCCTTCTACTTCTCCCATGGAAAATCGATAAAATGTACTTCTTGGTGTGTAAGTGGGAAACTAAGTTTTTCATACTAGAAGAATGTCACAGTGGCTCGAGCTGCTAAAGTAAGGTCTAGATTCCTCTATGAACTTTAGTGGGCATTTTACTTCCCCCAGGTTTTTAGTTGTTCGTTATTGAATAAAAATTATTGCTGACCATCTAGAATTGGCACTGCAAGGTAAACGAGGCACATAAAAAACTGACTTTCACCTTCTGAAATTTCTTATGCTTAAACTTCCAAATTAAAAAAAGCAACGTGAAATATGAGTAGTAGGAGACAGCAAAAATTTAAGAAAACATTTCAAACTTCTTTCCATGCACATTTCAAATTTTAAAACTCGAAGTCAGGAAGGTATTGAAATTCTCTGTGAAGTTCTAATTGATACCTTTTATTTTTCCTGTTGCTCTGAGTGACAAAGAAATGCCTAGTATTCAGGACATGAGACCAAGAACTCTGTCTTCCCAAAGCTGTGTGAAAGGATGTGAAAGTAGTCTGCAACTTTATAGAGGCAGACGAGGATGTATGCTCCCACTGCATGTTGCTTTTATCTCAAAGCACTCTGCTTTTCATGTCAACAGTAGAAAGAAGGACATACATACATACTTGGGTCTCATCTGTTTCACAAGGAGCTCCGCTGAATGAAAACCCAATTAAAATATCTTTTTAATAATTTTATTAATTTCTGTCCTTCAATTTCATAAGCAAGTGAACATTTTAAAACATAGCAATTTAAAGTAATATAGCACCATAGTTTTCTTCATAGCTTCCACTTTTGATATTCTGGAGCTCAGTTTGGCATGTACTTATCTAATGTTTATCTTACTGTGATTGCATTAAATTGCCTTTGGTTTCAGAGGACAGAACTTTTTCTCTTCAAACAGTGATGATGGTTATGTTGTATTTCTTTTATGTGATAATCAAGGGACTCGATCTGTTGCCTACAAGAGGAAGATCTGTGCAGGCTCAAGCTGCATTTTCCATCTTCCAAGAGAGTGAATCCCTTTACACTTTTTATCTTTCCCTTTTAATCCTAGCTATTGTCCAGCTGAGCTGCTTTGGTGAAATGCTAAAAAATTAGTAAAAGCTACAGAAATCTTTTCCTACATTTGTGTACATAAAATCAGGGCAAATGCCAGACCCTTTGTCTCTGATCAAGTTTGAACTGTGGAACCCAAAAAAAACCTTTCCAGCTGCCAGGTCCAGAGGCATGGCTTCCCTGATGAATGGGACCTAGGCATGTGCCGCTCCTCAGCTTCTTCTTTCCCATTCTGTGGTTTTGATCAGTCCAAAAGCATGGGCCACAAGGATGGCCAGGAGAAAAAGACTTTCAGATCCTGTCAGAGAGCAATTGTTCTCTATGTCTTAATTCCTCAAATGTTTTATCTGCTGAGGATATTGCAAAGATGAATTATTTACCTTTGAGTCCTATTGTGGTGACAGCAATATCACAAAGAAGCCTATTGAGAAATAAATATTATTCTGCTGAGTGAAGAGACTCTGGAATAAATAAGGTCAGAACTACACAATAAATGGGAAGATTAGAAGAAATATTGATTAGCTGCTCATGAAGAAAGAACCGGTCATCTTGTGCATCGTGTTGAAAAATACTGGGTAATTACCTAATTAAAGATTGTATCACCAATACACATAAACAGCACAGTTGAATTAATAATGTACAGGGAAAATTCTGATGTCAAAGCAGATAAGTATGAAAATGCTATAAAATCTGTGAGGATTTTGCTATTGATATTGATTTTGTATGGGAGATACTCAGCTCCCACAGTGATGGACTTTGATTTACAATCTAAAGTAGAAAAAACCTGATTTCTAGCATTTTTTATTATTTAAGGGATTAACTTGCCATCCTTAATGTTCTTTTAATATAATAATATCTTCTAAATGCAGAAGAGTGTACACAGTCTTTTATTTGAAAAGTAATTTGTATGGGAAAAAGTAAAGTAGGCTATGCAGGTTTTTTTTCTTTTTAATAGAACATCTGATGCCAACACACCTCTTTTATGATTTATAAGAGCATCCACTTTCCTTTCAAAAAACTGGAGCTTTGTAGTTATTTAACATTCATGTTTACTGTAAAGAAATTGGTTTACCTTGACTCAAGTCTGTGTTTAAAGAGGGGAGTTGTATGTGGGTAAAATGATCTGTTCCTTATAAGGCAACAATATTGCCCTTTCCCACACCTCTCAACTGAGCTGATGCTTACGTAAGAAAGGCAGGGTTTTTGGTCGGTTGATAGTTTTTGGAATATTTGTTGTCATGAGGCAGGCTTTTCATAATATCTTTTGTTTATTAAAAAAAATAAAATGACTCAAACATGCCACTCAAAATGGAGTTAGTAAAACATCTGAATGGACCCAGATGACACAGCTGAGATTACAGGCAGGTTGGGTACAAAAGTGGTATGATCCAAATTTTAACTAGAAGTCTGGTTTAATTCCTGCTCAGTACCATGTTATGGTATCTTCTGTGTATTAAAAAAAAAAAAGGTAGGTACAGTAATTTAGAGAAGTTCTTATTAACAAAATGTTGTTCTTATTCTGTATGGAAATCAGATTGTATGTTTTGACTTTATACATGAGGTTTGGTACCCTTGGGTATTCTTTAAGGAACAGGAGCAGCTGATTTCTTCATTTGCAAGCCAGAAACCTGACAGCCACAGATGCGAACTAGTCCAGCTTAAGGTGTGAAAGCTGTTTTATGAAGCCTGAATCCAGGCAATTAAGCAGGTTCCCCTCCTGGTAGGCTGATATTTAGCCAGACTGTCAGTGCTGCTCTAGGAACAGAAAGGCAGACTGTGACAGACAGAACACCTGAAGCATTTTCTTGAGAAAAGAAATAAAATAAATAGCTAGGAATTGAGATTACATATTATTATAAATGCATTTGTGCCTTTGGTTCCTCGATATTTCCACCAAGATCCTTAGAGGTATACTGCACAAATGACACAAACAGGTTGGAGTGCAAACTCTCAGTATACCACATGAAACAGAATCTAAAGTGAGGTTATTCCTGAGATATAAAGTTGTTTACCCAGAGATACATGAGTAATGCAGGGCAAAACAATCTACTTCAATCCACCTCCGTTTCATTCCTGCTTATTAAGCAAATGATTGCTCAGGTTAATGCACTTTGATAATGGATTTCTGTGTGTAAAAGCTATAAGCATAACCTCTGTTTTCTGTAATCCAGTGTGTTTGTTTTAAACATATATTAACCTTTCCTGACAAAAGCATTGAAAAGTTAGCATTTATACCAGGCAGCATTTTCTGATGGTTGTTCTTGTATGCTGTGTGGCTCCTAAACCCTTCCCCCTGCCTTCAGCCCTGGGTCTGAATGTGTACTTAGAATATGTTCCTCTCTGCTCTGATGTATAGGAAAATGCGCTAATGAAAAAGTCTAGTCGTGTTATGCCAACGTAAAACAGATGTAGTAGAGTGGAGTACCACTAATGAATTTAAGGCCTTGATTTTCCATCCAACTTAACCTTTCCACTTATATTGCATGTCTAATATTACACCTCATAACTTAAACCTAAGATTGTGAGCACAACTGTTCTTACAGTGCCCCTGATTTTCTGAAGTCTTGATGTCTGCGTTGATGCACTGACTCATGAAATAAGACTACATGCTGGGGTTTAAGAAAAGGACTTCCCCACATGCAGTTTTATCTACTGGGGGTAGCCCTGGTCCAGGACCATACGACAGATGAGTGCTGGATTGCACAGCCAATGGGCACAAGATTATGAGTGTGGAGGGTGTCTTGTTCCTCGCGCTGACCCTGGCTGGGGGACACATTCCCTGACCACAACAGGGGGGTGTAATTCCTCTCTTATTCCAGCCTCCTGCTGACAGTGTGGCACTTGGCTTCCCAAAATGAAAGACAATGACAATTCTGTGCTACCTCTACTAACATGGCTTGCTGTGGCCTCCGTTACAGGGGAAGACATGAAGCAAGGGCCTTCAGGTGAATCACTGCAGGATAGCTGACCGATATACATTTAGTTATTTTCCTTGCCTAGGTGATATCAGGTAGCAAGGCAAGTGCATGACTCCCAACACCAGAGGTTAAAATACCCTGAAGTCTGAAATATTAGAGAATAAGCATCCATGTTTTCACCTGGCAGGCTTTCTGATAATATTAAAAATCAGATTCAATTAAAAAAAAAAAAAAGGCAAAAATTTAAAATAAAAATTAGGGAAAAATAAAGAAATGGATTAGCTCTGTGTTATAGCAGACAGAATGTAATCTAATCCTGTCTCATATTTTCTATATATTTATCTGGAGTCCCCCCATAAAGCTCCTCTGAAATAGCCTGAGTCAATTCACCCGTGCAAGAGTCTATTGACAAGCCCATTCAGTTTCAAAAGAGATGAGATAACATTTTTAGATGTTAAGAGAGGTTTGTTACCTGAATAGAAATGGATCATTTAGCAAAGCACGTACATCATTTTTATTGCAGTCTTTTTTTCAAGAGCACCATAGTGGGTCAGAACTAGCATATACTTCTGCTGTCAGATTAAGGAGTTCTTTGTTTCAAAGGACATTAGAACATAGTTTACTAGATCTAAGATAGTTTCTGTTACATATTTTAGAATGGCTCTTCCTTTGACACACATCTAACAAACCTACCATTCTCTTACCCACACAGAACATTCTTTTCTGGACATTGTTTCTGAAAGAGAACAAGGAAACCTGTTGACTGGCTTTCAAGGAAGCTTTATTTCTCTGCTGGGAATTCACTGAGGACAGACAAAAATTTGATGGTTATTGCTGACAGCTTACTCAACCATCTTAATGTGCATCACAAGCAACTGATGCCCTCTATGTGTATTACCTCCTCTTCATGAGCAGCATGTTTTCGGTCTATGAAGTTCAGTAGACATTTGAAAGGATGTAACTTACATATTGTCCAAATTATTTTATAGTTAATACATATGGCAAATAAGGGATGTGGTGTCAGACAGCATTTATTACTGTGGTTGATTTCTTATTTTGAAAATGAAATGCAATATGAGCCTAGAAACAATTTGGACAAACCTCTTACAGGTTGCTACTCAGAAGTCTTTTTTTTTTTTTTAGGGTGAAATCATTGTTATTGGGGACCTGTGTAAATAAGCATCTTGAGGAACGATAGCCATGGTGACTCACACTTATCCAAGAATGCTACATCGTCATCTCCTAGTCTGAGATTTGAATGAGAACAATCAAGCAACAAAGCTCGTTGTAGTAGAAAAGACTGCACTTTGTGATGACTTTAATATAAAATATGGTTTAGTAATAGCAATATCTGAACTGCTGGAAACCTGCAACAGATCTTTAGAGAGTATAACCTGGCATTGTTCCCCATAGCGCTCTGCCGCTGTAAGCCAGCTGAGGTAGTGCTATTTTAACTTTTCTGTTGCTTGACGTTTTCTTATTTTAATTGTGTAACCTCTGCGTTGGACTGTATCCTGGCATTAAAAGCCTCACCAACCCCTCTTTTGATTGCTGCTTTTTAAAGCAAGAGGAATAAAATTAATTGCCTCTGATCCACTGCAATGGTAATTACATAGTCCCAACTGGGACCTGACCAAGGATGAACTGCTGTTGTTGCTTTTTGGCTGGAGACACTAAACAGGGATAATAGAGAAGTATGTCTGTTACAGCATACTGGTTGTTTCCTGCAGAAGAGAATGATAGAAGTCTATTGCCGTACAATCAGAATGTAGCATTTGCAGGTTGCAACAGCATCCAACAAAGACTGAGATGAAAACAAAAAAAAATGCCATTGTTGTATATCTCACTTTGCTAAGTGTATCAGTGAACATGGTTGGCCTGCTGCCTCTTTACTCCTTGAATCTTCATTAAAATATCACACTGGTATTACAAACCTAGCAAAATTATTAAAAACACAGCTGGTACACTGTATGGCCTTAGAAGAGAAAATGAAGCAGTAATGGTAAAAAAGGCTGAGAGTGGGTAGGAAATGCTAGCATCCCAAAGGTGCCACAATCACTGCATTTAGAAGCAGTTGTCTATTTGTTACCTCTTTTAGAACCTTAAATAGGAAACTGATTGAAAGTATTAATGTCTTTATATATAAAAGTTACATACATTCTACCTTCAATTATTTCTACAGAGAGCACTAGGAAAAGAAACTTCGATAGCAGGTAAAATGTGTGTGTGTATTTTACACTAACATATTTCAGGAAAAATAGGAGGAATTTTACTGATCTTTAAAAAAACCCTAACACTATATTCGAACAGAAAAAATCGTGTCTTTAGTAAGTATTGTTAAGTGTAAAATTAATGCATCACGTTGAGATAGGTCTCTAAATTTGTGCTGCTGACTTAGAAATTGTTGGGCTATTAAATAATAATACATTTTATTTAACTTTCTGATTTCTGTACCCTCAGAGTGCAATTTTTTTGTATTGAGTAATGGTGGTCAGGAAAGTTTTTTTTCTTTTAAAGCTGATTTTCTTATATGATCTATTGACTTAATCCAAACCTGTGAGACTTACCATTAAATTACAAGGTTGAGCAACAAGAATATAAAAAGCATTGTCTTGACTATGAACAAAACTGGAACAGTTTCTTCATTTAGCTCTGTGAGTTTTGCAAAAAAGCTTTACACAAAGAATATATAAATTGTAAATGATGGCATGAAATTTCTTGTTGGCATGTAGTCTTCTAAGAAAGCACAATATGGTACAGGTATCAAAATGCTTCTATAGCTGAACTAAGGTTTTACATGACGTAATTGCATGTGCTTGCAAATACATGCCCTTTGAAGATCTTGGTTTGGATGAGTTAAAATCTATTAAATGTATCAGATTGAAGGCAAACTTTATATAGGAAAGAGTATGGTGAAATTCCACAAAAACCTTCAAATTATTGTGTAAATGTGACCGAAGTTCTACAGTTTTCAGTCTCAGCAACCTAGCACTGAAATAAACTTTGGAGATAAATATCTTCCTTCCTTCCTTTCCACGAGATTGTGAAAAGTAATTTTATTCTATTATATTTCTGATTTAGGCACTTTCAAAGTGCACCTGAGTAATATATTCAAGATTTTCTCTGCAACACAAAGCTAGAAATTTACTTAAAAAAATAAAACTTAAATAAAACAGTGGCTGCATGGTGCTTAGTTGCTGGCTGGGGTTAACCACAACAGCATGGCATGCAATTGTTTTTAGAGTAACTGAGGCTTCAGTTGGCAAAGAAAATGTATCGAAACCCCTTCATCTAACAAATATCAGCCATTTTCTCAAAGTGTAATTCTGGAGAAACTTCCATTTTCACCTTATTACCATGCCATCGTAAAAAATCAAGATGTGAATAGTGTCTGCCATGTCCTTAATCTCACCTCCATCCTGCTTTACAGGCACTTTAACTTTCAGGCAATTATACATCTACCAGGGCTTCAGTGGTCAAGACACTATCTACCTGCATAAAGAGTTGATATTAGCTTAGGGTTCTCTCAGTGACTTCACCTTTGCTATGACTAGTTCTGCACCCTGGAGACTGGGCTACACCTCAGTCCTCAGGTGAACCACCTTTGCTGGACTAGATCACCTCTGCCAGACTCAGTGGCCTTGGAGGTATCTCCAGCCATTAGTGTCCTCCCATTCTTGTGCCAGCAGTGACTGTAATCTCTAAAATGGTCTTTCAGGCCACCTGCATGTCTGTCAGAAATAAAAAATATATAACACAAGTTTAGAGGAATCTTTTGCAGAGGTCCCTAACAGTACATAGAATTCAGTGACAGCCATAAATATCCAGCTACTTATTACAAAGGCTGAGTGCAGTTCAAAGAGCATACTGGGAACAAACAGCTTCTTAAGTGGATGTGTCAGGATTTGCCAGGGATTCTCAAGGCAATCCAAATCCACAGCCCGCATGAGAACAGCAGGTCTCTCTGAGCAGTGCCGTTGCTCAGCTGACCAGCATTGCTAAGCCAACGTCAATCAGGAGAGAGTGATATCAATGAAAACTGCTCAGCAGAACACTTGCAATTATTCCTCGTAAGGACAAGCAGTGAAATACAGAGTAGTGGTTGCGCATTTGACGGTGCATCACTGTAACTCTTTGAGAAGGTAGGTTGGTGACAAATGCTTTTCTCCGTATATCCTGCCTTGGAGATAAAAGAGCAAGTCCGGGGGAGTGCCCTTCCCTCTGCTGGCCATGCACACACCTGAGGCGAAGGGGTTGTTTGGAGAACACCTGTGCTGCTGCTCTGTGGCTGTTGGTGCACATGTAGGGTTGCTGGCTTCTTCTGTTGGTATCCTTGAAGATGAATATTTTGGGCTTACTCCTGACTTCCTCAGCACTGTTCAACTGGAGGGAGAGGGAAGCTGTAGTATAAATCATGCCTGCCTTGCTTTTCTTGGATGGAACTGCCATTAACAAATAAGAGGAGTGAAAACATGTGCTATCTACAGAAAATGATGAGATTCTGTTTATGAAATGGTAGGTCCTGGTAGGATTCTGCTTTTTGAAAAAAAAATCCTGCTCATGAAAAAGAAATATTACAGATGCAAAAATGGATATATAATGAAATAATAATTGCTAGCATGGCTTTATAAGTATATTGTGAAATCATTTCAACTACCATTATCCTGTCTGAAAGACCCACTGCTGTCTATGATTCAGATGTTCATATTTAGATTTTTTACATGACTTTTGCTTCATTTTCTTCATTACTGGAAACATTTGCATGATAACAGGATCTTTGCTTTTAAGAGTTCATCAGCTCCTGCCACTTAGTTCCCACTTGAAGTCATAATCTTCTGTTTATAATTTCATAATTGTTTGCAGTAGAGGTGATTAAAATCTCACAAACATAGCATTATTTTGACTTCAGGCAGGGAACAAGCAGCGGATGAACTCTTAAGGAACAAAGATGATGTTTTCATGTAAATAGCCCAAACAGTACAAAGTAAGGGGAAGAGACGAGTAAGTGGAACACATCCAAACGCAACATTTTTCACTTTTTCTTTTAGGCAACAATAGCTCTTTGAAACCTGTGCATTTCAGAAGCTCTCATCTTCCTGTAGAATACTTCCCTCATCTCTTATGAAATTTTCCTGTTTTCCACTCTAGGAACATGTTTCTAAGCACAGGCAAAATATTAATTAATGCATTAATTAGGCACAATAAACTCTCCTATGCATTAATTAACACAAAGTTCAGAACTCTTCCAGACAAGCCAGAATTTGAATTTCACCCTTGCAGAAACACAAGTCAGTTCAATGTCACCATGAAGTGCATTTGGATATTCTAACAGGAGGTGCCGAAGTTAGGAGTTTGTGCTGCTTGTCTTTACTCCTGTGCAGTCTGTAGAGCAGGCTGTTGGGCTCATACAGCTGTCAGTGCAGATCCCTGTTTCTGGCCCCAGCCACTCACTGGTGCATACCATAAGTATCCTGCTGGGACAGGGACATGTTTCACACTATGTATGCAGACAATACTTGGGAATTCAGTACATCTAGGGTCTATCAGATGGGCGAGGCAACAAATTCAGGGTGACTTCTTCATAAACATACTCCCTCTTCAGGTACTAGACTGCAATGGGAAAGACAGATGACATTTTATATGCTGTTTAAGTTGCTGAATACCAAGAAAATTCATTTCCCTCCCTCTCACAAACCCCAAAGGAACTTGTGATCCAATGATAAGTGATTATCTCTCAAAAACAGTAAGGACAGAGATATATGCCATTCTTTAATGCACATGATAATTGAAATTCACTAAAAGATGTACTGATTTTGCCATTTTATTATTTAAATAAAAACATAGAAAGTATTGAAAAACAATGAGGCATTTTGGTTTTGCTCCTCAGTCACAGTTGTTTTGCTACATGTATTACTTCCATGAGAAGAACAGGACTGTGAGAATGGAACATAATTCCCTGGGAAATGTACAAGCCCTGCCTTGTATTTGGATATTTTTTTCCAAAGAAAAATCCCCAAAGACAGACAAAGTAAGTAATGGGAATTTTTAGTTATCCTCTTTGCCTGGTGTCTCTTCCTTTGAACGTCAAGAGAAGGGTTCAGTAGTCACTCAGAGGCAAGACACCTGAAGGCTTATCTCAAAGTACCATAGTTAAACAAGCTACTCCTGGCTGGTCCTGAGACATATCAGGGCCTCTTGAATATGAAGTCTGTCAGATCCATGTTCCCCGTAAATGCAAACACTGGGCACCTAAAGATGGCATTCACAGGAATGAGTGGCTTTGGCCAGAAGCTACCTCAGAGGGTAAGAAATTCCTAAGAGGGGAGTAAAGAGGCCCCTCAGTACCGTGGATGAGGTAAGACCTTCAGATGAAAAATTAGAGGCTGGAAAGGCTATCCTTGGTGTGGGCAGTGGGTAAGTGCCATTGTACTCCTCAGGTTCTCCACCCTCTGATGCACCCTGAGGGGACATGGCCCGAGTCCCCTCTTGCTCCTTCCTAATCCAATCACCTGGCAGCCTCGTGCCTCGGTCTCACTTTGGGAGGTCCTGTCCAGGCAGATGTCCTTTGTGAACAGGACAGGCTGCCCTGGAGCCCAAGGAGGGTCAACAAAGGTAGCTCAACATCCTGCTGGATGTATACTGAGGAGCACCTGGGAGTGTGATAAAAGCCCAGAAGAAACACACCAGCATCAGTGAAAAATGAGGTGCCTGCACAATTGTATGGGCAGATACTGAGGTGTTAAGGGACTGCACTACTGTTCAGGACATTACATCTCTGTGTTGGACAATTCAGTGTCAGACAATATTGCTTAAAATTGTAGATAGCCAACAAACTCCCTGTGTATATTTAGTATTAGANTTATTTTTGGATTTACAAATTTGGTTTGAACTCTTCTCAGGTGGATCAAGTTAGCTGAATTTGCAATCTGGAAGCTGCCTTTCTTTCCTTATTAAATAAACACACCATTTTTTCTGGCATAATTAAGAAGGGAGATGCAAATTCTTTCATGTTGAGCTTCTGGTCTGAGGGCCAAATCTTCTGCNACTCCTCAGGTTCTCCACCCTCTGATGCACCCTGAGGGGACATGGCCCGAGTCCCCTCTTGCTCCTTCCTAATCCAATCACCTGGCAGCCTCGTGCCTCGGTCTCACTTTGGGAGGTCCTGTCCAGGCAGATGTCCTTTGTGAACAGGACAGGCTGCCCTGGAGCCCAAGGAGGGTCAACAAAGGTAGCTCAACATCCTGCTGGATGTATACTGAGGAGCACCTGGGAGTGTGATAAAAGCCCAGAAGAAACACACCAGCATCAGTGAAAAATGAGGTGCCTGCACAATTGTATGGGCAGATACTGAGGTGTTAAGGGACTGCACTACTGTTCAGGACATTACATCTCTGTGTTGGACAATTCAGTGTCAGACAATATTGCTTAAAATTGTAGATAGCCAACAAACTCCCTGTGTATATTTAGTATTAGACTCCTAAATTTTTTTTTTTTTTTTCATTCAGAAAATCATTGCTTATTCTAACATGCTTTGCCTATATCAGTACGAGACTTTCCAGGAGAAATATGGACAAGTTCCCCATTTCATTTTTTAAGGAAACCTGAAAGAGGGAAGTTGAAGACTATTCCTTAAAATACAGTTAATTTTAAGTTAATTATTAAAAGGATAGATTGAAGGCAAAATGAAGAAAATGAGTGAAGGGTCTTAAGTCTAAATACTATCTAGGTTGTTTTTGTTTGATTTGACTTTATTTTTTCCCTGAAGAATCATATTGTCCCAGTACAGCTTTAGCAGAAAACTTCAACTAGAACCTGCTAAGTCTTTACAGTTAGATTTAAATACATGAATAAGAACAAACAGAGAAGAAAAGGGAAGGGAAGGGAAGGGAAGGGAAGGGAAGGGAAGAGAAGGGAAGGGAAGGGAAGGGAAGGTCTTATCTATTTTATTTATTATTTTTGGATTTACAAATTTGGTTTGAACTCTTCTCAGGTGGATCAAGTTAGCTGAATTTGCAATCTGGAAGCTGCCTTTCTTTCCTTATTAAATAAACACACCATTTTTTCTGGCATAATTAAGAAGGGAGATGCAAATTCTTTCATGTTGAGCTTCTGGTCTGAGGGCCAAATCTTCTGCAAGTGCAAATTATTGCAGTTTCAAAGACATTTTATGCTGATTTATGTGAGTTGAGGTGTGGTATAAGTCCAAAGTTGTTGCTAGTGGGAACTACTGTTCAGCTTGGAAATGTGTTCCCAATTTGGTCAGAATACTTTTTTTCTTTTGCCCTCTGGAGCGATGCCCAAAAAGATATGTTGAGAGGAAGAAGAGGCTGATGTGCCTATATTTCAACAGGATGTCATTTCTGGAAGATGGACTTTTGGGAAGTAAATGGAGACAGAAAAGGGTGAAGATGTTATCTTTCTTATTGTCATTAATGAGAACAATACTTTAGTAGCTATGGTCAGAGGTGAAGCTACCTAAACTGAAACAGCTTTTAAATCCAAGAGGTAGAATATTTTGGATGGACCTTTATATGTAAGAAATGTAAAAATATGCAGCTGTTTTTGTTTTGTAAATTTTTTTTTTTTTTTTTCAAATATGTGGTAAAATTGACATTGGAACATGCAGATATATGCTAGCACTAATTAAATATATGTATAGTTTTAAAAGGAAGGGCATGTAAGCCTTTCTAGATATTGATACATTAACTAAGACTTTTCTTGTTTAAAAAAGTACCAGCTTATAAAGAGGAAAAAAGTGCTCTAATTTAGTTGGACAGATTTGCAAAGATCTTTGAAAGTGTGAAAGAAAGGGTAAGAAGGAAATGTCTCCTTTACAATCTGTTTATGGCTTTGGGACTGTGCTTTATCTTGGCAAATAAGATAAAGATCATTTGACAGCAATCCACTTATTCTTATCTTGCTAGCAACTGAAAAACTGAATTATTCATCCTCAGTGTGAAATTTTGTGTTTTCCATTCTAAATTCAACTGCATAGTTAGCACCTAGCCTCCACAAAAATGTATCCAATGCAATAAAATGAACTTAGTGCAAATTACCACTGTAAGACTAGCATTAGCAAAAAATATAAGCATTATAAGAATTAAAAAGCTTTCATGAACTAGTAATATGTCACATAAACTTAGGAGAGTTACATACAACATAAATATTTCTCTGGTTTCTTTTAGTGTCTTTCAGACTTGAGGAGGGGTGCGTGAACTTGTGAGCTTTGCTAAATCATGCAGGAATTTTCCTCTTCACGAGAAGTCTCTAAGTGAACTCACTTGGGCCATATAAGATTGCAAATATGTGTTAAATTGGGTCATATCACACAGGTATATGAACAGGCATGATTGCTGACTGCCAATTGTAGATCTACAAATCCCGTATTGCAGATGCAGTTGTAACACAAATTTTATTTTTCTAGAAAAGTTTGATGAAGAGTAATATAAACTCTGCCAGTGACAATGTTATACTAACAAAGCAAATAAATAATACAATTCTTTATTTCTGTAATAAAAACAGTGCTTTGCAAATACAACAGATCTATAATCTGTCTTGAGCACTGTTTAGAACTGATCCAAAATATGAAACTAGGCGGTTTAAAATTAAATGCACGAATTGCATGTAAAAGCTAATAAACCTCGCTAAGAAGAGGTCTTTCATGCTTTTTAGTAATGGTGAACCACACAAGGCTTTTCCTCAAGAACTCGTTTTCTCCTGCATACTTTTTCTATTGCTCATTTATATATATATATATAGATTATATATCAGTTAAGCATTAGCATCTCTTGAATTAAAATCAATTGGTTAACACACATAAGGTCAAACAAGTCAAATTAGAGCAAATTCTAGTCACCGCTGTTCAAAACTCACTTCTCTGGTATGTTTGAATGTCTCCAGCTCTACATTTCCCCTCCATTTTTAAATTTAATGATATGTCTTTGTTAACGCATGCTTTCTTAAATCAGTCGCATCTGTGCGCAGAGTGAAGGCGAGCGGTCTCAGCTCAGGAGGAACATGGTTTGGAGAGGTACGAGCAGCTGAGGAGGGATTGTCGTGGGCACAGCGTTTGAACACGAAAGTGGCGACTATCTTTCCCACTACAATAAAAAGGAAACTGATAACAATGGTGTGCTATGAAAAGCAAAGGAACATTCTTCTTTGTCAAACAACCCGCACCTCTCCGACAGCGCTGCAGTACACTGGCTGACATCCACTCCGCATTTGAACTCTGCTGTTGCTGAATTTCAATTAAAACTAGAAACCACACAAAGGTAGCAGGCACAGAGAATACCAAGAAGAAACAAGATGTTCATTTCCTTGGCTGTTTTTGTTTTAGGGCTTTTCTCTCTATGATTAGGAAATAATAATATAAGTTGGATGGTGAGGGTATCTGGTATCTGCTGTTTGGGTCAATTTTACCTCATTAAAGACAGACAAGAATTATGGCAAGTTCTCCCAGAACATCAGAGCTGCCATTCAAAAGCAAAAGTCATACTGGGGTACAAAATCCCTCCAGTTCCTGCTTCAGTCCATTAAAAAAATATGTATTTGAAGCCTGGGGGAAGAGTACAATTTAAGAGAGATTTCTTCCTTATGCAATGAACCCAACAAGGCCTTATGTATGCTGTAGCAAACTGCAGTACCTGCAGGGTGCTCATCTACCATGAAAGTCTTCTATTATCTCATTCTTTACATGAATGAAATGTGAATATAGTTCCTTCTTTCTTGAAAACCATTACACTGATTGGATTGTGTCTGGAAGCAACAGAATGGGTTTTTCCACACAATTATTTTCAACAGATTGAAAATGTATGGCCTTCCTCATAGGTGCTGATGGAAGGTACTCTGGAGTTTCAAAGACTGTGTGAAAAACAGTAGCTCCACTAACCTTTAAAAATGTTCAAAGTAGAGGGGAAAATAAGAGAAAAAGGAAATTTTTTTAAGTGGTTAAAATATGGGTTTTTTACCGTGGACTTTTTTCTGGAACTCAGTTGCCTTCATTGCTGCACGTTATTAGTATTGATTGTAATAAGATCATAAGCTTCACAAACATTCACTCATAAGAAAACAAATAACTTGTGATAAAATTAAGAAAATTGTAGAATGATTATTGATAATAAAAGTGAAATCTAACAAGATGATAGAATAGTCAGACAGAATATAGATATATTTTCTTGGAACTGTCTGTATTAACATCAAATAAACCTGTGTTCTGAGAAATTTGGGTTCTGAGTGAAGGATTGTATACAAGTTTTTTAGCGAAACAGTAGCCATTACATTACCACAGGAAAAACATGTTAGAAAAAAGACTGTTTCACATCAGCTGAGGACATGGGTGTGTGTGTGTCTGTGCATGTATGCATACATGCATAGCTATATGTCTATAAATATGTTCATATATTTACTGAAAACTTTTGAAGTGGTGGAAAATTGAAAAGAGTGGAGAAAAACTTAGTTTGACTAAAAGACTCCTCATTCCATTTTTCTATGTCCTTATTCATCATATCAATATTTTAATCATATCTCATTCCCTACTTTCTTCTTTGGATTGTCTAAAACCTATTTTCTAATTCAGTCCGGCAGCTCATCTTTTAATGTCATTTTAATAGACCTTGTCTTGCTTTCACGGAGCAGTAAAAGCAAAGGTTTCATTGTAAAAGAAAATTGCCTCACTTGCACCAAGTTTTCTAATTACTGTATCTGGTACCACCGTTGAATGTTTGGAGAAGGGGAAAAGCGAGACAAAATAGAGACTGTTATTAATCAACCCTTACTGGTTATTATGGTCCTCATCTTCTCATTGATTTTTTTTTTTCCCCTGTTCCACATACCTTGATGTCAGATAAAGCAAATGACAGGAGAAAAATCTCAGCTGCATAGTCTGGTCCACAGGCAAGTCACTTATTTTAAAAATATGAACATTTTATGACATTACATGAAGGAGGATGCAGGAATGTGGACCAGCGAACACACCCAGTTTTTCCCAAAAGGGTTGTATGATAATACAAGGTGGATCAACTCAAGTGATGCATGATTCCAGCAAGAACAGCATCACTGAACTCATCAGTGAACTTGGATTTGCAGTCCCCTCCTGTGGATTTGCTGAATTCTATATTTGCAAGGATGAAAAATGTACAGGATGGTCCTTCAGGTTAGAATGAATGAGCAGTTTATTACCTTATAAAAAAATTTTGACCCAGAAAGACAGAATCCCCCATCACCATGGACGTAATTTATAAATTTGCCCACAGTCACTGTGAAAGTCACCTTCTGGCAAGAGTGAAGATTCAAATTCTGTAATATTTTCCTGTAGAGTCATGAGGTGAGAGGAAGAAGCTGGGAAGAAGTGTTCCTGCCAATGTGAGGAAGTACATTAACACTGATCCAGAGAGAGGATGGCAGGCCACCTTGATGACAACCACTCACAGGACAGCTGCAAGGGCAGGGGAAATGCTCCATTTCATGACAATTTGCTGCTCCTGGTTTCCTTATTGCACCATTTAAATTATACAGAAGCCCAGTATGTAGTCAGGGGTCTGGTAGAATTTTGCACAAAATTAAATATATGAATACATTATTGAAGAAAACATTGGTGGGTGATATGAAGAGATGAAAGTTTGTTAATGCTGGAGAACTGTTGATCCCTGCCGTTTCATCTAAAACTAAATTTGATCACACTTCTTTGTTTTACCAGGATTACCTGTAGAATGTGAAAGTCTCTGAATATGTACTGTACATCTTCTTTCACCCCCGATGCCCCCCACCCCAGCCCCCCTGCAAGTGTTGGGGCCTGTATCAGCAGTTGCATTTTTCATCACTTTCTCATGAGATTATGGCACAGTGAAGACAAATTATGACATGAAAAATAATTTGCCTCTAAAAGGAAAAAAGAAGCCAGGCTATTGTTAGGAAAACAAAATTTGAAATCCTACAAAAATATAAATAGAATTTATTTTGGTTTTCTTAATCCTTTTAAAAGAGAAGTATTAAGCCCAAGAAGTTGTTTAACTGTGTGTAGAGATCATGATGGAATTTATTTTGATTGGGTGACCTCATAAAATTATTCACCACTGCTGTGATTTTTTTGAAGGCAGCTCAATAGAGTTTGACTCCCAGTTCCCATTAGAATTTAATGAGAGCTGGGCCTGTAAGTCCCACAGATTCCTTTGAAAATAACCCAGCCCATGATAAAATAATACAGTTCTGTGCATCCTTAATTTTTGACAGTTCATTCGTGACTGGAATATTGATTGCAAGAGCTACTGCCAAGCACACAGATCCCATCACTCTCGCCTGGTTTTCCATTATGTCATAAATAGATTGTCCAGCTCAATAGATTATACAAATAGATGGGGCTGGACTACTTGCATGGATTTGCTGGGGGG
>VXBL01005328.1:406728-513172 GCA_013400195.1 Aramus guarauna | reverse complement strand
TTTTTTTTTTTTTTGAGCAATGGTCATTTCTTCCCTTGCAGAAGAAATACTTCTGTGACCATTTACAGTCAGTGCCAAGTTCCAAGGTTGAAACCTTAGTTGGAACTATAGGTAAGTACACACCAGAGCAGATAGTGCCTCAGTTTTTGGGGATCCATCTAACCAGTGGTGATTTCACATCTGTGTACTTTTTGTGCTTTTCATGTACTTTTGGATCTCCCGCATGATGATGGTTCTGATCTTGCAAGCTGCTGCATGTAGACAGCCTCTGACACCAGAGACGGTTGCTGCTGGAATGAGAAGGGCTGCGTGCAGATGGAAAGGTCAAGCTACACAAAATAGTTTGCAGGTTCAGAGGCCTGGCTGCAAACACTCTTACCTTAAAAAAAAACCCAAATTGCCTTGTGAGTGCAAGAGGCATTTAAAATGAGACCCAGCAAAAACTGGTAAAGGTTTTGTACAGGGCAGTCTAACATCAGGTAGCCTGAGGCTTAGGCAGCCATTAATCAGAGTAGCTCTAATGTCTCAAAATTCTGGTCTATGACATTAGCAAGAGCAGCTTTAAGGTTGAAAGGATCACTCTGCTTTATCACTAAAAAAATGACCCTTCTCTTTGAGAAGACAATTCTGAACTGAGCAGATGTGAATCTAACAACTAAAAACCCACTTTGTTTTCCCAACAGAAACATTTATTTGTGTTTGGATCCTGGAAAGGTTGTAGCTCCCTTTTAACGGTCTTAAGAAATATCATTATTTCTGTTTCTCTGATTATTTACTTACCAAAACTCCAGAGCATGTTTGTGTGCTGTGTAATTTAAACAACGGTTAATGCTGCACTGTTCGTTTCCCTACAAAACCTTTACCTCAAGATCTGCATAGAGACCTGCATTTAAATAAATAAAATAAAATAGTATTTAAAAGCTCAGCCTCAGTATAAAGCAGAGTTTCAGAATCCTCAGCTGCCCACATTTTAAAAGTCCCAACTGAAGCACGATCTCTTTGGCTTGCATTTATCTGATACACCACACACACACAAAAAAAGGTAGATTATCATGGACATATTCTAAGTTGAACAGTATAATCTCATTTCTAAAAATAATTATCCCAGTACTGCATACAGTAGGGATGAAAGAAAACTCATTTTGCCTAGTTTCAAATTCACCTCAGCTTTCTCAGTTTTGCACATTTACCACAGACACCCACAGAACTGGGTCTGTGTTTGAAATGAAAAGATGTGTAAGAGAGGAAATGTGAGGAACAGCCTGAAAAATATGGACTGATACAGGCACACTGTGAATTAAAAGAACAGAGATGGTGAAAGAGATATAGGTGAAAATAAATAATATGAGGGCAAAAAAGCAGTGTCCATTTCCCTGTCTATTTAATAATTTGTTGTTGGAAATATGTTTAGTCACAAATTATGCACTAATAGTTAATTAACTATCTACTTCTAGATTTTCATGTCATTATTCATCTTTAAAAGTATCTGATATGATGGTCATTAATGAGTTCCATATTTTTCTAATAGCTTTGCCAACCCTGTATTATGACTGCTCATTTATTGACCTTCTTTTTGCCATGTGGTTTGATCAACTTTGAATTATTAGCATTTAAATATGCTAACAGAATATTGAAGTCTCATAATACAATGTTGTTTGTAGCGAAATCATTAATGTGATAAGATGCAGATCAAAAGGAGTGTTCACCAAAGTGAATACAAATGATACAATACAGAATTAATATGAAAAGATGAAACATAGTGAACAATAGACTTCCATTAATGTATTAGTGAGCATATTAATGACAAAATTGCTAAAAGATATGATGGAAAGTCTCTACTAAGGAAACATAAGGAGCATTTCCCAGAATATAAATGCTTTCCTAAATGAGACAATTTAAAGCTTGATTTGGTATTTTTTCCTGCAAGCATGTGTCAAATTTACTCATTTGTCAAAAGCACTAGTTTACATAAATAATAAAACAGATAAATGCTTATGGTAATAGACAGTGTTCCAAATGCTACTTTAAAGTGATCGTGCAGACTACTTTCGTCTGGGCTGGTGAGTCATTCAGGGAGCAATACAAACTTATCCCCACAGACTGAAATCTAAACCAGAGATTTACAGCTGGGGGTTGCTAGATCACGTGTGTTCTTTCAAAGAAAGCTTCAGAGGAATACTCTTGATGAGGCACCTTTGCTGGTCAGGGTAATCCTGATGTAAGTGAGGTAGAAACACTTGTGAACATGGAGAACAGAGACTTTCCAGTCCCAGCTTCATTTCCAAACTAGTGATTTATTAGCTATTCTCTAGTGAATGGGCAGGTCTTTCACTAGTGTTTTATTAAGAAGTTCAAAGAGTCTCAAAAATGGCATTGCCCACCTGCCACAGTTGTGTTGTGCTATCAGGAATATTATGATACTGACATCAGCTTCCTGATCCTTTTCCCAAAAGAAAACAGGAAAAACATGGAGCATACTAGGCTTTATAATTAATGTCATGTTTCTTCACATTCCCTCACTCTAGCTATCCTCAAAATAATTCTGTTTGGGTCTGGATCCTTATAGTCTTTAAAGACTTTGTAACAACATTGTCAGTATGACAGATGTTCTTGTGTGTAGTTGTAACTCAAAACAAAAACAGTATATTGCTGATAAGATATATTTAGATATAGATAGATATAACAGAAAACTCACATATGGTCAACCATAAGGATAATACTAATTCCTACATCTCCTATATTCTGAAATGTAAACTTCCAGCCCTAAATAAGTGGCAAAATTCTCACATATCTACACAAGAAAACTACTATTGCCCCTTCTACACCCCTATCTGGCTTTTTAGTATTATAGACCAGTGGAGCAAATTGAGCCATAAAAATTGTTTTGCTTCAATGCAACATCTCAGAGAGAAGAGTGAGTAAAATGGATTTATTCTGATAATGTGAAGCTGCTTCATGTATCAGAAATCACATAGCTGACAACCGCACTTGACTTACAGTAAACTTTTTCAATGTTGTCGAATGGCACATCATGTAACTTCTGATTTTCTTTAATAAAATTGAAATGTTTGCTAACAATTTGGGGTTACTGCTTGAGAGTTTTATAATCTATATTCACATTAACTTAAAATGCCTGAGATATGTGAATTTTAATTCTTCCTCTAGAAAATTATATAGGCCAAATATAGGGAAAACATCAACAGGAAAAAAGTCAACAGGAAGAGAAGAAAGAGGGTTTTAGGGAACTGTTTAACCACAAATCAGTAGCCTTGCCCCAGATAATCAATTTCTTTCTGGAGTTTATTCAAGTATCCAAGGCTCAGGGCTGAAAACGACTGGAAAGCTGCTTGAAAATTTTTAAAAGCAAGCAACAGCTGTGAGACGGAGCAGAGACTCATACCTGTGGCACACAACCAGAGCTGTGCCTTCCCATGTATTACCAGATACTTAAAAGAGAAGAAAATTAACTCTGAAGATGTCTTAATAAAAAGGAAGGCCTGATATCTTTCTCTTTGTAATACAAATACGTTGTAATGCAGCTCAAATTCACTCAGATCTTTGGAGATAGGGACTTACAAATACAGCCTGGAATGTCTCAGAATATCTGATTCTCCTCTTTGAAAAATAATGTTCTTGGTTGCAAATCAGTGTTGATGTGGAAACTGAAAAGTAAGATTACTTGAGCTGTGTTTGTAAAACAAGCCAACAGTATGAAAAAGAAAAACCTGAAATATGCACTTTTTAATAAAGGAAAGTTCTTTTCTGATTAAGTTATTTACAGAAATTGTACAGGAGTGCTTTTGGAGTGCTTGTGTTGTAAAGAGAAGATTGCTCATAAAAGCAGGGAGAACAGGGTTTTGATTTCTCAGGTGGGACAGAATGGTATGGTTCTGGGCAACATATGTTTATAAAGATTTGAAATGCTAAAACACGTAGTTCCTGAAAAGAGGAAGTAATGAGACCTGGTTTCCTATGGATTTGTTCCCTAATTCTTTAAATACACACTGCCAACTTCACAATTACTCTTCTTTTCCCTCTGATACCCTCCCCTGAGGAACCGACTGTATTTGTGGTGGGTAACCTGGTGCTGCAGGTGGGCTCCCTGCTGCTGTGCGGGTCTGTCTGCCTGTCCTTTGGCGAGGGCAATAATTCTGGACTTTCCTCCACGCAGTTTTTGACTTTTCCTTACAATTCACATACTAATTTATCTTTTAGAATCCATCCTCTCTTTCAGATCTGATAGATTACAAAGTTATTAGAAGGGGCTCAGCAGACAGACAAGTGTGATCAAGCAAGCCTTGTTTCCTTAGAAAACCAGGCTAAAAAATGAAAAAGTAACTAGTGAGAAGTAAAGTAGAAAATGATTGATTTCCATACACACTACTGAGCAAAAAATTATTAAGACATATTGTTATCTAGGAATGCAGTACTAGTCACGTACAAATGAGTCAGATACTAAATGGCATATAATTGAACATGGGAAAACTAGGCCAAGGTAAACCAGCATCGACTAACCTTTGTGAGCAAAGGTAATACGAGAAAGATGAGCCCAGATGCAATGCAAGGAAGTATAAGAAAACCAACCAAACAAACAATAAAGCCAGTGATCTGAAGGAATTGTTCTGAGCTCTTCACTGCTTTACTGAAGTGATACTGTTTTTTAAATCCCAGTGTGCTTGGGTCAGCCTCTCAGCTGTAACGAATAGAATTGGTGGCCTAGATTCTGATAGTTTTTACACTATTGTCATGGATAAGTAAGTTCCCTGAAGTCATGGAGTTATTTGGATTTGCAGGGTAAACAAGAATCTGACGTGGGGACTTCTTACACCAGTGTCTCTGCTTGATCCTTGTAAAGTTACAGGCTGGCATTTTACTGTGCTTTCTTAAACCTGAAAGATTACAGAAATCAGGTAAACATTAAAAGTCTACCAACAACATAACTAATTAAATAGTGCAATAATAATATGAAATCAGAGCCTTTGTTTTTTTCTGAATGTCTTAGCCAACTTGAAGTAGTTTTCTGTTGTCACACGTTTTTAAAAGAACTAATACTCAGTTAACGCTGAAAACTTTTAAGTCCCAACTATTCCAAAGCTTTTGTAGGGTTGATTATTCCTGCCGTGTAGCTTTTGCAGTTTTGGAGGTGTAACTGTATACAAGCATGCAAACATTCATATAGAATGCAGAAAAAAGTTCTTCCTTACCTCATTTCACTAGTGGTAATTCTAGGTGTGGTAGATACTCTTAGTATATATATATTTTTTAAACAGAAATGTTTTATCCAAAATAATGTCGAGTTGAGCAGTTGCTGTTATTTTAGTGGAGGAAGACAGGCAGACTTTCCAGTTTCCATGCCTCTGTTTTCTACATTTTACAATAAAGTCTTCAGACAGTTCCTTTCATTGAATATATTTTCCAATGTCTTGGGCTTATTCATGGCCTCTAGTTGCTATTAAGCTACTTCGAAGTAGCGTTTTGCTGGAAGTGCAGAGTCTAGGGATTTTCTTAACTCAAAGGAACATCAACTGTGCTCTGATCATGTACATATCTGATAGCACATTTGAAACTAGAATGATAAATCCGAAAGGTACTCCGGTCGTAAGACAAATTCTCAAATTGCAATGAGTTGTTTGCCATGTTGCTACTAATCCAGTGGTGCCTGTTACAACGCACTAGCTAAGTGGTATTTCTAGACTGCTCATTGTGTCTTGTTCTTTGTTGATTTTTCTCATTCTGTGTATTTGAACTACTTTAGCTGGAAGTACTTAGCTGAGAGATTCACAGAAAGAACACATAGCATGGGGTGGGTGACCTATGAAGTCAGACATGAAACATTCCTGTTTGGCTATTTTTCAAGGCTGTTTCAGTTGAATCTGAGGCATTACTAGCTGTGACATTGCACAGCAGTCATTTTGTTTCCTCATAGTAGCTAGACAGATTTATCAATTTCTTTTTCCTTGTCCTTTATGATTTTTTTTTCTGTTGTTTTTCTAAAAGGAAAGAGGAAAGAAAATGCAATATTGGAATCTGGAAGACAAATTAATTATCAAATTCCTTTTAGAATTGGTGCTCTGGGAGGAGGGTCACACTACAGAAATATTTGAGGTTGGGGTAGAATATCTATTTAATGAGTTCTTTGGCAAGTGAAAAGCATTTGTTGCTAGCAAAACCTTTTTTTTTTTTTTTCTTTTCTTTATTTTCTTTTTCCAAGCAAAACTGTGCAACAGAGTGGAACTGAGGGTCAAAGTTTAAATACAGTTTGCTGTGGCACCTGGTTTTGATCTAGAGCTCAAGCGTATGACTGGCAACACTCACTGTCACAGCAGGGACACTTGGTAAGGGGGGACAGAGCAACATTTCTCTCTTTATATCTCAAATTGTGAAAGGTGTGAGATTGACAGCCTTGGAAAAACAAGTCTCCTGTTTTATTCACAAAGAAAAAGGAAGGCAGGACAATCATAATACAATCTTCTCCCACAGTGCTTTGCCCATTTGTTTCAGGCCTGCTTTAGCTGAACTGTCTGGAGGGGGCGAGGAGATCACTTTTTCTTTCAACCGATTCAGTCTTTGTCCCACTGCTATGACTCCCCACCAGGGTGCCAATTGTGGTTGTCCTCTTTTCTTGGGTAGTTGCCACCTGTCCATTAGAAACTGGCCAGGGACCAGGAATTCACTTCACATTGGCCACAGAATAGATGTCATAGGCTCAAATTAACATTTTAGACACTGGGTCCGGATTTGAAACAGCAATTTAGAGATGAAAGGCAATGTATCTCTTCTTCCTTGATTACTTATTTATGGAGTTACTGCGTATTTGAGCTACATCCACATCCACTGGACTAGTCTCTGTCTGTTGTAAACTTTCTCTACTTTATTACTATTTTTGGCTTTAAAGAATCATTAAAGGTCTGAGGCAGATTAGGATCCCTTTTCCTAACAGGCTGTACAAACCTTGGTTTGTCTTCCTCAGCTGACAGAAGAAATTTGCCTCTGAGTTTTGTAGCTGGCTTAAGGGTCTGTTACACCATACAGGTCTCAAAGCACAGCCTGGCCCAAGGAATTAGAAATCCCTGAAAACCCATCCTTAGTAATCAATGAGAAAACATTATTATTTTATTGAAGTATCATGACTGTGGAAGAAAGATCACATGAAAAGCAAAAGAGATCAGCATTAGAGATAAGAACAAACATAAAGATGGGCCAGAACAAGAAAACAAAATGAACAGGTAGCTGACCAATAAATATGGAGCCTGGGTTTTTTTTTTTTTTCTTTTTTTTTTTTCTTTTTTTTTTTTCCATGAGTTGTCCAATTGACTATAAAGAAACTTTTTAGGGGATGAAATATTTGTCACTGTGTATCAGAATCTAGTTGGTGATTTAGGGACCTGTCAAAATTGCACAGCTGTATCCATAAGGTCTATGGTCATAGCAGTGATTTGTCTGTAAGACTGTGGCACTAAAGGAGCTATGATATATAAGGGTATTGGTAATGTACTGTACTGTGGACATCCAGAACGAGATATAGATGTACTAAATCTACCACTGTTCTGTCACTGGGAATAGCTATCATAATAATATACAAAGCCATAAGCCAGGAGATAATATTAAAAAAACTACCAAAATAAGCATTCCTGCCATATTTGCACAAAACCAGGCACACTCCTTCCAGTTTTAGTCAGTAAAAGACATGAACGTGAAAAAATAGCAGTGTTGGCAAAAATCTATTCTCTCATTATGGAAGATGGAGATGGGGACACTTCTTTTTTTTTAGCCTTTATAAAAAGCCAGGGATTTACATTAATTTATACTTAAGGAACTAAATCTTCAGAAGGACATGGTGCTTTGAAAGAGTTTGCTTTGAGATACCTTGCTGGCCAGTGCAATCCTTAGGTGCTGTTTCCTGCAGAGAGCATCTAAAAAGCTACACTGCAATAGCATATTCCTTTGGTTTGGATGAATTCTGCCAAGTGATTTGCAGCTCTGTGAAGACAGCTCAAAAAAATTCTTACCTCACAAATTATAAGACATTTCCATTGTTTATTTAAATACCTATGTTATAATGATATTCTTGAGTGTTTTATAATGGACAGTGTTAGTCCACTGGAAGGGTAAGTGGGAACCTCTTGGTTTTTCTCATCTGAAAACGGGATGTCCAAATTTGTCCATGGCTGCAGTTGTTACCTTTAAGTAACAATTTATTTTATTTTGTACCCTGCTTAATTTCCACAAAGTTGTTCTAATCAAGAAAGAACATATTGTTTGCTAACTCTAAAAGTGCCCACCCAGCCTGCCCACCAGTCAAGTTCTCAGCACTGATATCGATTCCATGTTTGACATGTCTAATGAAATCAAGGACCCCACTGCATTCTTCCCAAGGGAAAGAGGTATCCACAGTAACCACTCTTAACTTAAACTGGACAAAAATGTTTTATTTTTATTTCATTCAGACTATGCATTACTCATGTTTTTTGTTGGAAATCTGATCCCTGTAATTTAAAAAAGAAAATTCTCACTGCAGTGATAGCAACAGGTTAGTTCAGAAAGAAGCAGTGTTTAAGACACAGTCATTTCAATGAGATGCTGTATCAGCTTTACAAACTACATACTTCCTTAGTGCACTCATCACACATGATCAAATGTAATGTTTTGTCAGTTTTTAGACACTTTGCTATTAGAGTTACATCTTTTACTTCATCAAACTAAGGCTCTGTTGAAGGACAGATTGTACAAATAAACATCAGTTGGAATGTTTTTAAAGAGCAATTGTTTACTGATTGAAATACAAAAACTGTTGCTCATGCTTGGAGATCAAATTACATGCTTAAGAGAAAGCAAGCTACATAATTCATTGACTCATGACTCATAAGAAACATCAGGCTGTATTTTTTGATGTGAAGCATTGCAGAATCTCTTGTCTTTATTAGATGGAGCAGTAGATGACAGGTTTTTCTTAAAAACAGTGCCACTATATATAGTGATCTCATAGCCACTAAACTAATCCCTCTGTGAAGGGGAGCTGTGAGGAGGATGATCTGTAACATTCAGGTTATGGAGTCTTTTGTTTTAAGAAGAGGTATTATATTGATGTTAGACTCCACCTGAATTCCCCGAGGGAATTTTTTGCCACACATTGTCTCCCATTTTGGGTCATTGGGAACTGGACATGGAGTAGCTGTGCAAAAGTGGGAGGGGAATTTAGTAGATTCCTTTCCCTACATACCGTGAAGCCAGGCTTCCAAAAAAAAGAGGGTGCAGAAGGAAGGATGTTAGGATGTATCTGAAGGGTTTGCAGGGAGTGAGAGGCAGAAAAGTGATATCAGCTCAGATCAAAGGTCAGCTGGGCCCAAACTCCAACCTTTTGGCAGCCGAGAGGAGAAAACCTCATCAAGGAGGAGCACACAGTGATATTTGCCTCCAGATTACCTCTGCTGTACTGTGATTTGCGACTCAGGACCTTGAAGTGAGGTATGGTGTCTTTGTCCTTTATAACCATTAATGACCAATGCCACAGCACTATCCAACTGCCAGCAACCCTTGGGAACAATCAGGCCATGTAGAGAGGTGGTGAGGTCCTCTCACAGGGGTGCATACATGTTGATGTTAGCTTCTTATTAGGTCTTTCAGAGAGGTCCAAACTGTGAGCACAGAGGAAGGACTGGAGTTTCACATGAGGCTGTTAATGGACATGCACTGAGGATTCACTCAGAGTATTTTTCCTGTCCATGCCTATGGATAAATTACTTAGTATTTTTCCATTACAGTTTTATATATGTGGTTAATAGCGCTGGCTGTGTGGCCAGAGCTTTTGTGAGAGAATAAATACACCTGAGTAGGAAGCACCCATAAGATACAGAAAAAATGCCTGAGGAAGAACTCGACCAATTAAAATTAATTTTCTTGAAATGGATCTACCTGGTCAGACATAACTGAAATTGGCAGCAGTGGTATAATGAAGTAGCATTTTCAGTGCTGTTACCTTACTCTCATGTTGTAAGGGGATTCTCTGAAAATCTCAGATATTGGAATCCTATGACTCCAAGAAGATCTAAAATAAAAAAAATAAATATATCTATTTTTCAAGACTGTAAAAGAAAAAATTGATCTCACATTTTTCAAGATTCATAAAATGAAGATAGTGGACTCCAGACATGTAACTATCTGTTTTTAAGATAATGCACTATTTTCTATGCAGTGGGAAGAACGTTGTGGGGATTCGATTAAAGAATCTTGGTCTCTGTGATTCATGATTCAGCAACATTCTCTGACTTTGTAGTTGACCTTGTTTTGAGCAGGAGGTTTGACTAAGACCTGAATTATGCCATGATCCACAATCCACAGGTCATCTGTTAGAAGAAGCTCCCCCATGTTTTACTAGTTATGTTGTTGATAGACTTGTCCTGGAAAAGAATTTTCTTCTTTTTGGCATCTCTCTGACTGCTCAGAACACGTTTCCTTTCCTCACAGAGCCTTTGTCCCCTGCTGCCCCCAACTGTCCCAGGCTCTGATTCCCCTTTGCTTCTGACTTCATGAAATTATTGAAGGTTTATCTTCAAGCACCAGTCTTCTCAAACAGGCATAGTGTTATCTGAGGTATGTGTTATGTTTGAAAACAGTGAATATCCATGGATTTGAATTAAGGAAGGAAGTATGTGAGATTGAAAGACGGACAAGTGAAATCTGATGTGATTCTAAAGAAATCAACCCACCCCAAGAGCAGAAAGCAAAGAGTTTTATAACTTCTATAGAAATAATTGGAAAAGGGACTGAAAAATCCATATGTCTATATTTCCCTTCCTACTGCCACTGTCCTTTTCATATTTTCTGTTAATCAGTTTTGCAGTTTCTCTGTCAGAATGTCTTGATTGACTTAGGGATACTGAAATGTATTAAAATACATGGTTTACAGGTATTAAGATTTAGTCCTGGACATTGCAGCATTCCCTGTGGTATCTGGGATCAGCTGCAGGAGATGCAATTGCAGGTTTTGTGGCTAGTCACACAGCCATGAATGCACCCTTGCTTCTTTCTACACTTCTGAGCAAGACCATGAAGTTCAGAGAGATGTTAGTGTGCATGAAACAGCATCTGATAAATTCAGCAGAACAGATATCTGTAAGTTTCTACGTCTGTAAAATGTTTACTACAGTTTTGTGACACTCCAGGGGAAATGACTAGACAACCATGCAACCTACAGAGAGGTATCTGTATGTGCTATAGGGCAAACAGTACTAATAGTCTGTGAGATGAATTCCCTCACAAGGTTTAAAAAATGCCTCTGTGAGTCCAGAGATAATGGTTCTACTGTGTAGATAAACTTGTTGAGCAATTTCTTTCTTTTAGAACATCTTTACTAAACCATCTAATATTTGAATTACAGAATTACCATAAAATCTATAAGGTTTCTTTTATTGACCTATTATGAAGAAACCTCTGTAGGATAGATTATATGCCCTGGAGGAGTACTGGTCACTAACATAACGCAAATAGACACATAAAACTCTGATAGCTGTAAAATCAAAGTAATGTATAAATATAACTGTTTATGAGTATATCAACCAGCCTATTGCCAGCAAGTCAGGTATGTTCCTGCTTACACTGTTGCAAAGCTCAAATACTCAGAAACCCTTACTCATTCCCTGAACCATAAATTATGGCTTTTTTTTAAACAAATCTGCTTTAATTCCTAGTTTTAATCTAATCTTCTTTTTCTCTTTTAAAACATAGTTTAACACTAGTTAAATCTTTACTCTGTCACTATAGATACCATTATGCCAGTAGCACATTTAAACAGATCAGGGCTGAGCTCTGTATCACCTGTTGACATAGTGGGAGACACACCATCAAGTTACTTACTCCTGGTTTAATTTTTCTAACTTTGGGGCAATTGTTTCTGAAACTAGTTTGCTCTCTTGCAGAAGAAGCCTAATCATCAGAGGCTCAACTCCTGTCAAAATCTGACTGGTTGAGTGATTACAACCTGCTCTACCACTAAATTTTGCCATCTCATTTGCTTTCATACCCAGCTTTGAGATTTGTTCACAAAAGCTAGTGCCAGACTGAACCAGCTCTCCAAACCCCATAGTGCTAGTGATGGCTAAAAGCCATTATGGCCCTGTGGATAAACAAAACATCCTTCCCATTCCAGCGATTTCTCATTAGCTGCAGGCTGCCTTTATGCTTGCTGACAGATAACTCAGCACAGAAACCATAAGCAGCGGTATCTCAGAGAACTGGAGCAGACTTGAACTTAGACGGGTGGGATGAGACCTGTAATGGGGAAATGCTGCTTGAAAGAAAAGTTAATTCCTTCAACAGTCCAGCTCTTCCTTGGCACAGAAGAATATTTTATGTGTTTTACAGCCCATTCCAGTAGCTACAGCTAACGAGTTTACATAGATTTACACAGTATGTGCCTTTACCAGTAGTCCTGTTTTCTCACCAATAATAGCAATTATTTGAGACAAAGTTTTAAAAATTGTTAGAAGGGAATTGTTATGAGTAAAGAACTCCTCTCTTGTCCCATCTCACTGCCCTCACCCTTATCTCCAGTGTGATTAGAAGATATGTCATGAGTTTATTTTTGCATGTGTGAGTGTAGCTCCATCTTTATTGATGTTGATGCTACGAGAAGAACTATGCACTTCAGCAGGGGAGAAAAGGTACAAGGACAGTGCATTTTAATCTTTGGGAGTGTAAGCAGAGTGGGATACTGAAAAAAAGGTGCAGGACTTGGAAAATAACAGAACATGGAGAAATGTCAGAGATGGGCAGTAGCAGCAGACTGCAAAGGAAACCAGCAAAATCGCTGAGATGATTGCCTCATATGTGTTGGTGTTGTGGAGGATTGTGTGCCATCTGTGCTAGGATGTGCATGAGAACCTTGTGACAATGGCCATCTTGCATGGCCTGAGGCAAGGAGGGTCTGAAATGTATCTAGACCACAGATCAGTGTTGGATGAGGATCAAACATACTGCACATCCCAGGTGTTCTTCAAGATTCAGATACAATGGCTCTGGATAAAGCAATAACTCACTTAAGGTATCAGATTAAAGCATAGTGGCTCCTGAAATAAAGTTGTTATTTGCATGACTGTATCCGCCCTCTTTCCCCTTCCCAGTGCTTGACAGCAGGGAGCAAATAAAAGTGCCTTTGGATCTTGCCAATTTACAAGTACAACTTGCATGGGCAATCAAAAGCGAAAAAAAGAAGAAAAAAAGGCAGATAATATTATTAGCAACCCCCAATTATTCCCAAATGCATGCTTTTGGCAGCGCAAGCAGTTGGAGTTTCTAGCAATATAAACCAATACATTACTGAAAATCATGCCTAAGCATTCAAATAAAATACATGGACAATTTAAAATTATCCTTGCAAGCTATCCAGTAACCAGTTATTTGGCTGCAGGGTTTTTATGAATAAAATTGTAAAGTAAACCTACAATGTAAATATCCAATCCAAAATGCCCTAGCTTTCCAGCCATAGAGTCTAAAACAAATTATTTGCATGCTGTGTCTGAATTCTGAGGTGGACAGAGAGCTAGTTTGCTGCTGGGTCAGAGGGTGAAGCTTTGAATTGGCTCACAAAGTGAGACCAGCCTGGCCATCCTTCCCTATTTGCAGAGCTTTGGATTTTTCTTGGCACGGGAATCCTTTTGTTTCCCAGCATAACCTTGAAAATATTTTCAAGCAGTTTAAACCATGCTTGTATATTCCTGGGGACACATCTACTTGGACGTGCACAGACAGACCTCTGCTCTGGTCTATATCTGCATTATTGTCAATTAGAGGTAGCAGGTGTTGAGCAGAGACCCCCTCTATCTTGGTAATACAGCTTCTGAAACAGAAGTCCGGCTGTGCGGGAATGCAGGCAGAGACTGCCCTGGACCATCCACATCCATGTGGATGTGCTCTCTGTAGGCTGCCCTTTTGCTGTAGATTGGACAGCTTTCCATGACCCCATCCTGTCAGGTCAGAGAGTAGCATTTCTAGGTCTTTAGCAATGTCAGTTGGCAGCTTTCTTTGAGCCTGTAACATCTTCATGAAAGACACATCAGCTAAGATCAGTCTATACCAGAACAGGCTTGGCAATATTCATTCTTATCTACATTCTATTTACTTTACACAATGCTTGGGATACCCCACAAAGTCCCATCATCATCTGAAGCGGAGAAAATTACCCCTGCACTCACCCTGCTGACTCTAAATTGTGATTAGAACAGCCACCATGATACTTGTTTCAGTTCATTATTTTGGGGAAGATTTTTACAAAAAAATTTAAGAAATTTTCTCATCAATCTTCTTGTATTTGATAAATCTCTAAAAATATCTTTCTTAACCTATTTTCACCGTTGGCCTCATTTGAGATATCTGTAAGAGGCATTCTCTTGACAATGAATGAAAGACCAATTTTATGTCAGAAGAAGAAGAAAAGAAGAAGGAGGGAGGTGTCCATCAAATGCACAAGAGTGTTATAAGCCTGTGACCCTTTATACATGGGAGGGAATGAATGAAAGGGACCAAAGGAAATGTAAGAAATTGCTTCAAGACAGCATGTAGCTCCTGTGCCAGAAAAAGCAGATGGCAAAAAGGACCATGCAGAAAAAAAGATGCAAAGATTTGTATCCCAGAAGCCAATACACAATACGAATAATGGTGCACAGATTCTTTGCTATCCCCAGCTTAGTTTCAGGTGTAACATAACAAGAAAGCTCTTCCATTCAGCCTCAGAGGAAAAAAAAAGAAAGCCACAGGTATAATACTGACAGATGTTACAGTCATCAGGAGCTATTGGAACATACCAATTTAAATGGTTTTCTTCTGAGGCATTTTTGTTGCTTGTTTTGCAATGTCCTATATATTAACTTTTCAGAAGTTAAGATTTTGTTTTGCTTCAAAAAATACTTATTAATTCTTCTTAGAAGGACATTTCTCTCATGAAGTCATACCATATCTTATCAGTCACTTAAAATCAAACCCAAAACCCGACAGAACTGGACAGTCAATATACTCTTAAGGCTGTCCTCAATGTAACTCATACCATGATGTGATTTTGCAACTGCCTTGTAGCTAACTGCTCAAAATTAACAGGCAATGCCTTCTGTGCCTCTTTCACTTCTAATATATTTCTTCCCTTCTTTTTTCACAGGTGGTCACAAACTTCAGCAATAGCAACAGGGACACTTAAAATGCTGAGATCGAGCCTCCTTGCAGTGCACGTCCTGAATGCCTTCAATCTAACAAAGTGTGTTTTTGAAAGCAGGCTGTGGCTGCTCTAAGATTGCAGGCTTTCTTCGTATTGCAGTTCTAGAGCCTCTTTTACAGCTTTGTAGGTCAAGGTAGCTCAGAGGATGCTGATATTCACTGATGGTGTTGTAACTGCACTCCCACCCTGTTCGCGTTTCTGCCACTGCAGATGCCATCACTGCCTTTTGATCACCTACATTAATTTCTGTGAGACTTCCTTGATGATGAAGGTACTTAGAGGAAAGGCAAAACTGAGGACTAAGTAATGGTATTAGAATATGGGCAGCCTGTTAAATAATTCTACTATTCAGAAGAGGATTGAAAGGGTACTGTTTTGCAGAACCCAGTTAATGGCTTTACATAAGAGAGGAAAGAGCATGTGCAGCTTAAAAATTAACCAGGATAACTCTTATTTTTATGGACCCCACAAATAAAACTCTCTGCTTCAAAGTAGTTCTGATTTTAGCATGGCACTGCTATAGGGATGTGGTAAGCTTATCATACAAGACCAAAAATATGGCCCTCCCTGTCTGAAGTCAGTAAGTCATCCCAGCTTTGCATCATAATTCAGATTTAATTGTTATTTCCTCAGCCCAGAATGACCATTCTGCCATATACAGATGGTCAGTGAATGCCCTCAGCACCCATCATTTTCTATTTACTGTCTGTCATCCTAACACTCTCATTTTTTCTCTGCTATCATGATATTCAAGTTCCTGACAACTAAATGTGCTATCTCTTCACCAGATACAAACCACGCCAGCAGCTTCATATCTGAGAGGGAGCGAGAATCTAGCCCTGAAGACAGAGTGAAGAAAGACTGAATTATTGACTGAAACAAGAACAATTTACCCTCAAATTCTCATAATCTCTTGGAAGCCACAATGGTATCTCACAGTTCACAGCAAAAAAGGTCCCCAGTGGCAACAAGCAAAACAGTGGGGTAGGAACAGTGATGCCCATCCTCCACACAGTGCATCTCCTCTTCACACAGTGACTCACTACGAGGCCAGTCTGCACGGGAAAACTGTGATACTAATGCTTGTATGGCAGTATATCTGCTAACCATATTACTTCTTAATGCAGACACAGGGAAAACAGAGAGTAGGGAATTTCACTTCCTTTCTCCTTTTCTGGGGTGAATTGTGCTTCCAGATGCCAAATCTGTGTCAGCAAATCAAATATGTCTGGGACTGTTCTCTGAAGCCAACTTGAAAGGAGCAGCCCATATCCACACCAACCTGCTCTCCTGGACCCCCAAAGAGGGTGCCTACCTGTTCTGAGTCCCTAATAATGCCTGAGCTGTTACTGAACACTGATCAAGAGAGAGGATCGTTGGCCTGCAATAAACCAATATTGGTGTCAGTGTTAACAATTTAGCCAACAGTATCCCAGTGTTTGGGAACATTCCCTTGAGTTATTTAACGTACTAGTGTATTTGTGCTGAGACTGAGGATTATGAGAAAGACTATTCCTTACACACATTGTTGGCTTTGCCTATTCCCTTTTGTAAGAAGTCTTTTTCATCAGTTTGTTGCAACTTGACCTTATTATAAATGAAGACAGTGTGTAAAGCTGCTGATATTCATCAGCAGAAAATGATGTTTCTCTTTAAGGGGTTTATGTCATATTTATTTCATTGCATCTATAAAAAAAGCTAAGTAGAAAGCATTGAAGTGACTATGATTTTTTAATTAAACTTCTAGTATATCAATTTTTATTATTTAATTAGGCTTTTTATTTCTATAGGCAAGGATAAGTGGAAATGCCATCAACTTGCATGTTAATTTACAGGCTGAATTAATACTAAATCCACCTGTGTCATGTCTAGAGTTTGTCCAGTGAACGTCTATGTTTTGGTGTAGTCACATCTTTGAGTTAGGGTACTTAGAAAGCTGCAGATCTGTCTGTGTCATCACCCTGTATTTGTTGATTTGTTTCTCTCATTACTCTTTTTTCATTTCTCTGAACAACAATTCTTTGCACTTCTAATGAGCTGTGACCTCCTTTACACCAATAGAGATGGTATTTACAGGACTGTTGGTGTCTCTGAATATGAGATGGTTTGACCTGGTTTCCTGCTGCTTCTTCTCCCTCTTGTGTTTGCTTGCATGCAGTGATAGATGCCTTGTGCATGCTTCGTGCACACAAGGTTAGAGAAGATAGAGCAGGAATAGCAAAGGAAGACAGATCCAGTGGCATAAGAAGAGCATGAAGAGCTGTCGCTGTGAACGAATGATGACCTAATGTTGTTGTCATCTGACAACTGCTCAGTGACTTACATGAAGTAAGTTTGGTGGTCTCAGCCTGAATGCTTGTGGGCAAGTGACTACATCACAATAACTACTATTGTAGCTGGCACTAACTGCCTATGTACTTTCCCTGGACAAGGCTGGGCTCTTTTGTTGAAAAGTTCAGCTATTTCACACTGTCACTGGAGGGGGGGGGGGAATATCAAATATTTCGTGGTACAAATTTATAGATAATGTAAAACATCTGGTCCTTGATCACTATTTCTGTTTTACCTCCCACTTGGTTGCCAGGAGTAGATAGATCCAATATTTCTAAAGAACTATTAGAGTTCCACTAGAATCTATTTAACTAATATTTAGGCCTATGAAATGCATTTGGTTGTAGAGCAACAGGCACATTTATTTCCCTGCTCACATTTTAAATGTCGTTTCCTGTCTATTGATTCTCTTGGCATTGGTTACTGATCATATAACTCCCAAATGGTGTAATCCAAGCTGTTCATATTATTTGGCTGGAACTTTATTTTGAAAATCTGTAGTAATCTAAGTTAAATAAACATAACACTAGAAAATATACTCTAGGGAATGAATCTGCATTGACAGGGAGATGGGTAAAATAGATCTTTTCCATCTCTGCATATGACTTTCTGATTAAAGAAGGTAATAGCAAAAGATGGATGGCTGCCTAATTGGATATTAGTAGGGAAAGAGTGACACATGTTATAGGATACTGCTGGAGGATGACTCTGAGGGTTGCAAAGTGAAGTATTTAGGACAAATGAGCCTGTCACATTAGATAAAGTAAAAGAGACAGTCGGGATTCCAAGAGCTTCTCTGACTCACAATTAAGAAAATGGCTCCACAGGAGTCTGTGCTAAGCATATCAAAGATAACAGATGCAATATGTTGAGGACATCTAGCCACCTGTATGGAGGAAGCTGCCTTCCAAAGATGACCAGAAAATGGAAGGAACTGAGCTTGTTCTTGCCCCTTTTGAGGTTTCTTTTTCACCATATATATCTGAAAGTATGTATGAAAAAATTGTTGGATAATTATGATTACTTTTAATATAAGGATGCAACTTTGAATGTCTGCTTTTATATTGAGAAGTAAGATCTTGTTTGTGGTTAGAAAAAATTATGAGAACTAGAGAAAGGAAAATATGGCAAGAACTGAAGAACTAAGTAATTGAGATGGGAAGGGATTTCTAGTGAGGAATTGCTGGTTCTTTGGGTTCATTTCTTTTCACTTAATACTTAAAGTATGACACTGGAAGAAGAACAATGCTTTTAAAACCAACATTTTCCCTCTTTTTTCTTTTTCTCCCAATGTGATTTTTTAAATTGTTTTCAAATAAATATATGAGTTGATTGACTTAATGTAATAAAAAACAACTTTCACCTTTTCACAATTTTTAAGCCTTGAGTGAGACAACCACTTGGTATGGAATTTATAGGGTCCTGTTCGCTTTAGTGAGAGTGCCCCACAGCCTTTATTATATACAGTCTCCAAACACAAGACCAAGGAAGGGATAGGTTTTTTTTGAATCCCGCTAAAATTATCTCCTGTGGTTAAGTAGCTAGAGACTCTGCAGACTCAGCTTCTTAAACTCATTGCTAAAACAAGGGTTCCCAGTTCATTCAAATACTGTTGAGCCTTCAGATAAGATAGTTCAGGGAACTGTTCTCTTGGTTTCTCAAAGCTAGCATTCTAACTAGTTCTCAAATGGAGTCACTCAACTTTATTCTCAGCTGTTATAAGAGAGATCTCCAAAACATTACTATCACCCTGGAAAGGTCAGAGTCAATACTCTTCACACAGAGTGATATACTAGCACAATCTGGAGATCATTTGAAATTCAGAGTATTTGCAGACACTCCATACTGCCCCTGGGCACTATTTACTCTGGAAATCAGTAGATGCTTACTTCTCTTGGGCTATCACTTGCACTGAAAGCTCTGACTACTCTTGATCCCCCTAGTCTTGCAGCTGATCCCGGTGGGTCCTATAGCTTCAGGCAATTCAAAGAACCTATGAGCCCAATTCTACCAAGATGTGAAATGAAGTACCAGTTGAAAGGTATGTCACTTGAAATTGCTGTCTGTAATGTTAGAATAATCTAATGCTGTACTGAAACAGAACAATCAATCTAGAGATGTATAGGAAGAATGAAATATCTCTTTAGTAGAAGATTAGCAGCTGGACTATGATGAATTTGAAAACCTTGCACCAAATAACTTATTCCCTCAGTGTTCTATACAATCGATATGATCCACTATCAGTGCAGCCCAGAAATAATATGTCTGTATTGGTTTAAGGAAAAAAAAAATAATTTCAGATTTTCTTCAAAGGAACATTTTAATATATATAATACACATAAAGGTTAAATGGCAGGCATATAATATTGAGTTAATTATCACATATATCTATTAATCCATTCATAATTGCTTTTTTATTTCTAAAATTTAATATTTTTTAACTTACACTTTGTTTTCAACCTCTACAATTAAAGTCGATAAAGAAAAGTATAAGCAGAGAAACAAATGGCCTTTGAAATGCCAATGGAATTGAAGTCATTGGTGTGACATGAGTCTTTATCTGATATTCTCATCTATCCAACTAAGAGTTTGACATGACATTCCAAAATATACAGAATTTTGTGACAATTATTAAAAAAAAAAATAAAAAAAAATCAAGAAACAGGACTGAGTTTTCTGATGTAACATCACAGTGTTGAGAAGAGAGGACATGGACCATAACTCACTATTGATTGGTAAAATGAAAGTGTAATCATATGATAGGTAGGAAGTCTATAAAGTCTTCTAGTTGGGAATGACTGTTGTTTTAATTTAATATATATTATTGTATGATTGATATACGTCTGAAATGAAACTTTGTACTTTTGCAGTGATGGTATCTTGGTGCCTTACACTTCTACTGTGAAAGTGGCAATAAACCCCATGATAGCCGAAAGTGATGTTTTTAATTTTAACTGTTGAGTTAAGCATTGCTAGCATGCCTGACCCTGAAAGGCTACTACGGATTGAAAATGAAGTGCTGCATTTTCAGTTTTCCTCTTGTAGTGATCCTAATATTTCTGTTTTTCCCAGAAATGCAAATATTTAAATTTTTCCCTGATATTTATGGCATTAAGCAATTTTTTTTTTTCCTTTTGCATTACTGGAAAATTTAACTGTAAAAAGTGGGAAACATTCTTTACCTTGTGAGTATTAAGTTGTGATGTAAAATTGTAGCAGTATGTTTAATGAGTGATGTCAGAGTATATAGGGCATTTTTATTATGAAAACAAAATAATTCTGTTGAATCTCATTGTAGTAAGATGCGTATCACTGAAGTGAACAATACAAAATTTCTAAGCCATTGAGTGAAGAAAAAAGTGAAGATAAGGAATGTTATAAGGAATAAAAATTGGCAACCAGCAAGACATTTCCATGTGGAAAAATAATTCCACTGATCATTCCATGTATATCATATATCTGCATAGTCAAAACATTAGGCCCCATGGAGTATTCCCTGCTAGTGTGTCACATAACTTCCTGGCAAGCATGCATGGAAAACAGAAGTGGGAGAGAACTTTTTTTGCGTTGATCTATCTGATTAAGGATCTGCTGTCTTTAGATGTTCTCTAAAGAGAGTATTCTGAATTCTTAGTACCATTAGGTGAGTAGATCTCTAGTGTATAACCCCATATCTGAAAAAAAATTTTTGCATTGGTATTTTACTCTTTGAATGATTTTTACATACCATACATTTTTTCCTACACACATATATTATTATACTGTAGGGCATTATTTCTGTGCAAGTTATTGCATTTTGTATATGTGCCTTGGGACATGTTAGCGCACATTTTCTAAAATAGTCGATACATAAATGAGACTGTTCAACCATTACTGGTGAAATATCGAGGTAGGTGTTACATAAGGAGATTATTATCACTAGTGTGGACAATGCTGATTTGCACTCTTGAGTATTAAATATTCTTAATTCTGGCAGTTGATTTGATGTGCTAATTAGTTAACAAACTGGGAGGTCAAGTATTTGCTATCTGGATAAGTTAATGGTTAAATACATCATGAGTTTGCCGGAAGCTTTTAATCAATTTTTAAAGTTGTAAGGCAAAGTTTCTAGGACTAGGAACTGGTATTTCTGATTTGCTGCTCTTTACAAATACCAGGAAGAAAAAATTATTATAAATTAACTAAAGTTTGTTTGGAAACCACATACCTGCATTAAACACAGTGTTTCTTCTTCCCCTGAGGTCATCTGTGTGTGTCCCCTTAAGGTTCATTTAAATGTTGAGTCACTTTGTTTTCTCTTATTTATATTTTAGCTACAAAGTAACCTAGTATACTAACAATTACATATCTTTTAATATGTTGTTCTAACTCTGTTGCTTTTAGAAATAATTATGTGCTTCAATCAAGCTGCATAGATCTGTTCCTTAACATTTAACTTATGTATATACTTCATTTTCATAATGCTTAATAACATTAAATATTTAATAGCTAAAACTTAACACATAAATGTTCTTAAAGAAAGAAATCACAATAATTAGGTGTACACACAGGTCCATAGTGTAAGTCAGTTGTTATTTAATGTCTGACTTGTTAAAATATAAATCTCATGTTGTGAAACTCTCCTGTTAATTTCTTTATACCTTCCATAAAGATTTAGCAATTAAATGATTAAAATGAATAATACTTAATTTTATTTTATTTGTATATAAGCTGATCAGTAAAACCATATTAACTGTGGTTTAAAACATTCTTTGTGTAGCTAATGTGTGGCTCTGACTCAAAACAAAGCATGTGTTTGAGGCTGTAACAAAGCACTTTGGGCCAAGATTTCATTCCAAATATTCATTAAAGACAAAGTCAAAACTTCCTCTGATTTCAAGGAGTCAGCATTTTAATTCGTAGAAAGCTGTAGTTCTGTATTTGATTTATATATAGATTAAAATATTCTCTGTGTGTCTATACCCAAAAGCTGCACTGCATGTGTTGAGTTCCAGGCATGAACTCTGAGTAAATCAAGCCATCCCTTAATCAGTGATATATGTCTTGTCAGCTTGAGAAGCTTATACTACCACAGTGGAGGCATTCATGGTATAGCTGCTATCTGATCTAAAGATGAAGTTGCTAAAGATATATGGTGCCGTGCAAGAATGATTCATGCAGGGACACACGGATACAAACACACATACTCGTACTTTGACCACACAACTAGGCACACATCTGGTCATGCAGAAGAGGAGGCAAGCATGCTTCAGGAGATGAACTGTGCAGCAAGGTCCAGGACGGGACCAAATTTACAAATGGTGTCTTGACACCAATGACATTCTTCCAGGTGACATCAGATATCTCCTTACTATGGAGGGGCTGCGAAAATGTGTCAAAGAAAGGGAGCAATTCAGAGCAATTCATCAGACCTTCTTGTTTCTGAGAGGTTTCCTTGGAAGAACGGTGATAAGGAAGGGGCCAGGCAACTTGTTCTGGTGAGCCACCAGGTTTTTTGTATACGTGGACAACCTCCTCCAACATCTCAGCAAAGAGTGTACGACATTCAGTAGCATTTCAAGAAAGTGTTAGTTTACTCTCCCTTTTCTAAGTCCTGCCACATAATAAACAAAACAGATGCCTCCTAGTCTATGCCCCTGGATCTAACAAATCTGTAGGAAGTGGCAAATGCTTAGGTGTCACTCCTAAACAAATGCAACATCTTATTCCAGACACTGCTGAAACCACAAATCAGTATAAATGTCCTTCTGAGCGGTAAGTAAGCATATTAAAAAAGGGTAATTTTCAAAGATGTCCATGTCATTCGAAGAGTTGATGTCCTGCATTTGAGAGACATTTGGACGTTATAAAATCTTGAGTGAGTTTTATAAAGCCTCATTCTGACTTGCAGAATTTTTAATGTGTAATATAACCTAAACTTAAAGCATTGCCAGATAAAATATGCAGAGCGTTATGGAACTGTTAACGCATGTAATACAGTAGATGAAGTATGGGATGTGGAACTTAACGAAGCTTGTTCAGCAGACAAGTGTATAACACATGTAGCTGTGCAAGACACCAACTGAGGAAGCAAGCCAACTTTTGGAAGCTAGTTAAAATGTTTATACAAATTTCTTTCCACCTCAGAATCTACAGCGATTACATTAAGCTAGAGGTTTTCTAAAGCATAACAAAAGTCCCACTATCCAACAATTTGGTGAATGGAACTCATTAAGCACTTATAACCTAACCTAAAGACAACCTTTAACTGCAGAACAGCTACTCTGCCATTGTTGACCTTATAATATCTTGTTTGGACATGCAAAGCATGTAAATTTTGTAATAGAATAGTAATAAAATATGGATAGAGAACTCAAGAAAGTATGGAAGAGCACAAAAACTGCAAATGTCAAAATGTTTCATTCATGTGTCACACTTCCTCATTGTGGCTTGACAATACTACAAATCTGGCTTTGAACCTTACAGTAGTGAACAAGAAACACCAGTACCATGACAAGTAGGTATTTGATAAAAAATTGTTCTGTTGGTCCAAATTGATTTAAAATATGAAACATGGCAGGATATGTGGACCATGTGTCGTGGACCCTCCTGAGTCAGGTATAAAATGGACTCCATGCTGTGTTCTCTTTGATTAATTTGACAGAACTGTGATCTTGTCTGTTTCAGGCTAAAAAGTATTGCTGAGTGATCTGTCAGGACAATCAATAGAGAGAAAAAGTATCTTCTGATTTGTCTGCTGAAGGGACTTCTATCTGTTGATTAATCCTATCTGTCTGCTTTGTTTCTACAGGGAGGCTGGCTTGGCTAGGTTTGCTGCCTACATCTGGACCCTATATTATGATGACTAAAAGTACAAGTGAAACATACATAGTATTAAAATACAACTGCATTGTCCTAGAAGGAGAGGCATGTGATACACACCAAAAATTGTTTTCAGAAGTTGTGTTAGAAATATTAAAGCAAGTGATGCATTCATACATTGAAAACAATCAGCTAAATTAATTTGTCTACCTTACAGGATACTTTTGCTTCTTTACTTACCGGACTAAAGCCATTATATAGTAGAGGAGGAATTTGTTGGTTTCGTTGTCATTATAAATACTATAAACCCCATAGCATTGTTCTTTCTTCCCCCTTTACAGTAACGAGCAACAATCAAGTGGAAACTCTGAAAGATAAAGCATATATAAAGAGACAAGGACTTATTCATGCCACATCTCTGAAACCAATGGAACTGCTACTTTTGCTCTCTGATGTAAAAAGGGCTTCCTAAGCTGGATAAACTTCAGTCTTGGTGGTTAGTTTGTTTTTTTTCCCTAGTATACTAAATGACAGAAAGGTTTCACAAATATTTTGTCTTTATCATTTGGTTATACACTTCCTTCATGTTCCCTTTTTTCTTTCATAGTTTAGTTTATCCTTTTTCCTCTGTTCCTGGAAGTCTCTCATTCTACAGGCAAATTCAAGTTTCTTTTAGCACTCTTTCAACTCTTCCCATAGTTATATTTTCATGCATTTTATGTTCTTTTAAAATTTATTTTATGCATTTTTTATTAATTTTCTGCTTCCAGAGAGGGTGGTGGGTTTTTTTTTTGACCCCCCCCCAATAACTTCATGGCTATTTAAGTACAGCAACATAATTGTTAACTTGGATTTAGTCCTTGTAGTGAATAAAAAAAAATTTGAGTATGATAACAATTTTTATTTTTCTACTTCAAGTCAGTTTTTTGGCATTAGTGTTAAGAGCAAGCCTTCTGTTGTAAAGGATTTGATGATCAGTAACTGACAAATGTTAATCAGTGTAAGATTTCTAGAAAGCTGTTGACTGCTATGAGAATCTGAAAGTTGAATCTGAGATGGTGTTCACCTACAGCTCAGGCACTGAGGCATTGCTACTAATATACAGAGAAATGGAAAGAAAAAAGTAGTGAAAGAAAGTCAATCTTCTGAGACATCACCCAGTGTAGTCTCCTCATCACTACTCTAGGGGAAGAGGAATGCCATTTTTCTGCAGATGGGGAGTAGCCCAACAACGGAAGGAGGTGTCTGTGGTTGAACAAAAAGTCTGTGAGAAAACAATGAGAATTGAGCTGCGCCTAACCAGCGCTAAAGAACAAAATCAGCAAAAGTTGCCTTTTAAGTATAGGGAGTAGGTTTTTCATCAGCTATCTGGTGTTTGTACAGCATATAGGTAGACAACAGGTCACAGCAGCGTTTGCATTTTAGTAAAATGTTGAAGTATGATTTAAATCAATGAAATTAACTTTGTACAGTAGTGTCTTAACAAATGTTTTTCTACTCGTTACAGATTCCTCATTCTGTCCTTACCCTTCATTTCAGCTGGTAAGAAACACTCATGCTGTTATTACTCAAGGGCTGCCAGAGGTCCATTAGTATGTATCAGAAGAAGTGGATATAGTGAAATCTGGACACAAACATTTCTTCACACCTTTGCAAATTTCTTCATCCTACATTTTTAATATTCAACTTAGCAAAAAGATGGCTTGCACATTCAAGCTGGTCACAGTTTTGTCTCCAGGGTGGACTTTCCAGCTGTCCTTAGCATAGATTACTAACCTTTTCATTAGCCTTTGATCATAAACCTGGCCAGTTTGCCTTGAGACATCTTTCTGGATTTCAATTTCTGACAAACAGCTGGAGGAGGAAGAAGCTGAACTGACTGAGCAGCAAGTAAAGATCTTTGTGACAAGACTTTCTTATGCTATGAAGACTATTTAATATCTGGGTAGCAGACTTGCAAATTCATCTGTCAGCACTGCTGTTGAATATTTTTTCAGACAGATAGCACTAGTGACACCTTAATGTCTTTATCAGTCTTGGCTCAGTAAGGGGAAAGTCGAACTGTAACATCATGTTCCCTTGCTTATTTTTCTGCCAGGATCAAACTGAAACAGGAGGCATCCCTTGGCTATAAAAATACACTAGTATTTTTACTATAATGACTTGATATTACCATTGAGTTTGCTCTGACCATAGCTGAAATATTTGCATTCCAGAAGACTCATGTAATTACACTGAAGCAGAAGATGAAGTTTCTGTCATGTGAGAATGACTGAGAACCTTCAGGCAGAAATCAAACTGTTATTAGCATCTTAAGTACTTGTTGCTGCATTGACTTCTATGTGATCTTTGCCACAGTCCCATATACAAGGCATGTTTCCTTCTGAAATACTGATGCCAGAGAGCTTCAGTGCTTGCATCTCTTCAATGATGACAGCACTCAGTTCTGAGGTCATGCCTGGGCAGCAATTCCCTACTGGGAGTTGTTTCTGAGCTGGAACATTTCACTTAAGAATAGTAGAAATGATTGACAATAGGGAAAAAAAAACCCAACCAAACAAAACAAAAAACCCACCAAACAACCCTAGCAGTAATAATGGACTTACTGCTTGCAAAAAACTTGTTGAGGAAGCAGGTGGGAATTGGCTGGGGCAAACTCTGTGTTTCCAATCCAATAAGTTAACGAAGTGTTAAAGCAAGAAAATAAAAACAAGAAGGTTTTTGTTTTTTGTGTTTGGGGTATTTTTTGTTTTGTTTTGGTTTGGTTTTTGGTGTTTGTGGTTTGTTTGTTTGTTTGTTTGTTTGTTTTTGTTTGTTTGTTTGTTTGTTTGTTTTCTCCCTGGGCCCTGTGCACGGGACAAATGCAAATCTTCATGGTCAGATGCAGTAAAATTAGGGATGAATCAAGGCAGAATTCTTGAAAATTGATAGTTTCTCCAAATGCTGCAAACTGCAAAGGTCCTTTGAAACAGAGTGGATGATAGATGCTATACGTTTCCATTTTTTCTATCAAGATGAGTTCTACCAATATGTAGTCTGAACAGACCTCTTTTCAGTACCTTGCTGCCACTTTTAATGACAAAGCTACTTTTTAACACCTTTGTCATCTACACTTCAGGCTGAACTCTCAGTCTGAAGACTATTTCCCTCCTCCTTGAACTGCCCTACCCCAAACTGACAGTTTAATAGACGTAGTTTGCCAAGTAGACTATGATAAAGAATTATGGCAATAGAAATTGATGGTGAGTAAACAAGTGCTAAAAGATATGGAAGGTTCAGCTGGGATTATGAGTAGAAAGATAATCACACTAACTTGGGTAAAGATGTATTTGAAATGTAAAGGTCTTTTTTTCTGCCGCTAGAGAGAGAAAGCAGCATGAGACTTCCTAAAGGATGGACCAAAAATCCCTGTGAAAGCAAATAAAATGGTGGGTGACCAGAGAGACATAGCCACATCTTTGTGTGAGGAATTGTACTGGTTTTGGCTGGGAGAGAGTTCTTCACAGAAGCTTGTATGGTGTTAAGTTTTGGATTTCTGACCATAAGGGCGGTGATAACAACCCCTCATTTTAGCTATTGCAGAGCAGTGCTTACACAGCCCCAAGGCCTTGTCTGTTTCTCATATTGCTCTCCAAGAGAGTAGGCTGGGGATGCACAAGAAGTTGGGAGGGGACACAGCCAGGACAGCTGACCACAGCTGACCAGAGGGATATCCCAGACCATGTGACATCGTGCTCAGCAATAAAAGTTGGGGAAAGAAGGAGGAAGGGAGATGTTTGGAGTTATGATGTTTGTCTTTCCAAGTAACTGTTCCACATAATGGAGCCCTGCTTCCTGGAGATGGCTGAACACCTGCCTGCTGTTGGGACGTAGTGAAGGAATTCCTTATATTGCTTTGCTGGCATGTGCAGCTTTTGCTTTACCTATTAAAAGTTGAGTCTTTACGTCAACACATGAATTTTCTCACTTGTACAGTTCCAATTCTCTCCTCCATCCCACTGGGGGGGGTGGGTGGGTGTGGGTGGGGGGGAGAGAGTAAGAAACGGATGCGTGGGGCTGAGCTACCTACTGGGATTAAACCAGAAGAGGTATGAACAGAAATGAGAGCTGCCCGCATCCGCATAGATTTTTCTTGTGGCAAAACATTGAACAGACCTGGGTGGCCTTTTCTGTAAAAAAGATGCCAGCGATGGTGCTCTGAGTCTTTTTACTCATTCTTCCCATTTTTTAGGCAAGTTCTCCAGGAAATAAGGGATAAGCTTAAGTTCATTTGGTCCTGCATCTCTACATTGTTCAAAACCTTACAGGTTTTGGAAGTCATCTTCTCCCCCTCTGCCTTGAACTTGAACAGAACGGAAAGCTGGAGAGCTGTATCAGCCTGATAAAAGGGCATCCCATCTTCTCCTGGGAGAGGGTAGATCGCCTGCTCTAGCACCTTCTCTTGGAGTGGAGAGAGAGATCCTTCCTCCATCCCTTCCCCATCCTGTCCAACCACTTGCTTTCTGGTTAGGCGCTTGCACGACTTGCAGACCTTTTGGTCTTTCCTATGGGACCTGCGCAGAATGGGCGGTATTCTCTGCTGAAGCCTAAACCTCAAGAACTGCGGCAGAATTTCTAAGCACAGCTAGCTATGTAATTTTAGATGTCAATGACATTTTACCGAAATGCCTGGAAGCTGCCAATGGGCCATGCTTTGCCTTGCCTAAAAAGTTACTGAGGGAAAGTAGATTGACTTGTCTCTGGTTAGCATGCAACTGCAGATCATGCAGGAAGGGGAAGGCTCTGAATCATTTATAATTTTAAAAATAACCCTCCTAATAATCCTAATAATCCTTTTGGTTTATCTGAAAGACAAATGAGAAATAATATTAATGATTGACTTGTAAACTATTGCTAAATAAATAAAGAAGTGAAATGAAAATCAGTTTGTTTCAAATCCTTAGGAATGAACTCAAACTTGAGACTTGAAAATACTGCATGAAAATAATTTTCATTTTTCAACCAGCTGTAATCCTAAGCAATTAAAATCTTTAATAACAACTAGTTTAAATAGAAAGTAGTTAATTTTAGTCAATATCTTTTGTTGACCTGAAAGCCAGTTATGGCCTGATTTTCAGAAGTACTAGCAGCTGTAGGTATTCAGAAATTCTGAATGCTGGGACATGTTTTTCATATCTAATATTTATATCCAAGTTGAAAAGTGTTAATCTTCGTGATTGTGTCCCTTTTTTTGCTTTCTCATCTGAAAAACTGAATAATAGCCATTTTAAAAATATTTTGAGATTCTTTGATAAAAGGCACTATATGAATGCAAATTATAGCACTTTTAACATGNATCTTCTCCTGGGAGAGGGTAGATCGCCTGCTCTAGCACCTTCTCTTGGAGTGGAGAGAGAGATCCTTCCTCCATCCCTTCCCCATCCTGTCCAACCACTTGCTTTCTGGTTAGGCGCTTGCACGACTTGCAGACCTTTTGGTCTTTCCTATGGGACCTGCGCAGAATGGGCGGTATTCTCTGCTGAAGCCTAAACCTCAAGAACTGCGGCAGAATTTCTAAGCACAGCTAGCTATGTAATTTTAGATGTCAATGACATTTTACCGAAATGCCTGGAAGCTGCCAATGGGCCATGCTTTGCCTTGCCTAAAAAGTTACTGAGGGAAAGTAGATTGACTTGTCTCTGGTTAGCATGCAACTGCAGATCATGCAGGAAGGGGAAGGCTCTGAATCATTTATAATTTTAAAAATAACCCTCCTAATAATCCTAATAATCCTTTTGGTTTATCTGAAAGACAAATGAGAAATAATATTAATGATTGACTTGTAAACTATTGCTAAATAAATAAAGAAGTGAAATGAAAATCAGTTTGTTTCAAATCCTTAGGAATGAACTCAAACTTGAGACTTGAAAATACTGCATGAAAATAATTTTCATTTTTCAACCAGCTGTAATCCTAAGCAATTAAAATCTTTAATAACAACTAGTTTAAATAGAAAGTAGTTAATTTTAGTCAATATCTTTTGTTGACCTGAAAGCCAGTTATGGCCTGATTTTCAGAAGTACTAGCAGCTGTAGGTATTCAGAAATTCTGAATGCTGGGACATGTTTTTCATATCTAATATTTATATCCAAGTTGAAAAGTGTTAATCTTCGTGATTGTGTCCCTTTTTTTGCTTTCTCATCTGAAAAACTGAATAATAGCCATTTTAAAAATATTTTGAGATTCTTTGATAAAAGGCACTATATGAATGCAAATTATAGCACTTTTAACATGCTGGTTTTCAGTTTATTCTTCTCTGTGTGGGAGTTATCAAATTTTATTTTACTTTAGAAAGTCATAATTTTATTAATACAACAAAAATGAACTAAATGGAAGAAATGTTCAAGATCTGACGGAGTTCTATGACAGCAAGGACATTTTCACAATGAGGAAATCCATACTAAATTACCACCTTAAATCTCTTTGTGCATATTTTTCCTTTATGCTGAGGATCTGTAAACGGCTGTTGGAGGTTCACAAAACATGATTCTTGATGTCGGTAATTGTATCTTTACTGAGTATTTATCCTGGGTACGATGCACAGTCTGGTGACTGTCCCTAGGCTCACTGTTCACTGATTTTAAATACAAAACCTGACTAGTATTTGTGGATATGTCATTATCCTCTCCTCAGTCATCTTCCACAATGGTCAAGGGGACAAGCTGGGAGAGAGCTCAGATCTTCATACTGTGTAAACAGACTATGAAAGATGAGTTTATAGAACTGTTAGTTGTTGACCTACCTCTAAAACTGGTATCAACCATGTGAGAAACTCTGTTGATCTGTTTCAGTTCAAAGAAAGGAGGTAAGACTGTGTAGGATTCAGTTTGTTAGTCTTCAGGTGAAAATAAAAAGACTCTTCATACATATAGTGCCCATGATAGCTATCCATGGAGACATATATCCTGTGTCTTAATTTGGATAAAATGATGGATTCAGAACATGGCTGGGTGACATGGTTTAGCCCCAGCTGGCAGCTGAGCACCACGTGCTGCTCGCTCACCCCTCCCAGGCGGGATGGGGAGGAGAATGGGAAAAACAAAGGCAAAAGCCTGTGGGTTGGGGTAAGGACAGTTTACTGGGACAGCAAGGGAGAGAGAAACAACAGTACTGCTAACAAAACATTCACAATGGGTAACAACAGAGACCAATTTACCGATCCTACGACCAACCAAGTGGACACTCAGCCCACACTCAGACCATCCCAGAGCCTCATGGAAACCCCCCTCCCCGAGTACCCCTTTTTATGGTGAGCATGACATCACATGGTATGAAACAGCCCCCCAGCCAGCCTGGCTCACCTGTCCTGGCTCACCTGTCCTGGCTCCTTGTGAAAATTAACTCTATCCTCGCCAGAATCAGGACACTGGGCCAAAACCCAGGCTGAGGTATGAGATTACAGATGCAGAGTAACTAGATGTCTTGACTATATCTGACTATATGGTTTTGAGACACCTTCATTCAAACAGATTAATTTTTAATATATATCTACAACAAAGAATGCTGTAAGCATTATCATTCTTTAATGCTTCCTATCTGCTACTTCTATAATTTTCCCTTCTGTTCTATTTTCTTTCTTCATCCTCACTTCTACTGAAATATCTTGGGTGGATTTCTGTGACTCCAGAATCTATTTATTTATTTACTTATTATTCTTCTCACTTTATCTTTCCTCTTGGCTTCTGACACCATTTCTATTACCAGCAGGAGGGGGCAGAGAAAGGCAAATCCCACTTACACTGTAGGATTTTTGCACCTCGCTCTCCTAGTAGCAGTGGTCAGAGAGAGGATACTGGATTAAACATAACCACATAGCATGATCATTGTACTCAGCATTGCCACACTCTGCCTAGATCTGGCCCCAAGTGACTTAACCCAACTTAGGCAGTAGGTTTGTGGCAGGATGTAGGATTTGCCTAAGATGAGTGCTAGCGCTGAGAAAGATAAGCAGCTCATGAGACCCGTAATGGGATATAAACACCGATGTGCTGCCAATCTTTTTCACAATGGGCACCAACAAAAATTTTTCCCGCTGGCTTGTGACGGAATTCATATCAGGTGCATACACTTGCAGAGGAGTGTCAAGGGACTGGCAAATGTATTCCTTTGCTTTTGCAAGCAAACAAAAATGCTCTTTAATAACCAAAGAGGCAGTACCTCTTGAAAAACTCCTAGTAAGCGTGCTTCTATTTTGCATTGTATTCTATTTGTATCACTTGATTGAGAAAGAGGTTAAAGATATTTTAGGAAACAACAAACGATAAAATCTGCTGCATTTCAGAGCCAAGAAGATGATTTATATGAGCTCTACGAATAAAAATCAGCCTGACAATTCTGATTAAGCAATAAATAGAAGGGCAGTGAAATATAAAAAAGTGAAAAAAGTAACCACTGCTCTCCTTTTAATTTTGACATTGGTATCCAAAGGGCATTCCTGAGTGCATGGAGACCTTCATATCTATGTAATGACTCTAAATTTTGGAAGCGGTGACAAAGTGCTGGTGGGATCAGCTGGGTCATTGAATCCAGTTTCCTTTCCACAGCGACAGATGGACATACAATGAATGTTTTAGAGAGACCCACTAGAAAGTTTATCCTTTCCCCCCTCTGTGTCACACTCTTCAAATTGTCTTTTGTCTCCTAAGACTCTGTCATAAACCAAAGGCTTTAGGCAAAATTCTACAAACACAGAAAGATCAATACTTAGGAGAGAACAGAACTGTCCCTGTCTTATCACTTTTTGGAGTATTTTATATGACCAGTGCAATAGACATAGTGTGTTGGTAGTTTGTATAAAATGATGTTATTCATGTGCTCTTGTTCATTTCTTTCTGCACACCGACACCCCACTATTTTGCCATGCATTGCAAGAACAGAACAAAAATACCCTGCTATATTTAAATGCAAAGTTTAAGATGAAATACAGAACTTGGATCTCCACAATGAGGACTGAAATGCTAGTGATCAGTATAATAAGCAGTTTGCACAATATCCCAGCTGCTTAGTTAACCAAGTTCATTGCAGGGATCAGGAGACATTTAAAGGAAAAGTTCGCGAAGAGAATGGTTCTTTTAACATTTTTTTCTGGAGAACCTAGTTGCTGACAAGCATCCTGTCCTTTTAAAGGCAAATAAATGGGCCTGTGACAGTACCCATCCTATCTTGACAGTCACTTACAGCTGGTGTTTAAGGGCCAGGACTGATAGACAATAGCATATTGGGGGCACTTTGCTGTTGCTTGTCCACATGGTATTTGTTTCAATCATCCGTCAAAATCTCCAGTGATGCCAATCTAAGGCCTTTCAACAGCAACTTTCGGTTTTAAAGATATAGCCCTATTCTTAGACTTTTTTTCCATGCTCCTATGGTTAACAGCTCCTGAATGGTGCTGACAAGGAAATTTTTCTTGTGAAAGTCCAGAGATATTTTGACTGTTGTTATGAATTTTTGGGATAGCTGATTGCTCCTCGCAACCCCAACACTACATTAAAAAAATATACAGCTCAACAAGTATTCAGAAAAGAATGTAAAAATGTACTTAACTAGACAAGAATGTAGCTGGCCTGACTTTTGCATTACATTATATCTCATAGTTCAGGCATTTTGTTTGCCTTACAAGGTATTACAGGCAACACTGTAAATGCAGATCAGAGCTGCAGTAGCAGAACAGAACATAGATAAACAGCTGATTTAATGAGGTAGGAATTTAACACAATGCTTTATTCACAGAATCTGAGTGTTGAAGGCCAGATGGTATCAGCAGTATTTCCCTCTGACTCTCCATCCAGAATTAAAACAGATTTATGTATTATCTTAAAGTTTTCAGCATAAATCTTACCTTTTGCTTCCAGGTAACACTTTCCTGGATTCATTTTTCCCTTTGCATTTCTACAGTATATGCTGAGTAGTTAGTTCACGAGCCACAAAAAAATCTGCTTCTCTGTACACCAAAGATCAACATAGTCAAGGGACCATCATGTTTGGGGCTTGGACAACACAGCATGCTAAATGAAGTAAATGTTCACTCCTGACTGGTGAATCATTCATGGGTAGACAGAGTTCAGAGCCTTCTTTCCATGCAGGGATCCTTATATAAGGCACTCCTAAAGGCAGAAAAAATATTCCACAAAATGGTTTTTGTTGTAGAGAACTGTAGAACAAACCCAGAGACTCCAAAGAACTAACTCTTAACCATTTTGACTGTGAAATAAAGAACAATCACTGCAAGCAGGTCAAAGTTCCTCACAGTCTGCCGAAGACAAAAGACCTGCATTCACTAGATCTGATTTCAGCCAGAAACTGGATGACTCACTACTCACTGGAAATTTAACAATCTTATTTCTGCGACACAAGAAGTCAGACTGGATTTCTCCTTATCCTGTATTGACTACTTCTGAGAAATCATTGCTGTGGTCAGTTTTTTGTAGACAGGTGTTTTCAGCATTTCAATGTGAGAAATTGTGTGAAGATGTCAGGCTAGCAAGAAAAATTGCAAGATCAGCTCTCCTCACATACTGTGCTCCCAGTTTGTATCAGTAAATGTTTTCCTTCTCAATAGTGCTAATTCATCTGGCTTTGTTGCAGGAGATGGATGTAAAAGTCTGATTCTGGTAACTTTTTGGGGTTGCAAATAATGCCTTCAAAATAATTCCCAGTGTCTGAGATGTATTCTGGTAACTGAACCACTTTCTGCCAGAGAAAGCAAAACGAAGTCTGGAAATTCCCTCAGGACAGGGTTTATCTTTGCAAAAATCTCCATCTTAGAGGAGAGGCCTTAGAGACCTCAGTGATGAAGCTGCAATTATCTTCTCACCTGTGGTCTTACTCTGTCTCTTCTCATTCCCTCACACACAATCTTTTTGTGCTTTAAAGCATTTGCCTAGCTTGTTGCTTCAGCAGTTGGGCATTCACTGCCTGCTGTCACAGAATAAGCAGTCCAATCTGGTCCTCAACTCAAAAGTTCAAGGACTGGAAAACACTGCTTGTCTAATGGACTTGGATAGAGATACACCAGGATGGAGGAGGGTGCTGGACAGATGTTTCTGGGGAGTTTCTTTTTTTACTTTACTTTACAGTTGTTTTCTTGTTTTCATGTTCCAGCAGGGATGAGCAGAAAATATAATCGTGCCCTGAAGAGATGTGAGTGGGTTGCATGTGGCTGGAATGAAATTGCTTTCTGTTGCCAAGAACAGAACAAAATATGGGGGTTTAGGGATATGATCATCTCCTGCAAGGCCAGAAGAGTAACAGTTTGCCAGTGCACCTCCTAAAAGCATTACAAATGGGTAAGTGTGAAGAGGCTGAGGGGATGATAAATAACACTTTAAAACTAGCTCAGTGCAAATCAGAAGAGTTGAGACATACTGAAGAAGTTGCTTTTAGTCTTATAATCTTTAAATATTGAATTACTTTATATTCAGATATATAAATATTAGAATCCTTGACAATTATCTCAGTACTACCAATTCCTGATAACTGTGGTTTACTAACTTATCACACAGTTATAGAATAGCCCAGGCTCGAAGGCACCTCAAAAGATTATCTGGTGTAAGCTTTTCTGGCAAAGGCAGCCTAAAAGAGTTCCTTTCGCATCCTGTCCAACTGCATCTTGAAAACCTTCAGCAATGGGGACTCTACCACATCCCTGGGGAGGTTGTTCAAGTGAATGGTTGTTCTTACTGCAAAAAATTTATTTCTTACCTCAAGATGAAACTACCCCAAACACACTCCCTTGTCTTCTTTCTGTGTTTCGTTGTGAAGAGAGAGCCTCTGTCCTCTTTGAAGCTGCCCTTTAAGTACTGGAATATTGTGATGAGGTCCCCCTGAGTCTTCTCTTCTCCAGGGAGAAAAGACCTAGCTCCTTCAGTCTTTCCTCATAGGCCAAGTTCTCCATCCCTTTGAACATCTTTGTCACCCTCCTTTGAACCCTCTCCAGTCTGTTTGTGTCTTTCTTGAATTGCGGGAGCCAGAAACGGGCACAATATTCCAGGCGTGGCCTGACAGGTGCTGAGAAGAGTGGGATGATCACATTTGTTTAAATTCTGCGAATGCTTTGTTTTGGTGTGCTTCTTGTGCTCAGATTTATTGTTTGAAAATGTAAATATTTTAGTGTGCAAGTATTTGAATGAATATGTGACTATAGATAGGTTAAATGGCTATACTTCATGAGGATTTTGAAGACCTAATGCAGCTCTCGGATTGGTTGCTTTCTTCTTATATGATGTCTGAAAAGCCATTTCAGATTTTTGTGCCTTAGCTCTCCATCTGTAAAAAGGAGTGATGATGTTCAGCTTTCACCTATCTTTTCTATCTTAATTACAAATCCTATTGGGCTGCGACCTTCATTACAGGCACTGCCATAATTTAGGACTCTGAGCAGTGCTGGAATTTCTAAAATCTATTACAGCATGGCTTAGTTTGGAGAATGTCTTTCAACAAATGGATTTATCCAAACAGCATTATTCATACGCAAATCATTCTCTTGTTTTCAGCCTTTTCTTGCTAAGGTTGCCTCCCACTGTTCCCCTACTCACAAGCAAGTAATAATACATAAGTTGGGATGCAACAAAAAATTCCTGAAGAGTTTGGAAACAGTAATTCAAACACAGCCAGTCCCCTCCTTGGAAACTAGCTGCTGTAAAAAAAGAAATGAACAAAGTAAGACTTGGCCTGAGTAATTTGAATTCTGGCCTTGCTGAAGTCAAGGGCAGAATTCCCATTGATTTCAATGCAGTGAGGATTTTACACTTTGTGAATGACTTTGTGAAATGAAAAAAAAAAAAGAGCTGAGACTAGGATTTTCAAAGGTACCTAAGGAGATTAGGTACTTCTGGGATGCTTTGAAAATCCCAGCCTAAATCAGTTTCATTGTTCCAACAAATGACTCAACCACCCATCTTTGATACTGGCTTTCTGTCTCTAGTAAACCGGATGGATTTGAACTGGTATACTAAAAAGGAAAGACCCAGCCTCCATTTAGCCATCATTTGAGTCATCTAGACTTACAATATAGAGCATAATTGTTTCTGTAATCCTTTTGTAATATCTGGAAATTAGTTATCCTGAAATTATGTATTTTAATTTATTTTCAAAACATTAAATATTAAAAGTGCTAGCACATGACCTCTAGATGTAATTAATATAAGAAATGATAAACCAGGCATATAATTAAATATCCTTTCTAAAAATAGACTACTGAGGGAAGCAGTCATTAACTAAGATTATATTACCAAAAGGGAAAACATTAGTACAGTCAGTCATCATTGTGAGCAGCAGCACAACAAGGTTCCTTCCTATGCCTGTGGATATCTATTTATAGTGTAATGACATGAGCTGGAATGGCCACATGACATCTCTTCCAGTAGCTGAACTTGTGGATAACTATATCTGGAGAAAGAACACAGCAGGCAATATTTACATTCCCGGCTCTTACTCAACTGAAAACATGTGAAAAAATAAAAACCTCTGAGAACAAGAGTGCAGTTTTTATTTACTGCTTTGTTTAAAGGAGTGTATTTTTAACTGATTCACCTGTTATCAAAACACTTTTTCTTCCACAAGAGAAATAGCTATCTCTCATTAGAAGGCACGGAGAAAATACAGACTATGCCAGCATGATCTAGCACAAAACAATCGACTCTGTCAGGAATTTGAATTTAATGTTGCCTAGTTTAAATTCATAACTTTCAAAGAGAGTAGCTGTTGTTTTAATGCAATTTGGTTTAATAAGAATTGTATCATTAAATTCTCTCATTATTCTGACAAGCTAGGAAAATAGCTAATCATGTGGTGGAGAAGAGGTACAAGTTATAGATCCTATTTCTTAAATTCCATCCCCTTTCAACCATTCTGTGCAATAGAATGCTATTGCACAGAATGCAATAGAATGGTGGTGCTGGGGAGAGAAAAAAGAGAGACTGGACTAATCTGAATTTGGGCAAAATGAAGATGACAGAACCCTTTGGGAACAAGCATGAAAGCTGGCTTGATTTCAGCTTGGCTACATCTGTGAGGTGGAGGGATAAAAAGGTAGATAAATACAATGAGGAAAAAGGAATGACAGAAACTGTCAGATCTGACTAGTAAGCAAGAAAATAGCCTATCCTATATTGTTTAGGGAAAAATATACATGTATGCTCCAAATAAACTCACACACACACACACACCACTTCAGACTGTCTGCCGTAAAAGGGCTAGACAAATTAATATGGTAAATGTGAGTGGCAAGATGTATCATTAATTTTTGTCCGGAGTTACACTGAATTTTCTGGGACAGGGCTGCTCTGCATGTTAGTGGAACTGGGCTCTGGGAGGCCCACTTGTGAAGAGAGATGCAGTTTACTGTTTCCCTGTTGGGTAAAGAATGCATAATGTAATATATATTTGTATGGTGCCCATCTTTTCTGGCATTTGCGGTCTGTTTATTCTGTTGATAGGCTGATTTGTCTTCTGGGTATTCCTTGTTTCTAGAAAATGAGCTAATAAAATTCACAAGTACATTTCTTCCTGTTCGTTAGTTACCTCTCAGCATAGTCCTCAGCATTTTAATCCTGGCCAGCTGAAAATATTCTGTTTCTTTGTAAGCTATGGCATAGTACAAGTATATCTCACCTGGTGTAGTACCAACACAATGACATCCATAACTTACATTCCAGAAAATGATTCTTCAGCAAATCATCAGGACGCATGGGCCAAAAATTGCAAATGCACTCCATGAAGGTCAGCAGCATTTATCAGTAGTATCACATTGTTCCTTTCATGACAAGTTTCTTTGGGCTCATTGAAGCATTCTACCCTCTCCCTTCCCTCCCTTCTTTCTGAGATTCTGTGTGTTCGTGTTTCCAGACTTCACACTTCTGCTTTAATTTCTTTCTTATTTCTGTAATTTTGCAGACGTGTTTTCTCCACATTACAAGAGTCCACCACCAGCAGTTTCATAGTTCCTTAAGGGCTAAGGTTGGAAATCCATCACTATCTACACATGTGCAGCGTAACTGAAATGCAAATGCTTACAATATATGTGTTCTGAACCGTCAAGTTTTTCAGCCTTCCTAACTAGCAGAATGAGCACTGCTATCTTCTATTTACTGCAGATATGTACTATTCCTTGTACCTATCTTGGAACATACACCGTTACTTACATGTGCCTATTCATCTTACTTTTGCTTTAAATTTAAATATCTTCATAAACCCAATATTTGTCTGTATTTGAATAAAAAAGGAATGGAAATTCTATAAGCTGTGTGTAAGCTTACACTTCTAGAAGAGTAAGCTGTGCTTCCACTCAGGCTGGTGATGTGTCTTCCTCCTATATTGGCAGCCAAGCAATACAGATGTTTCTTCTTAAATTACAAAGGCTCCAAACCACACAGAAATCATATCTTTGATTGTTTCTGCTAGTAACTTACTTACAGGCATGGCATTCAGATCTTCCACCCTTAGTAGAGCTGAAAGAGTAGATCCACTATTGTCCCACAGGGACAAGCACTACTGATTTTTAAATGTGGAATATTGACTAAGGTTTCCATACGTCCAGAAAATGACATTACTTTCCAGAGTTGTAAGATGTGTTACTGCTAACATTGCCAAGGTTACAAAATTTTTTTACACATTTTAAAGTCCACCAGCCTCCATATTTACTTTATTTTTTAAAATGAAAGCCCTTTTGTCAATAAATTCTAGGAAATTACAGACCTACTTGAGAGTGTATTAGCTTACATAAGGCAAGGAATTAAACTTTTTTCAAAGAGAGTAACTTTTTTAGAGGAAGCTTAATATTAAAAGCCCACTATTTATAAAAGATTTATTCTGATGATAGAGCTGAATGTTTCTAGAAAGGATTCTAGTCCTGATCCATTCTCTGGTTTTCATGCTCAAATATGTTCTCATAGAAATAAATCTGAGCCAAAGTAACAGATTTGCTTCAGCTGTGTAGCACCTGTAAAGCTTATGTAGGACTTCCTGGCAGACTTTATGATCTTGTTTTGGTTTTCTTTATTTTTACTTTGGCTTTTTTTTTTTTTAATTTTATTTTATTATGGCTTAGTCTCCTTTCTATTTCAATATTTCTGCAAGACTTCTGTAGTTAAGTGAAAGTTGGAATTGTAGAGTACTTCCCTTTCTTTGATCAAATTATGTAAACATATCTTATTAAAACTCTTAATTAGGAAAGATGACTTAAGTCTTGAATGAATGACAGATTTTATAAAATGAGATAATTAGGTCAGGGCCACTGTCCTAATCTCCTAGGGTACATGAGCCCCAAAACTGAAGGCCATGAAAATAATTACTTGAAACTTTCTATTGCTCAACAAAAAACCATAAAGGCTTATCTTGGGAATGCATCTCTTAAAATAGTAAGAAACTGCAGACTGTCTTTGGAATATGTTAAACATGGCATTTTCATCTTCATAATTTCCACTTGTTCCAGGAAATCTGTGAGTGTAAGATGCCAAAAAGACATTCTTTTTTTCTTTTTTTTTTTCTTTTAGTTAAATATTACAAAAATAAATTAATGATACAGGAAATATATTATTAATCTTGTTTAGCAACTGTTGGATTGATTTTAAGAAGCTATGGTCAAAAATACTCTCCCCTCAGACCAAAGAATGAAAATGCACAATTCTTTATGTGGTTGCTCACAAACACATACCCTTAGCAAACTTATCGTTGTCTGTTGGGTGTGATGCATGAGTTCTGGAAAACATCCCCACTCTAACAGCACTCTTAGATACTAGTGATGCACCACCCCGGTAACAAGTCCTCACCTTCATACCTGAAATTATATAATGCAAAATATGCTCATATGTTCAGTCTGTCCTTACACAAGTTTTAAACAATTTCAGACACTTTAAATCTTTGAAAATTTTATGTGAAGAAATTAATTATTAAGACTGCTCTGTGACATCTTCCCAAAGACACAATGCAGATAAGGATAAGAGCTATTTTTGTGTTTCTGGAAGAAAGTTAGCAGCAACTGACTTAAAATATTTTTATTATCTTGTCTGACGATAGTCTGCTTGGATTCACCAGGAGTTCATTATCAGTCTGGAAGTCTGGACTGTCTGAGGATCTGGATGACACACATATATGAGGCTGCAAAATCTGTATTTCCTTCTTGTAGCTGAGAAAAATGGGACAGGTTCCTCATCTTTCTTGCCTGCAGCTAGACCTGATTTTGAGGGATTCTGCCACCTGAATATGCTTTAGGCATCACTGGTTTGTCTCCTCAGTCATCAGGTCCCTGACACCTGTGTAGTCTTACTGCTGTTGTATAATGAATATTAATTCAAATCCTGCAGATTTGAATCCTCAGTACTTTTTGCTCAGCTTTAGCAAGGCTGGCTGAAATATAACAGCGGAGTTCTTCCCTCCCCAAATTATTAATATTTTATATTTCTTTTTGTTCCTATGCTAATCAAATTTAAGACCATAATTTTTTGAACTCTGCTCTCTCCCAGAAAGAAAGAAAGAAAGAAAGAAAGAAAGAAAGAAAGAAAGAAAGAGATTCCATGTACAAGAGTCATCTTGGATTCTACTGGTCTGGTTAGATTCATCTGGATATAAGGCACAGACTGTAAAGCTAAAGAATGGGAAGATGTCACCTGCATATACCTTTCTGTTGCGCATACTGTATTTGAGAACTAAGGTTCTCTTTACAGTCACTGGGGGAAAGTAAGAATCTGGTCTCTTGTCAATGTCTGATTTAAAGTGGGATGAACTGTGCTCCTGTTTTCATACTTGAAAGGTGCCTATGTATACTTCTCTTTTCATCCATAGTCTGATAATTTCTTTACACAAATACAATACCTTTAGATGCCGTGCTTATAAAATATGGAGTCTGTATCTTATAAGTTTGACACTTGCTTGGGAACTGCTAAACCTAGAATTACATTCCTGCATTAATTCAGTTGGATTTGAAGTAAGGACACTCACACACAGGTGAATGCTCTACATTTTGTCATCTTAAGCAGAAATTTCATCCTGGACCTAAGTTTCATTGATGTGTATTTCTACAAAACTTTTTTTTTTTTTTAAATGGCATTTTTGAGAGGATTGTATTCATATATTCCTAACCAATTTGGTCATTGTTAACTCCCATCTCTTTGGAATACAACCTCTTCCCTCACAGCTGGTTTGCAAATACTTTTACCTCTATGTGACTTCCTGAAGACTTTACTTTGTGGTCCTGTCATCTTATCACAAGTGATCTTCTCAAGTGATCATGTAGTTATTATAAAAACAAGCTAGGCTGGGCACTGAAGTATAAAGAGTGAAGCACTGATTAACAAAACCCAGGCAAGTCTGTGACTAGTTATTTCCATTTGATCTTTGGTACTTTAGGAGGGAAATAATGCCAGTATTTTCTCTTTGTAAATAAACATAAAGTGGACAACTAAACATTCAGCAAAACTTTTTTCCTTTCTGTCACATGTGGCCTGAGACATGGAATATATTTTAAGTGCAGGAAGTAATACAAGGTTGAAGGTGAGCAAATTTATTATTTTTAGAGAAGATAAGATAGAACAGCAAACAGTTTCTCCTGTGTAACCTAGTTTCTAATTTTCTCTGGAGAACAGTGGGTACCAGAATAAAGATGTGATTTAGGCTATGGAAATTATGCTTAACTCTGTTTTGAGCAGTCCCAAAGAAAGATCTGCTGCTCATTTTTCTTTCTAAAATAGCACTGTATTGCAGAACCCTAGAGCCTTTATATTCCAGGAGGAATAAAAGGATGACATCAGGAATGGTGCTGTACATCTCTAATTGCCACCTTGCTTTGTGTGTGGCTAGGGACAACTTCTTGTAGCCATTCTTGGTGCATCCCAAAGTACTGAAAGACTTGGGAATTTGTAATGTGGCTCCTACAATATCCAACACAGCTCCTGGGAGCTGGTGAATAATATCGTCATAAAAAGCTTGTTAACAATTTTTTTTTTTTTAAATTGTTCTTACTGTTGATTCTTCCCTCCCCAAACTTCTGCAGCTCCTAAAAGCTGGTGCAGAGCCAAAGGAAACCATCTCTGCCCTATCCTGTGAGTCTGGCAGATGAAGGCTTGGGAATGCAGTGTAGATTTCTCAGCAAAGTCACAAGAGCTTGAAGTGCAAAGGCATTGTTTTAAATTCTTTCCATTCATACAGTAAGATTTGCTTTAAGCTGTTAAAAAAAAGTTATGCAGTTGATGTGTCCTTTTCTATCTTTCCCTTCCTGCAGGAATAAGAGGGGGGAATGCCTCTACAAGGTGCACACTTAACTGACCCCTTCATTCAGCTCAGCTAGTTTCTTCTTTAGTAATGCTCCCTACATGTTTCTCAGGTTAGATACAATCAAATCATGCTGCTTTTGATGACATTTTAAGCTTGGTTTTTAAGCCTCCATCCACTAGCTGAAAAGTTTTTAGCATCACCTGAATGACTTGTTTGCCCTCTTCTGTTCCTGGCATCTGAAAGGAAATATTCTGAGTGTTTCTTGCCTGCAATTCTGGAGGCAGTTCCTCTTTGCCTCAGTTAGAATAAGATTCAGTGAATGCAAGAACCGGACACTCCATAAGTCTCTATGGTCAGTCATTCTCACCATCTTCTCTTTCTATGCCCATGGTTTCTGTATTTGGACTTTTTTCGTTCTTGTGGTGGGTTGATCCCAGCTAGAAACTAGATATGGACCAGCCTCTCTCTCACTCTCCCTGCAGTGGGATGGGGACAGCATCAGAAGAGCAGAAGTGGAAACCTCATGCATCAAGATAAGAACAGTTTAATAAGTGAAAAACCCTGTACAGGCAAGCAAACCAAAAGGAGAAATTAATGCACTACTTCCTATTTTGGCCCAAGTTCCAGCCATTCCCAGGAAAGCAGGGACTCAGCACATCTAATAGTTGCTGGGGAAGACAAATGCCATCACTTGAATGCCCCCTTCCCCACCACCCCCTTCCTCCTCCTTTCCCTGAGCTTTTATTGCTGACCACAATGTCATATGATATGGGATATCCCTTTGGTCAGCTGGGGTCAGCTGTCCTGGCTGTGAGTCCGGCCAACCTCTTCTTGTCATCCCCGACCTACTTGCTGGAGCCTACTCACTGGGCCAGAGTGGGAGAAAGAGAAAACCTTGATGCTGTTCAAGCACAGTTCAACAATAGCCAAAACACTGGTGTCTCACCAACACCTTTTTAGTCACAAATCCACCATAAAAGCTGCTAGGAAGGAAATTAACTCCATCCCAGCCAGACCCAGTACACTTCCTCACAGGTGGACATGAATTCCAGTGCAAGTTCTCCTTTTTAATCATTTGTCCATTATTTTTATTGGATAGATTTGACCACTGAGATTTCTTCTCCACTTCTGTGAGGATGCTAACTTTTACTCACTCATTTGGTACACTGATTTGCCACTGCTACTACTAAAATGTGTAATTTTTATTGGAGGGCTTAGTTTCTCTGGAACTATGATCATTGGGGAAATGGATTATTTCCTAACAGATTTCACTGGATTTATATTTTGAAATATTTTAAAGCATTAAATCAGCACAGGATATACCATTCTCTTCAAATGTATCCATACCTGTTAGAAAGTAGTAGCCATACACATTATAGTAAGAAAGGTAAAATTACATGTATTCAGAAGCATGTGCTTTCAGCAGCTGAATATGATTGCTGAGCATCAAGGTGAGATTACGTGCTGACAGAATTCTGGTCTAAGTACAAAGAGGTTATGAAGAGAACACAGAAGAATTTTGCAAGCTGATGGAGTTTTCTCCTATCTTTGTTTACTGGTTAAAATACATCCAGCACTGGCCTTTTTCATAAACCATTTCTGCTACATTATGTTGTAGCACTCTGTTAAGCAAGTGTTTTAAGTTCTAATTAAACATCTTTGCTAAATCAAAGCCACTGCCTGTAAGTATCTACTATTACGAGCTGCTGTTATAGTAAGTCACAGTTGCTTGCACAGTAACTTATTGCTACCCAGTTACTGCTACGTTGTTCCCCTGCTCCATTCAATTCTGAGTTATCGATAGCTGTACTGATTATTGGCTGAAGAACAGCTATGGATTGGTGCACTCTTTCAACTCATAAAATGTGCTTTAATTGAACTTCTGATATTAATTGGACAATCTGTGTCAGGATCAAGGGGAGCTGAAGTTCGCTATGCTTCTGATAATCCTTTGTCTGTAGGAACAGTGTGTAAATTTGCCCTCTTTTTCTGCCCATACATTTGGACACAAGTTAGCAGTAAAGAGAAAAATGTGAATGAGTGATGGTCAGGGCACAGTTTGCCTTTATCATGATGATGTTCAGCAGTGCAGCACCCTCTTTGGCATTTACCACAGCATAGTTATTCTCAATTAATAATAAAGATAGTTTGAAAGTTTGATTTGCCTATAAGTGGCTTAACTACTTTCCCAATTGTAATATTTATTGTTAGTCTCATAGCAAAATTGATTGAAATAGTTTTTCCTTGTTATTACCATACTACACCCATAGCTCAATCTTTAAAGCCAGCAGATGGGACCATGGCAAATCCTGTTTGACATCGACTAGTGCAAAACTTCTGGACTTTCTCAGCTGTCATATATCAGCATAGTTTCACTGATATAATGGAATAATGCTTATGAACCTCCTGATGAAGATTTGTCTAACCACTAGTTTATAATCAATGATCCGTTGTGCGGGAAGACAACTAAATGGTTCAGAAAACTAATAATGGGTAATGGAGCCTTTGATATTGCTTTAAATATGGCCTCCTTCTGCCATGACAAGATCTAATTGAACAGTAGGAATGAGTTGATGAGCTTGTGCTATGATTCTCATCAGAAAGCTTTCAGAGTTTCCTTACCCTCAAAATACAAAGAAAGGACTGAATAGGCTTAGACACTTCCCTATGCCTGTTACAGGTTCTAACAAAGCTAACAGAGCACCTGGGATCAGCAACAGAAGAGGCAGCAGTTGTTCTGTTCATGTTTTGTGGTTAAAAAGCAGGTGCTAGTCTATTCCTTTATTACTAGCACTCGTTTAAAAAGGTACGGGATGAAGCACCCTGCTCCATGTCCGTATCCCTCTCTTTTACCCTCTGCTGCTTTAACCCAGGATATGGAACACAGGTAACAGCAGTCAAACTTGGAGCAATTGTTTTCAACTTGTTTTTAGCCTTATAAATTGCTACTTCAGTCTATGTCACACCTGAAGGAAGGCTTGTGTGCTTGAAAGTCTGTTTGTTTTGCAGCAACATCATCTGACACAGTAAAAAAAATACTCTCTCTCCACAGTAGTAGATTCTGAAGTCTGACCTATTGCATATCATGGGTCATTAAATTCCCCCAGATACCCTGTAGTGGAGCACAATAACCTGTGTCTGAGCTGAAGCACACTGTGTTTGGCTAAAGCATAACTTCCTGAAAGACATCCGATGTTGTTCTTGAGACCACAGGAGCTCAACAATCTATTGATGCCTTTGGAGCTTGTTCCAGTTGTTTGCTTCCTTATAGTTAAGGAACGATGTGCTTTATTTCTCACTTAATTTGCTTGACTTCAGTTTTCAGCTCCCGGCTTTTGTTATGCCTCTGTTAGATTAGAGAGCCCTCGTATTTTCTCCCTGTGAAGGTATTTACATGCTGTAATCAAGTCACCTCTCAATCTTTTTGATAAGCTACACAGATTGAGCTCTTTAAGTCACTTATGGTGAGGGTCGAGAGTGCTGCTGCTAGCTCAAGTATTCAAGCCTGTTGTGGTCAAAGATTGCTAATTAATGTCATTTGAAACAGACAATTCTTTGTGAGTGAGCCTCATAAACAACTCTCAGCTGATGAGTTTAATAATGCGGACTGAAATACCTGTAAGCTGGTTATCTATAATTATACATATACTCATGAAGACAGTGGATGCCACTTCTTCATTTTAAAGTGGGCTATATAAGGGAAGGGTATTTAGTGAAAAGAATGAGAATTAGAAGCTCTACAGTGTCATTATTCCCTTTTTTGATTTAAATTCTTGCTCCTGTCCTAGCATTTCCTCTTCTCCTTAATTTTTTTAATGCTACTTTCTGATAAGACCAAACTGATGGCATAATTACTAGGTAGAAATTGTAGGTATCAAGTACCTTCTTGAAATCACCTCCTCTCAGTTTCCTTGCAAGCTAGACTAACTGTGAATATATTTATGATTGACAGATCGTTCAGCTTTTCATATTTCTGCACCTCTGCAAAAAAGTTTGGTGGCAAAACATCCAGGGCCATATTTGTGCAGGAATAAATATGCTTGTTTCACTGCTTCAATAGCAATGTGCTGTGTCTGATTTTATTTCTACAGTAATTAGCAAACTACCCCTAAGGTATCATTCATCATGAGCAAATCCTAGAGGAATTTATTTCTATTTGTGGTCTGAAAGCAAGACTGAGTTATTATTTCCCTAAGTTTTGGCTTCATGACTACCTTAAAGCAGAAACTAACCCATCTATGGTCAATCTGCAAAGTCTTTACGATTAACGTCTTGTGGAACTAGAGAGAGACTGTCTTGAACTTGTGTGTGCTGCTCGGTTCTCTCCTCTGTGTTGAATGTATTAATGCAAAGTCTATGATATGGGAACAACCATTCACACTGAGGCTTATGTATTCTAATCACTTGGGTTCACAGAGCCAAAACATGTAATGTTACTAGACTCCTATCCGGAAGATCTCTCTTTTCTCTCTAGTCCATTGTCATCACCTGTCAGCACCAACCTCTTCATTGTCAGCGTTGTCCAACCTGACAGCACCTGAAGCAGGAGAAGAAGTGGACAGAACAGAATTTGAATGATATGTCTTCTCATTCACTTTTAGCAATGTCAGTTCCTCACCACGCTTGGTATTTCAGGCTTGCTTGTGACAAGATTGCCATTAATATTGGAAATACATTCAAAGCAGAAACTTTTGAACTACTGGGCTGCAACAGAGACTTTCTACAAAGTGCAGAACATGACCTGTGTGGGTACGCTCCACACAGCTTTATTCTGCCTGCATGTGTGGCAATGGCATGAAGCAAAATGTTGGGTAGGATTACGGTATCAAACTGTGGTGATGCTGTTAGCTTGCTTTTTGGCTGACTGCCCTGCAGGGTTGTAGTAGGAGGGTGGAAACACTTTCTGGTTTATTGCTAAGATCAAATTCAAACCAAAATTAGGGTCAATAATGAGCTTTAGATTGTGGTGACTAATGATAAAGAACGAATTTTTACTCTCAAATGAGATGTTTGGAAGGAATGCAAATATCATGCTATTTTTATCATCTACATTAAATGAGCTAGAGAGTGACCTGTATGTGCTTTTGGGTGTCCGTGCTGAGACAGCTTCTCACCCTCTGAGTCAGAGAGAAGGACGCAGGCTGAAGCTACAGCGTTTGCCGGGACCTGGCACAAGTGTGGTGCTGGGAGGGTGCTGTTCTGTACGGGCAAAGCCTCTCCCAGTGGGCCAGCTCTGCACCTGTCCCTCTCACAGGCAGGCAATATGGTAGCATATTTGTCATACTCTTCTTATAAGACAGTCAGCTCAACCTCGTAAGTGCTTGCTACTTTCAACAGTTTTAATTTGGAATCTTGATTAAAGTCTCAGCTGATGGAATCTTGTGATTAAATAAGCAACTTTATTTTTCCCATTTTTATTCTGTTTTTCCAAGTATGCAAGTATAACATTGTGACTGCATCATCAATAAACTCTTTCTGGTTTTCATTTCAGTCTGGAGAGAAGTATGAGTATGTGAGCAGAGTGTACCCTAAAGATACAAAAGCCACACACAAATAAAAAAGAAATACAATACATTATCATTAAAAAAGATTTCCATGACTAGTCGAAATATCATTATTCTTTTGTAACTGGTTCTATGATTTCTGAACATTTGGGATTGCCTTAGTTGATGCTATAATAATTTCTATTTGAACCAAATGTCTAGTCTTTTATGAAGCATGACACTTCTTGTTTCCATTCTTTGTTACAGTCTTTTGAATCTCCTCGGTGTTTCTCTAATAGTGTGTGGAATACATTCAGGGCCATATCATTCAGTGAGAGACTAAAGTAATTAAATTTTTTCCTCAAAAAGTCTATTAAGTATGCTTTCTTGACATTTTGAGGTTTCTTCTTTTGTCTATCATGTTGATATTCTGCATGTAGGTTGGAACAGTCTGGGGAATCTTTATGTCTTCAAATCACTATTGAAAATGATGATGCTATGTATTCTGTTCATAAACTAGGCTTTAGTGTGTATGTACATACACTAAGAATAGTACTGAGATATGACATATTTGTTTATTTTCTTCCTTGAAGAAAAATGTTGCCTGACAGTCAAGAAGCCAGAGAAGGGTATTTGGGGGAAAAAAAAAAAAAAAAAAAAAAGCGATCTTTGTGAGAAATGGTTTAACGTTGTTCTGGAAAGTATGATGCTGGATTTACTGATGGAGTAAAACAATGTTTTACTTGCATACTTGGAAATGGGTGAGGGAGCAGGCTAACAAAAAAATGGGAGGATCATGTCTGTCTGCTTTCATGTCTGTTTGAAGGGTAGTAGTCCAAAAAGACATAGCATTTGATCTGGAGAAATGCTTTTCTCAGGCACACAGATAAATAGTTCCTGACAAGAATGATTCAGCAGGACACAATGCAGTGGTGAGCCCCCCAGAGAAAGGAAGTACATTTCATATTTTCCTTCATTTTTAAGGCAGGAAGAATGATGAAACTGAGCATTTAGCCAGTAGAGGCTTATAATGAGAAAGAGGAGTGTGTAAGGGGATGAGAACCCAAGGGCTGTCAGCAGCAGTGGCAGGAAAAGCCTAGAAGTGCTGTGGCAGAAAACAAATTTTAAGCAGACAGTTGGCTGTGCCAGGGACAGAAGGTGAAAAATTGAGAGCTGAGCAAAAACCTCAGACTTTAATATAAGTGGAACTGTCTGCCAACAAACTGTGTTCTCTTCACGTACGGTGACAAGTGACTCCAACAAAAGGTGGGATTTACAGTATTTAATCACTCTCCAGAGGAGTCTGGGTCAAAAAGGGTTAACAGTGCTAAGGCAGAGAAGTCCAGTTAACAATCCTCTTCATTAGATTTTCCCAAAAGATTGATGCTGGGAGACAGTTTTGGTTATCTTTTCTTGCATTTGTTGTCAGTTGTCTACAGGTTTTATATCCTCTATCAAATGTCAGCCTCAGTTAAAGTCCTACCTTGCTTAATATGTGGGTTAATAAGATCCATTTCCCCCCACCTTGCCTGGATGCTGTGCACAACTTTCCAACAGGATTTGTAGGTTGCAAATGAGGATTTAAGAATCTTCAAGTTTTGTCCCCATGGTAGCACTGAGGCAGAGATATGTTTCATTCACTTTTGAATTTGATTTGGGTTATACAGGAAGTTTATTTTTTTATCTACTATATTACAGAGCTAAGCATGGGATTGTTCACAGCAAGAAATTCCACATACTGCAACACAGACCTCTTACAAATCGATGACAGTCAGATCTGTCTTTTGCTTACTGAGCCAGTCTGTGCTTTTGTAATCTTCTAGCTATGGGGCTGCATCTTTGTTAATTGTCAGGCATATGGTCTAGGCTGTGATGGGTAGGCTGTGTCTTATTCTCTTGCAAACTGATTCAGGAGAATGAGTGGGGATGGTGAAATCTGAACTGGTGACAAAAGGAGTTTTGTCAGGTGCCTTGCCAAATGGGTCCACAAACGCTGAATGGGTCTGTTTTTGGAAGGAAGCAAGCTGCCCTCTATTGGCCAGAAGACAAAATTTGGCCCCTTTCTTTTCTTGCTCATTGTAGACAAGGGATTAAATGTTTGAATCTGACATTGTCTTTTTGTCAGAAAAAGCAGATGTGTCTTTTTATAGGCTGCTACATTGACAAGTGGTATGAAGTTGGGCAAAAGGTAAACATGAAGATGCTACTTTCACACTGTTTAAAATATTTCTCTAATTTTACAGCCTTGTTGCAAGGGTGATAAAGAAACACAAGAGTCTGAATTTTCATTTAGAAGGATTTTCTGTTGCATGTACTTCTGTATTAATTTTATCAGTGTGAATAGGAATCCAGGAACAGGAGCAAAACTTAGAGAGTGAATACTGTGCTGGGCGAGTAAATGCATACAAGTGTATGAGCTCTGCTGGTAGCGAATACATACAGTATGAGGGTAAACCTGAGCACAAAACAAATCTGAGGACATCAGGAGCTGGGACCTTTTCATGCTCTGAACTGTATTTTAGTAATTTATTGTACTTGTTGCTTCAAATCACCTCCTTGTGAGCAGAGCTTCCTGCTAAGTCCAAACTTTAGGTGACAGCATTAGGTGACATCCTCACTGAAGCAGCTGGTGCCTGGGGAAGTGCTGTGTGAAATCTTCACATTTATTGATCTTTGTAGAGGAGGCTACAATTTGCAGGAGTTTACAGAGCCTTGCTAAGCAAGCAGAAGTGCTAGACTCAAGTGTTTGTGTGTGTGATGTATTCCAAGTCCAGCAAATATTACTGTTTGATTCAGGTTTATGCTCCTATAACATACATGCTTTTCTTCAAATCTTAATGCATTATACTGGTGGAAAACCCAGGCACTGAAATGAGTAAATAAATAGATCACATTATCATGGCCAAAGGCACAATGAACCTTCATCATCCCCTTATGCCTCATGTTTCTCTCATGATTTGAGGTAATCTTTAGCAGTGGGAAAAGTTTGGTTAGAAGACATTTATATCTGTACGTGCCTGTACTCCTTTTCTGGGTGACAGACAGTAACCAACCATCCTGGATTGGCTAAGAGAATTTTGGGATTTAGATTACTGCTCTGGCCGCTTGAGAAATGTCTTTAGGACTCTAACAAGATGAAATGTGCCCCCTGCATAATCCAAGGCAAAGGGCAGATCCCTGAAGAAAGAAGAAATGCTCCAGTTGCTTTGTTTTTGCTTAAAATGGTCACCCTACCTTGATACCTATGCTTGCCTGTCAGTAATTGCCTGGGATGCTTTTATGGCTGCTAAATTTCTTTGTATTTTGTTTTGTTTATATTTGGTGTTAGGATGGTTTGTTGCTTTGTGTTTGTTTTGTTTTTTTTTAACTGCTAAAATTTCTTGCAAACTGATATAGCCCAGGAAAGTGGTGAGGGGGATGGGAAAGATACAGAAGAATTATAATTAGAGGCAGGCTCAGGGTTTATTGACAAATGCTATGATTCAAGTGTATAACATGCAGTTCTTACCAAAATGTTGTTGTCTTATGCACCTAAATTACTTGCAAGTATTGCACAGTTGGAAGTAGTTGTTGCTATAGAAGCACTGGAGTTGCTGACAGTGCTGGCAGCAGAAACAGCAGCAACAGCAGAAGGTACATGATTATCTTATGGGTTTGAGAATGGGAGTTTGCATTTTATATCCTATTGTTTCTCACTGCATTGGGAAAACAGTGGAGAAAGAAGAGAAGAGAAGAGAAGAGAAGAGAAGAGAAGAGAAGAGAAGAGAAGAGAAGAGAAGAGAAGAGAAGAGAAGAGAAGGAGAAGAAAGAAAAGGGCGAGGGCAAGGGCGAGGGCAGGAAAGGAAAGGAAAGGAAAGGTCTTATCTATTTTATTTATTATTTTTGGATTTACAAATTTGAACTCTTCTCAGGTAGATCAAGTTACCTGAATTTGCAAAATCAGGACATAAATGTTTGGGGTTTCTCAAAACGGTTTCCAAGCAGCTGCCAAACAACTCTGAAAAAGATGAAAGTCAAACAGTCCCAACAGGAGCTGTAGGAGGCAGTAGCTGTGGCGGGGCTGTGGGGGACAAAGGGAAGAAAGAAGCCTCTACAACAGTAAGAAGAACTGCCATCAGTCATAAAGGACATCAGATGGATCTGTGTATAAACAAGAACTCACATGGAAAATTGCTCTTTAGTTTGTAGACCTATGCCATGACTACTTCAAAAATGACCTCTAATGTGGGAGAAATCACTGCTTAACAGCTTTAAACTTTCCTCTTCAAGAAAGTTATACTTGCATGTCAACAGGGATGGGTGGGAACAGTATTCTACAGGAGCAGATGAGATCTTGTGTTTCATCTCCAGATTTCAAGCAGTCCCAGAAAGCCACTCTCTGCTCTCTCACCACAAGCAAAGCAGGAAGGTGCTCTCCTTCCCCAAAAGTTTGTCATGGTCTTTACTTCCTGGCTGTTTGTCACTCCTCTCCGCCCCACCTCCCTGGCACATTTATTCAGGGCACAGCTTCTGCCCAGCCTGCTGGGCTAGGCAGGATCCCTGTGTGCCTCTGCTCTCTCTTCTTTTTCTTTCCATAGGATGTAAGCAAGAGAGGGCAGTGGGAAGGACTCTCTTGTCTTCTGCTATCCAGATTTGACAGACTTTTCCTTCCTTCTCTCCTGTATATCTGGGGAGGATCCCCAGCCTGAGAGCAGTCTGCGTGCACGCCCAGTTTTAGGGCACTGCACACAGCAGGAGAAAGCAATGAGCATTTAGTGGGAGTACTGAGGAATTCACACTTCCACAGATTAGAGTCTGTTCCTAATTTCTGATTTAACAATAATATTTGAGAGGATCCAAAATGCTGCGCATTTGCTCTTCATTAGTTTCAAACAGTGAAGCATTAGTGTCAGTCAGAATTTCATGCTTCTTTTTTTTTTTTTTTATTTTTTTTTGTAACCATAATGCGAGAACAGAGATACTGTGAATACTGAGTCTGAATAAAAGCCCGTCCAGAACAACAGCCTCAGTGTAAGTCCAGGGTAAGCAGATACTGATCCTTTTGTTGCATATTCTCCTAACCTCAAGCCTTCTGGCCCAGGAAATTTTTAAGCAAGAGGTGCTCATTTTTTATTTAGTAGTCCCAGACTGAGTATTCTTCTATGAAGTTCTCCAGATGTTTTCCAAATCTATGTAAATGTTTGAATCCACAATATTGCAAGCAGGTCCAAGGCTTCAGTATGTGCCATGGGACAAAATGGTGCCTCCTGTTTGTCTGAGCCTGATGACTGCAGGGAGGAATTTATTTGATGTCTCCTAGTTTTTCTGGCAGAAGAGACAAAAATGTCATGATGTAAGTCATGTCTGTGGTGAACTTTATAGCAAAGAGTGAGCAAAAGATAATGACCTGATGGTTTTGCGTGGTGGAAGAGGATTTGATACTTGTATATATCTTAACTGTGTATATACTGTGTATATCTGAACTGTGTATATCCAAACCACGACGCACTTTGCCATTACAAGATAACCTTGAAGGAGACTCCAAATAAATCTAACCTCTGTCTTTCAGAATACCTTAATCTTGCATCCTGACAAATACTGCCACACATATTTCTGTATAGATAAATGGGAACTAAAGGCTACTGAAGTTTACCAAACCCTTTTCCATCCATGAAATCCTAAATAATCTTAGTATAGAAAAGTAGTTTAAGGTGTCTTAGTTTCATTCTATGAGCAGCTTGCAAGGGTTGAATGATGGCATTCTACCTTTTGAAACTACTTTTCATTAGAGGAAAAGATATCCAAGATGAATTTCCACCCCCCTCTTTCTGCCTGAACCTACCTAAACAAAGATTCATTATTGTTAATGGGATTTTTGTTTTCTTTAGTGTCACTAAATAAACTCTACTTGGATAGCAACAACAATAACAGAAAATGGAGCCAGAAGGGACAATCCTATTCTAGTGGAAGATATCACTAATGTAAATAGTTTGCTTGAAAACCTTATATATCTTTTTCAAATTGTTAGAAACACTGTAAGCACTTCAGATATTATTCCATGCAGTTAACAAAATGCATAGGAAAAGAATGAATTTGTTTAAAAAAGGCGTTTGCTAAAGCAGGAAAAAAAAAGCCTTATACATAATAATAAAAATGAAGCTTCTAAGTGAATAGTACACAGCTCATTAGAAAGAATAAACTCCCAGGGTCCCTGAAGGTAAAATACAATAGAATGTAGCCTATTTTAAACTCCATTCAATGAATATGACTTTTGCATACTAAAGCAAATCATATTTCATAACACAATGGATTATTTTAAATGACTCATTTTTTAGTATTTAATGTTCTTATTATATAAGCTGCATTTTCCACTGAACTGTCTTTAAGAAATCATATTTTTGTAAATGTGTTTTACTAAGAAGTACATTTAAAAAATGAATCATCAGGCAGTAGTGAGACTTCTGTATTGTTTATTGAACATATAAATATTTGGTGATGTATTTAATGTTAAAAGACAAGTATTGTTAATAAACAAGTATTTCAAAGTTATGTATGGAAGCCATTGGCAAACAGTGAGCTATGTGAAAAAATACTGACATAGCAATATGCCAAGACTTAACTGAATTTCTATGAATTTACAAGGTATTGTCTTTTTAACATTTATCCTAGACCGTTTTCAGCTTTGCTTTCAAACCACCAATATGTTCAGAAGCCTTAGAAGAGGAGATAACTCAAAGTCAAAGAATAACATTTTCATTTGAAGTCAGGCAAAGCAGTAGATGAATTTTGTAGTTGGTCTAGAGCACGGAAGGAAGAGTATCTTAATTTCCAGCATAACATCCATAAAAGGATGACCCTTCCTGAAAGTGAAGTGCTTGGTTAATCATTAGTTTGCCCCCAGTTCAGAATTCTTATTCCTATAGCATTGTTGACAAGATCACAGCAAAACAGCTGAGGCTTTTCTTTAATGCTGCCAGCCAGAAATGAATAAAGGTGTTTAAAGGCACAGCCCCCACTGTCGGATGGGTGAGCAATGCGAGGTAAGAGAGTAAGGCAGAGGCCCTTAGTTTGAAAAGTCTCCTCCGGCTGCTGTACAGTAGCCAATGCGGGCTGCACCAGAAGAAGTCTGTATTTGCTGCTCATTTGATTTGCAGTTCAGACTTGTCTACATGACATGTGCCATGAGTGTGGGCTCACGACACGTTCCAGGAGTCTGTTCTATATACGCAAGAACTGTGTCCTGGGTGGTCAGACTCCGAGGTCAGTTCTGTTGTTCTGCTTGAAGACATACAATGTAACTACATTTGGCTATTAACACAGGACATCATTTTCAATCAATCAGAAGTCATCTGGCTATCAACACAGGAGACCATTCTCAATCAACCATAATTTGAGATGCATAGGAACAGCAGATTTAATAGTTTTGGAATATTTCATGGCACTTGCATTCCTGTTTTTCTGTCTCATCCGACTTCTTTTGTTTTGCTCCGAACAGTTCAGACTTACACAAAGAGGCTTTGGATTAAGAAACACACATTCCCAGACCTAGTTTGGATAATAATGGGATCCAACTGTAATTCAATAAGACATATCATTTATTAACTTTGTAGGTAGTCTGAGAATCTTACTGAGTGTCCAGATGTGCTGACTGGGCAGAAGTGTTCTTCAATAACTCTGACAAGTTTTCCCTGGTAAGAGAGTTGCGACCTTTCCCTTTTAACAGTATTGAAGTCTAAGTCATTTGCAGGTGGAATTATTTCAGAAAGCTCTAGACTGTGTTATGACCTTAAACAAGCAAAGAATCATTTTCATCTAGCCCAAGAGGGGCTGTATACCTCAGCAATGGTCACGGAAGGGTGAGTGATGTGTCAATGAACAGAGGATTTTCAGTTAACTAATTCTTAGGTAGTATTAAAGGTGTTTTATCTTCAAAGACCTATATTATGTAGGTACAGCTACCTCAAACACCTCTACAGGTGTTTGTAGTTACAGCTACCTCTTTCTTTCTACTGTAAAACACAGCCATCTTGAGAGGAAAATGGAGGACAATTGCTGTTGTGGTGGGTGCTTGGCTTTTCTATGTGTTTTCAGTGGTTTTGGCTTATGAGAGCTTACGGTCAGTGGTTTCCACATTTTCTGTCCCAGTCCACTTTATATGCTGCTGTAGGTAGAAGGTTTGAGAGAATGTACAAGAATGAACTAAGGGGAGAACTGTTTTTAAATCTGGAGAAAGTTATGGTTTGAATGCGTATGTTTTACATGCACTACTGTGCATATTGTGTATTAAAATGTGAACTGTGTCTTTCAATGCACAGTATGATTCCACAGTGTATACATACCTAGAACTCAATAGTGGATGTGTGAAAGGCTTTGCCTTAGATGCAATTTCTTGAAAACCACTTCCCCCCCCCCGCCCCCCCACCTCTGTAACAGTAGCTGAACTCAAGGATTTTGGTGTCCTGTTTCTTTGCAAAAAAGTTACCTATTTTCAGTTCTTCACTGCTGCTCACCAGAACAAACCACAGAACAATCTCTCAGGTGGCAGCATGTTGTCTGTTCTCACTTAGAGCTTGGACATTTCTTCTCATGATACCAGAAATGGTGTCAATCTCTGGTAATAATAATGACAAGATCTGGAAGAAAATGCCTTTCCACTAGGTGTTGACTAAGTCCCACTGAATTTCACAGGTCACACTGACCATCATACTGTTAGCTGCTACCCAGCTACTAGTACAGCCTGCCCACTGGAGATGTAAAACTAGTAAACAACATTTATTTGTTCCTGGAAAAGTGGTAGGGGTTCCCAGTATTGTAAAATTTTCATTCTTAATAGTTTTAATTGAAGCAGGATTGTAGGAATACTAAAATTTTTAAAGCACTCTATTTCAGGAGAATAAAAAAAAAATGAGACAATGGTGGAGATCTGTTTTGTTGTTAGTTTTTTATTTCCAAAATTTCACTTAGAATGGGAAGAGAGTATATTCCCCTCAGTTTATTACGGGAGCAGTGGAAATATTCAAACATAGGCAAAGATTGAAATAATGTCTTAAAAAAGGTGAGAGAAAGAAATGTTATGGAAATTATGTGTTTTCAGTAACACTTATTGTTTGTAACTATCATTTATATGCTAAGCACACTCCTAGGTAATTACTATCCTTATCTGGTAAGCTTGCGGGCTATGCAATAAATGTAGTTTATTAGGCATCTTTCATATCTTTAATAGTCCAAATCTCTGGTCACTGTCAAAGAGCTGCTATTTGGGCTGTTCTTTTATCTGGTTTTTAAGTCATTGTATTTCACTGGAAAATAAGCGTGAATGGTCTCCCATGAAAAATCTGTGTGAGATATGGCTAAAACTCAACTAAAATTCATGGCCATTTATTGCAAACTCTTGTAACTTATAAGTTTAATGCTGGATGTTCTCAGTTCATTCCCCTATCCAAAGGGTAGTCATGTGCCACTGTAAGACGATGTGTCTGGCTGAGTTGAAGGGACAGCATGTGTGTTTGGATGTAAAATTGTGTCTGTCTTTTGAATGTAAAACATTATCTGCAGTTTCTTTACGAGAGAGTGTCTACGCTATGTGCACGTCCATGCAACACGACTGAACTAGCTGACTGCTATAGCAGTGCTACGAGGTGTCAGGCTCGTCCCAATGCTGCAGGCAGGACAGCAGCATAAGCATGGTACTCTGCCCAAGTTAATAAGCCTTGTGTTGGGTTAGAGGTCCTGCGTAACTCATTTGTGACTCCTTGTGCGTGACTAATGCAGCCATTATTTTCACACCACATTGCGTACAACTGAACTTCTAACATATAAAACTGGGCTCCTCTAATTGGCATATGTATATATTCAGAAGCTTACTTACACAGACTGCACAGAGAGGGGGAGGATAGAGCTGTTGAAGGTATCTGATCCATTTCAGTACACCGGAGTGCAGTGTGGATTTTAGGAATTGGACATATGAGGTGGGTAGGAAGTAACCCTGGCATGCAGGTTTGCCAGGGTTTTCAGGGGCTGAGTGCTGGGGCTAAAATAGTTTGAATTGATGAGCTGTAGTCAGCTCCTTGGAACTGCCTGTCCCTGCTACAGCTTGTGTATAAAAGGGATTTGGGACCAGAATGTTTAGTAAATATTTAATTAACTGAAATGTTATTAGAGTGCAATGAATAACCGCAACTTAACTTTTAGCTTCCACTCCTGTCACTCCCCCACAGTGTGGGAGATGCAAATTGGGATAAGGAGCCATGCGAGTTTTGTCAGCAAGACTAGCTGTGACTTTTAAATATATTGTCTAACACCCTAAGGGGAGCCTATAAAAACTTGAATGTGAAATCATTACACTGTTTTGTCATGCCCAAATGACAATAACAACCATGAAACCTTTTCTGTAAAATGCCTTTACATAGGCTAACTCGATTTGCAATGATTTAAATACTGAAACAAATTCCCTCTATTTCCATCTTGCATTTAAACAAAATGACAGCATATTGGCACCATCACTGCCTCATCTTACTATAAATCAGCAGAAATGAACAATCTGTCGAGTTTCTTATCTGTGCTCTTTTTAGTCTTATACAGTATGTGCATCTCCTGAAGAAAAAAAAATCATAAATACTTCCATGCTCCCTGTTTGCCTGTTTTTAATGTCCTTGTCATAGCTAAAACTCTAGAGGTCTGGAAAAGCCTCATGGGTAGATAAGTGGCCTTACTGGTGAAGAAAAAACTGGAAAGGTAAAGCAGTAATGGTAATGCTCATCTGGTGGTACTGATAATGAATAAGTATCATGATTTGACTGGAGATACTTCCTAGAAGTAACGGTGATATAAAGCTCAGCTCACACTGTTACAGGGCACAATACAGTTCTTCTGTGGGGTGACCATTGGCCAGACTTGCAAATAAAGAATAAGACTCTCCTTTCTGAATATTCCTGTTGTTTTAACAGAGAATATGCAGGAAGCCATGAGCTAATGCATTGTGCCAAGAATCTGGTCAGGTGAGAATATATGATTCAGTCAAAAAGCTCACTTATAAATTGAATTTAAATTTAGATTTACCTAGGCTGTTTAGATTTACTAAATTGCTTAGGCTGATTTAGATACAGATGAGTCAAAGATGACTTGCACAGCATTCAGTAGCATATAAACCATATGTATTGATGGATTGCTTCTATTAATAAATGGATGCAGGTTTTTGTTTTCCATGATGATATTTGCATATGATACAGTGCTTTAAATAGAAAAGGTGTAGTACTGAATTTTGTATATAAATATACATATAATCTCTATGTAAAATTAACTGAGAAATCTTCTTATATGAAGTAGTGTATCAGATCTACAGTAATAATGTCTTCTATTGCCTTTGTTGAGATGTTCACAATGTGACTCTAAGGTGACTGTTCAAATAATCATGAGGATGAAGCCTCATGCTTTCCAGGTAGCAACAAGTATGCTGTCTTCTTTTTTATTTTTTTTTTTAAGTCCAGTGGAGTTGAACAACAACATGCATAAAGTAATCAAGGTGGTTATTATTCCTGAATTCAAATGGGAGGTATAAAACAGATCCAGACTGTGTCTGTACCAGTGTGAAAGTGGCAGAATAGAGGTAAGCATGTTACAAGAAGATAAAGAGAGCAAAGGGAGAAAATGTGAGAGATTTTACTATCAATTGTAGCATTTCTTCCCAATAGGTTGCTCTTCAAAATATATGTGAAGTCATTACATCATAATGTCTGAATCTTTGACTTTCCTGCTTATTATTCAGTCTCTGATGATTGGAGAGTATGGTTCTTAACATACTACTTTTATCTGGCTTATATGTGATACGCTTCCCACTGTCTCCTTTTACCGCATGTAAAGCCTACAAAGTAGCACAGTTAAATAATTGTGCTGTGTGGAGTTATGCTGTTGTAGAGGGTGACTCTGTACATGCTGTGGAGAAGTGGGAGAAGAGAGTCTCTAGATCCACGACCCTGTAGGAAGAGGGGTTGCAGCAAGTTAATTGTATAGACCTGCTGATAGAAAACATGGTGTTTGTTAGTCACGGCAGGAAGGAATATAGCAATTTGTCTGATCCAGGGTCACATGGGAGCACAGAAAGACACTGAAGATTCAGGCTAACATCTGAAAATATCAGATGAATAAGCCAGTTTGGACACTTGATGGCAAAGAGAATTTCTTCTCTATTGTAAAAAAACAAAACACCAGAGTTGTGAATTTCAGCTTAAGAATGCAAGTAGCAGTCTGGCACATATTTATCTAGAATGAACAAAGAAATGGTTGAAGAACCAACAATTGCAGTAATAAACATGGACAGATAAGGAAGAAAAATCTTACACAAAATAATGTGAATCTGTGAAATGGTGCACATGGTGAAATGGTGCAGGAACTCACTGATGTAAATAATACTTCATGATTATTTATTGAAGGAAAGTGGCATCTAAGACTTCATTCAGTTACATACTGCACTAATATGCAATGATTATTCCTGCAAAAGGCTTAAGACATGCTTAAAAGCAAGATCTAGTAGAGGGAAGCACTGAAGACAAAACCAACATGGAACTACACAGCCTGTAAAAAAACCCAAACATTTAAAGAAACCTACAAAACATATGTCTGTAATATTATCTACAACAGACTGTGTTCTACTAACATTTTTCACCAAATTGTTACCTACTGATAAACCTTAGCCTTTCTTTTTGTACTTCCTCTCCCTCTCCTTTCCTCTTCCCTTACTCCTCCATTCCCTTTTCCCCTTAGCCATTCCCTGTCCCTTTCCACTTCTCCATTCTGTTTTTTTATATACTTAAAAGACTGGAAGATCTGTTGGGTACATTTTTCTTTGGAATAAATATATTGTTTTTTTCCTTTACATCAAAATGCTTTCTTTTCTCATCTCGTGTATGGAAGTGACTTTGCATTGCACGAAACCCTCAGTAGTGTTGTGGGTTCTGACAAGCCTTGACAGTAATGTACCGGAAATAATTTGCACATAGGTTGGTGACCAGTATCTGTCCCATGTCTTACCAAATAGCTCCACTACTCATGCCTTATGCAATTTGTAGTGGAAAAGCTACAAGGATATTTACTGTAGTGTCAAGTATAATATGCAACATACAAAAGCTGTAAGATGAAAAAGCAATGCAGAAAAGTATAAAGTGACAAAGCATTAAGCTAATCCTACAAAGATCTTGACTGTCATGCAGTACACTTTCCAAATACTTGGGAGGCACGGAGAAAGGTTTATTAATGGTTCATCATCCTGCCAACACTGCCTACGCTTCTCATATGCAAACATTACTGTTTGGGGAGGGAGTGGGTGGGATTTTCCATGCATCAGTTTGTAGCCATGAAAATGACAGTATTTTTCCAGAGTAATTGAAGCATTACCAAGCAAGACAATGATTGATGGTGTCTTTAACAGTATAAGAACACTGCCTGCTTTTCTTACAAATATGTTACATGTATATGAAGAAGAAAAAGAGAGTGGGAAAAGAGTTATAGCACTCAAAAAATACTGCTCACAGTATTCAGTTGATTTTATTCATTATCATTTTCACAAACCACTTGTCTGATTTCCCTTTTTTATTATCAAATCATTACACCATTGACAGAAAGCAAAATTACTGCTTTGTAATATATGTGACATAATTAACTGGCTACATTAGTGTTTGTGACAGAGGCATTTCTTAAGTTTTCAAGCATTCTGAGAGTTACAAAGTTGTTGCTAAAGTTGGCAACAACAAACTGATTTTCTGTCAATACAATGAAAAGAAGATTGCCTATACTTCCTGTGTCTGATCACCTCCAGACAGCAGAGACATGCATATAGGGTGATGTATGGCTGAGGACTACGCAAAAAGTGATGCACCATTATAACTAATTTACAGTCTTGAAAATAGAAACGAGTAGAAAAGAAATGGTATATGGCTTTTGTGCTTTCTTCAGCACAGAGTTAAATTTCCTTGGCAGAAAGGAGAATTTTAGGGAGGAGAGAGTAAGTATGGGATAGATTAATTTATTTTCTCAGACATAGTAATGTCATATTACTTGGAAAATGAATAGTTTTTAAAGAACAAATGTATATGTTTCATAGCAAATGTTACATTAATCCTTTCTGAGACGGATCACTAGGAAATCAAGGCCAAAAGATAGGGTCTTTCAAGGAATATTTTTTAAATGTGTGAACTTAGTGCATTTGTTTCCCTTCCGAGTTGCAAAAATATTTTAGTGAGACACTACTGTGATTGTATCTGGGATCACAGAATCACAGAATGGTTGAAGTTGGAAGGGATCTCTGGAGGTCATCTGGTCGAACCCCTCTGCTCAAGTAGGATGAAGTAGAGCTGGTTGCTCAGGACTATGTCCAAATGGCTTCTGAATATCTCCGAGGAGGCAGGCTCCACAGCCTCTCTGGGAAACATGTGCCAGTCACCCTCACACTAATAAAATGCTTTCTGATGTTCTGAGAGGACCTTCTGTCTTTCAGTTTGTGCCCATTGGTCCTTTCACTGGGCACCACTGAAAAGAGCCTGTCTCCATCTTCTTACACCCTCCTTTCAGATATTTATATATATTGATGAGATTCTCCCTGAGCCTTCTTTTCTCCCAGCTGAACAGTCTCAGCTCTCTTAGCGTCTCCTTGTATGAGAGTCTACAGTCCCTTAATCATCCTTGTGGCCCTTTGCTGGACTCTCCCCAGTATGTCTATATCCATCTTGTTCTGAGGACCCCAGAACTGAACACAGTACTCCAGGTGTGGCCTTACCAGTGCTGATTAGAAGGGAAGGATCACCTCCCTTAACTGGCTGGCAGCACTCTTCCTAATGCACCCCAGGATACTATTGTCCTTCTTTGCTGCAAGGGCACACTGCTGGCTGACGTTCAACTTGGTGTCCAGCAGGACCCCCAGTGCCTTTTCAGCCAAGCTGCTTTCCAGCTGGTTGGCCCCCAGCATATACTGGTGCGTGGGGTTGTTCTTCCCCAGGTGCAGACTTTGCACTTCCCCTTCTTGAACTTCATAAGGCTCCTGTCAACCCATTTGTCCAACCTGTTAAGGTTCCTCTGGATGGCAGCACCACCCTCTGTTGTATCAGCCACTCCTCACAGTTTTGTGTAATCAGCAAACTTGCTGAGGGTACTCTGCCTCGTCATCCAGATCATTAATGAAGGTGTAAAACAGGATCGGACCCAGTGTTGATCCCTGGGATACACCACTTGTCACTGGCCTCCAACTAGACTTCATGCCACCAATCACCACCCTCTGGGCCCAGCCATTTAACCAGTTTTCTATCCACCTCACTGTCTTCTCCAGCCCATACACCTTCTCTATGACAATCTTACGGGAGAGTGTCGAAAGCCTTACTGAAGTACAAGGTAGATGGTTCAGCTGCACCCTGGGAAGGATGACCTGGATTAGTGGCAGCTTAAGAGGTGAGGATTCAGCTGTGCCATTGATGGAGAGGAGATGTGCAACAACATACCCCTTTTCATAACAGCAGAGAGTGGCCAGTCACCTGGGCAGTGACAGCCAAGGGCAGTTGTAGGGTGGCAGGGAGTGCCTGGATAATCCACCCCAGAAAAATACCTCTGTCTGCTGCTCAGGACTTTAACCTGGGAGCTGTTGCTTGTACGTCTTCTCAGCAGCCAGCATAGTAGTGCCTGAGCAATGTTAGTGCTGATTTACAAGGACCATAAAAGCAGAATAAAAGTAATCCCCAAAATGGCAATAATGAAGAGACAGCTCCTAAAACCAAATTCTTCTTCTCACCTCCTGCACTTTATCATCCTTTTAAAACAATTACAAATCAACAACATTTCTGTTTCCTTTCCTTCTCCTTTTCCTTCTCTCTTCTTTACTCTGTCCTTCTCACTATTATATATTTATTAACTTTCCCTCTTTTTACTTATCCATCAGTCAGTTGTTTCCATGGTCTCTTAGACTATAAATTTCCCCATATTCCATTTAACCTTTACACAGAGCTCACCACTTTATTAAGGCATGATTTTTTTTTTCAGCACCTATACCACTGTAAATCATAAGTCATTCCTTTGGAGCTGGAGTGACACTACTGTAAAACAGATTCAGTTGGGAGAATCAAAGATCCTAACATTTACAATGGACCTAAGGTAAAAGTGTAGTCTATGAGTATTGATTTGGAGAGGTTAACAAGATTTTCAAGATTAAGACACTAGGGCTGTCAGAGTGACATCAGGATAATTCACTTAAAAAGAAAATAACAGACAGTTAAAAAAAACCAAAACCAATCAACAATTATTTTATCAATCATGGATATGCTAAAAAGACTCATTTTTCTAATCTTAGTGTGGGTTCCCTGTATTTAATTTGCCAGAGGAAGGGCGAATACTTTCAGATGTAAGGTATCACTACTCTGAGGTAGCCATGATAACTCCAGCTCTGTGCCTTTTCCAACTTCCCTTTGCAGTTTGCCACTGCAACAATATGGTTTAGTATGTACTGGAAGTGTGGTTTTATTATTTTGTGCCTTTCTACTTTGTGTTTGAGACCACAAATAAGCCCTCAAGTTGATTGCGACTAGAACTTCATGAAGAACAGTGTTTCTGGCTGATCAAAGAGAGAGGGTAAATCCTTACTCTCCCATGTTATTTTCTTCTAGCCCACTTAAAAATATCTCTTGTTTAGTACTGTGGTTGCTGAACTCTCCTTGTTTTAGTGTTCAAAGGTACACTTATTTTGAACTGGAAAAAATGCTTTGAAGAAAAATACCTGAGTAGATTTTTGTCATGACTAAGACAAGTTCTGGAAGACAATTGCTCTGTGAGGAATCAGAGACTTGGAATTATGATGCCATCCAGGACTAAAAGAACTTTCCTCACAGAAATATTTCAGGTACTTTTTAGAAAGGCACCTCATTTCATTCATGCAGACACCTTTTATGCCACACACATAATTTGACCTAAGACTTTTTAACAAACTTAGTATATGTGCATCAGAATGAGGGCATTGTCCATACTGAGATTTATGCTAACTTCCTATTCTCAATACAAAATAAATAATAAATAAATAAACCCTTAAAATAATGGGTTAAAATGTATGGGGTTTGCTTTTTCCTTTATATAACTAAATTGAAACTTTCAATTAGCCTGCCATTTGTTTTTCTTTTTCCCTGGAAGCAAAGCTGGAAATCCAGTTGCAGAAACAAAGGAATATGGTTACAGAAATACATACATAGACAAATCTAAGAAATTATCTTTAGTTGGTTTTGTGCCAGTCATCTTAACTACATGTTTTATGCTAAAGACCCAAGTTCCCTACTAGACCACTGCACAGGTGGAAATATGTATTTGTGGGACATTGAAGAGTAAATTTCCCCAATGCATCACAATTATAGAAACATCTGTGCAAAACAGCTTTGATCCAGTTCACTGTGAAAACATACATCATTCATGATGGTCTAGTGACTGCAGATTTCCCTGCACCGTAAAGCCAGAAACAATGGGAAATTGGTTCAAGACACACCAATAAAGAGTTTTCCTTCTGGCACCTGTACATCTCAGCTGTTGTTCCTTGCCTGTACTATAAGGGTATAATTCCATTTAACGTTAGAAGGGAGACAAATACATTTTACATGCGTTAATGAAAACACACAGACAGCATGTAAACACAGTCAGGAAAAGCATCTGAAAAGGTCACTTGAATAAAAATAAGTTGGACATATAATCCAGTTTTGGTAAAATAAAAATCACTTTATGCTTCTACTTGGATCTTGAGCCAAACCTCAGTTGGACCTTGTTTGAAAAGTTTCTGATAATTTACCATTCCTCCCCTGCTTTGCACAAATTGGTTCAGGCTGGATAGGGAAACAGAATGCCAACTTTTAATGAAAAACCTTATTTTAGCAGAAGAAAATAGGTGGTGTTTTTGTGATTTCTATCTGTCTCTTTCTGCCCCTAGAAACTTTTGTATCTGCAGTTTCAGCCAAAACTGCCAGTTTCAACCAAATTTGACAGATGGGCTGTAGGATCTTACTGTCAGTGATATCTCTTGCTTCCATTGAAATATGTGACTTAGACATGAGAGGTCCTGCTGATGTCCCTTCTAAGGTAAATGCTGCCACATAAACTAATCCCTTCTTAGATACCAGAAAATCCACAACGGCAAGAGACTCAATAAAGGGCCCATCTGTGGAAAATCCTATTGGAGCACCAAATAGCTGCTAGAAGTCATGAAAGTCATAAGTAATTGGGTTTCATTAATTTTCCAAACTTGGAATTCTTTATCAGGAAACATAAAGGCTAGTTTCATAAATATAAACTTTTGTATTACAGTGAGATCCAGCTGAAGACATGTCAGCTGAACACATAATCAGTTTAATTTTCTGCTGCAGCTAAAGAAAGCACAGCAGTTGTAGACTCTGGGCATTTCTTTCCTTCAAGCTTTATTTGTAAATCACATAAACACAGGGGCAGGTAAAAACAAAATGATGGCCCTGAAGGGCAATTTTAATATATTGTTCCATGGATCAACATGTTTATTAATAGCATCACTCTGGAAGATACGGAATAGGTGTTGACAGTCACTAAAAGTATGAAATTGCTTTTCTGTCTATCTATTAATCTCTCAGTCTTTCAAAGTGAATAGAAGCCTAACTGGCCTACACATCAGTAAGGGTTTTGCAAGTTCTAGATCTCCATGTTAAAGTGACTGTTTTCTCCCCTTTCTTCCCTTCCTCTTCCAAGAGTAGCATCGCTGCCTACAAGACAAAACTTGGTTATCCTTGGGCACATGTGCTGCAGGCTGGTGATGTATGCAAGGAGGCAGGCAAAGCTGACATCTTCAGCTGTCAGTAGACCTTATTTGCAGGAAAGGGTGAAGATCAACCAGTGCGTCTCAAAATGCAATAGACAAGATGACCCTGCAGATTTTCTCTCGTTAGAAGTGAGCTGCAAGTACATATCTTACTGCTTAACTCATTCACTTTCTTAAAAGTTAACTGACAATTTTAAATTGCCCCCCCCAATATTAATTTCAGAAAACTGCAGCATGAGAGAGGTGGGTGATTATATTCCTAATTAAAACACAAATACAGTAATTACAGTTTATATGCCATTATTCTGAATCTACACAGGATGACTTTAAACAGCAAAACAGCCATTAATTTTACTGTTCAAAGAAATGCTCGTAATCTTTTAGAAATGTCATATAAAATATTCATTTTGAAATGCCCTACGGTGGTTTCTGAATTTATTTAAAGTGGGCTGTTGATAGCTCTTTTATAAATAAGCAATTACAGTACACTAAATATATCATGGCCCATCACATTATACATTCTATAATTTCATGGATGAAAAGCCTACAGCTGATCTGCATAAATGTGGTGCGTCTCACAGCAGGTGAAGAGTTTGATTATACAGGATAATCAGTGTTATTATTTATAGTAACCATTTATACCTGTTATTTATTAAAACCCAGCAAATCAGATATTGGTTTATTTAAGGAAGTTGCTGTATTGTAGGCCAAACTAGGCATAAGACTATTAAACACATATAAAACGCACAGTTACCTTAGTAGTTTGAAATCAGCCAAGGTCAGCAGGGAATGAGAGTTTATAGTACTTGGTGGCAGCAGAGAAAGCTATACTGAGTGAGCGGCTGGGGTCTGTCCAGATCCCCCTGGACAAATATCATCACTAAAACATCATTGCCCCACTGGCAATATCCGATATCCTCACTAGCACATTAGATGAAGCCAAGGGCTGATTAACTGCAGAAAGGTTGAAACAACCTCTGATACATTTAGGTGTTTTTTCTAGACCTGAGGTGAAGGATTTTTGCGAGGGTTGCTCTGCACAGATTACAATACTTCTACTGGTGTTCATATTCCTCGGCCATTTAGGAGAACTGAACATTTCTTATAAAACAATGTAAATCAAAGGATAGTCTTTTTGATTATTTGAGTGTAGTCATAGGACCTGGAAGATTACATGCACGGAGTTTTTCTGCTGGCAACATGCATGTGTTTGTCACCTTGTCTGAGTGAGTAGTGTTATGGTTTCCCCCTCTTGCTCAGCTCCTCATACAAGTGATTGCACGCAGGAGGCAGAAAGGGTCATCAGCATTGGCACAGCAAAAGAGGCGAGGTACCTGCAGTGGATCCTTTTGGCACCTCCCTTTTGGCTCTGTGCAGGTGCTGCCAACCTCTGCTGAAGGGGGAGAGCAAAGGGGACACAGGCCCAGCTTGAAGCCATCATCCCAGAGGAAATGTCAGTGCTGTAGATGCTCTTCAGCAAGCTAGCTAGATTTCAGCTTTTGGTCCTTGGGGATGATGCCTGGCACTTCTACTTAGACAGAGTTTCAGGGATCTGGGAACTGCCTGTTCTTCGAAGAAGGGAACAACATCTCCAGAGAAAATTCAGACCTATAACTGACAATAGGTGGGGTGACAACAAGAAATTAGTTTAGAACAACAGAAGAAACATATTGAGAGGACAGCCCACCTGGAAAAACACCTACCCTGAAGAGTCCTGGCATTTTGGTGAGAGTAGCATGGCAGATCCCCTACTACTCCCAATGTATGTTTCTTAACTAATCATTTGAGTTTATAGCAGTGAAAATTGTCTCAACATACAATTTCTATTCCATTCCTGTGGATATACATTTTGGTTTTAAAAGTATGTCAACTCTGTGCTGAAATTACTGAGTATGTATGTCCAGAAAGAAGTCCACTTCCACTTCAACTATTCTCTTTGAAAGAAACAGAACGACTAAAGGCATGGCTATACAGTGTAAGAAAGGACTGGAAAGGAAAAGAAACTTCTTGTTTTCCTTGCAGTTTCAGGGATCAGTCCTGTGATCATAGCAACTGAGCTAGACTGAACTTCATAGGAAGACAAGGCTTTTATATTAAACTAAACAGAAGTTTTGTGCATACATATGTTTACTAACTACACAGAACAAAACTGTTATGTGATTTGGAAACCATTTTCCTCTTTGCAAAATTATGTAGTTTCTAATCATAAATTGAAATAGGTAATTGTCATTATTGCAACCAATAGTTAAAGATTTAACATATTTGGCTCATCGATGCCTTGAATTTCAAAGTACAAAAAACTGAGAAGAAATAGATATCCTATTTCAATGCAACATAAATATAATCTAATAAAAATCTAGTGCTAATAGAAAAAAACCCACCAACAACAAAACAAAACAAACAACTGTGTGTGAAATTCTCACCTCCTGTGAGTACTGGTATTAGACTGTCCTGAATGTAGACAATTAAATATATGGTAGGTGCTCACAAGTATTAAGATGAAGACTAAATATTCAGGACTTTGAAGTGAAACTAGAACACTGAAATTATTGAGAACCTAAAAGTTAACATTGTTATTAATGAAGTAAATATAAACCTTAAATATTTGTGTGCTGAAAATCTAATAACTAGAAGTATGCAAACGGAAAATAATAAAATGAAACAATCAAAAGAGTGAACAATTATACTTTTTCATATAGCAACATTCTTGCATTAGACTTGCTGCATTTGTGGATTACCCTATTTTATATAGGAAATGCTAAGCCATAGCACTATGGATGGAAATACCTAAGAGCTTTTATTCTATTCTATATTTCAAATTTCTAAATCATTAATTTGTGATATTTTTCCAAGCAATCAAAGTCCCTCAGAAGATCAAGTTCTGCTTGGAAGAAATAGCTGTATAAATAACCTTATAATGGCATTATAATATGAAAAAATAATTTAATTTAATTATAAATATACATCATATATTGTCCATTTGTGTCATTTAATTGCTGGTTACTTACATATTACAAAGCAGAAAACCGGAAATTTGTTTGACACTGAGATGATATGAAGAAGACTTCTGGATATTCTGAGACTGATGTACTGAATCTGAGACTGCTTAGAAGTACCCTTTGGCACAGAGAGGCTTTGAACTGAACCAGTTCCTCTGCTCTTCCATTAGCCTGGGTTGAGAACATGGTAAGAAGAGTCTTAAGATGCCTAAAGAGAAGAGAGTTTTCAGCTGAGCTCTTTGTTTCAATGGACAGGAGTCACATCGGGACCAATCTGAGTTTCAGTGACATTGTTCCTTGCTGAAAAAAAATTCAAATATGCTTACAACTCTATTCACAGAATCACAGAATCACAGAATGGTAGGGGTTGGAAGGGACGACTGGAGATCATCTAGTTCAACCTCCCTGCTAAAGCAGGATCACCCAGAGCAGGTTGCACAGGATGGCGTCCAGGTGGGTTTTGAATATCTCCAGAGCAGGAGACTCCACTCTCTGGGCAGGAGACTCCACTCTCTGGGCAGCCTGTCCCAGTGCTCAGTCACCCTCACAGTAAAGATGCTTTTCCTCATGTTCAGATGGAACTTCCTGTGTTCCAGTTTGTGCCCATTGCCCCTTGTCCTGTCACTGGGCATCACTGAAGAGTCTGGCCCCATCCTCTTGACATGTGCCCTTTAGATATTTATAAGCGTTGATGAGATCCCCTCTCAGTCTTCTCTTCTCCAGGCTAAACAGACCCAGCTCTCTCAGCCTTTCCTCGTAAGAGAGATGCTCCAGTCCCCCAGTCATCCTCATAGCCCTCCACTGGACTCTCTCCAGTAGTTCTCTGTCTTTCTTGAACTGGGAAGCCCAGAACTGGGCACAAAACTCCAGATGTGGCCTCACCAGGGCAGAGTAGAGGAGGAGGATAACCTCCCTTGACCGGCTGGCCCCACACTTTTTAATGTACTTTTCTATGGAAACATTTTAGATGGCTGGTTTAGGAACAAAAGTGTCAATTCTGACTAATAAATCTTCTAAATTACATACAATTACATATAATAAGGCCAAAGAGACCATTAGATCATGTATTCTCATCTGTATTATCTAGAATGTACAACATTACATTTAACTGATATGTTTTGCAGAATAGCATCCAATCTTAATCCAATCTTGGTGGGAGTAACTATGACTCTCTTAAGACGGGATCATAGTTCCCAGCTGGGAAGAGCTGCAGAGGTCACACCTCCTCGTGGTCCCACTGGATGCCCTCTGGGTAACCAAGTTGACCTCTGCCCCAGTCCAACAGAGTTATAGTTGCTTCCTGCCTATCAAATGACCTCACTGACCATTTGATAGTATCTCTCTAGGTGAAACAAAATCTTGGCACTGATGACGTAACACGGTGCCTAGAGTCTTTGCCCATGGGGATATAGTTGGGCATGGTCTGGCAGCTCTAGAGGGGATGCTGCCAGGCCTAGTCTAGCCCTCACATGGACTGTGTCAAACGAGGTGCCCAATGCGGATATCCTTCGTATGAGTTGCCACACAAACAACTCTTTTGCCATTGTCAATGCCTATCCTGGGTTCCGGCATCGACCTACTAACCAAGGGCACACCAGTTGTGAAGGTCCCAGACTAAAATCCATCACATCCTTGCCATGGGAACTGGATAGGACAGATGTCGGGACTGATGGAACATCTCAAGAGAGCGCATGGGAAGTGTGCCTGCTGTGGATCTCAAACTCCTGACAAGATGAAGTGGCTCTTCATCTACCGAATCAAGTGCTAACCACTTCAGTGGACACTAAACACATGTTTGCGAGTCAAGCACGATCCATTGTAAGATCTTGAAAACTGTACTGTAACTGTACTGTGTAATGTAACTGTACCAATTAAACTATGAATAAAGAGTCGAGGGCGATCATCTAGGGTGGAACTAACCTGCTCACGACAGTTAGGAAGGGATTACAGAAAGTAGGGATGACATGGGACTCAGCATCATGATGCATCTTCTCTCCCAGTGAGAGATACAAATTACCAATTATGACCAAGGTAGACAGGCCACCTATACTTAACCCGGAAAAGGAGCATGTATAATTGTATATATGTTCGATAAATAGGTATCAACAAATAAACAACCTCTTGGCAGCTCAAGTTCATAGTTAATCATGTTCATCAGTAAGAATTTGTGACACATTTAGATTTGGATCTGTCAAGCTTTAGCTTCCAGCTGTTACAATTCTATTTATTTATTTATTTATTTATTTATTTAAAAAATCTCCCTCTGCTATATTTAGGGGCAGGACAGCAGAAACAGTCAATTTTTTAGTAAGTGATAGTTGATGCTGAAAATGAAAAAAATAAAAACAAAGATTGAAAATGGTGTCAGGTGAGGATTTATTTCCTGTCTAAAGAAACATTTCACTTAAAAACAAAGTACTTCCTTTCTGGAAAGTTGTAAGAAAAGCAATGAAAATGATGGGTTTTGTTCATAAATAAGTCATGGTATTTCACCACAGTCCAGTAAGTGAGTCATTCACTGAGGTTACAGGGGATTTGGTTCAATTTGTACCTTCACCTGGAGGGGAAATGAACACTCATCAAAAAAAGGGTGTAAAGATGAGAGATCTTCTTTTCCATGTTCTCAACCTAAGGCAGGACCAATGGCACCTAAATCCAATAAATACTTCCTATAAAAGATCTAAATCAACAAATTCTCAGTTACTCTGGGAGAAAATAATCTCATTTTTATCTGTTAATGCTGTTCTATTTTAAAAAACAATGGACCAACCAAATATCCATGAGACAAGGATTAAGGGCATATTTAGATGTTTGGTGAAAAGTGGAAAAGATTGATGAGGAGAAACTTGCCTTTCACAATACCTTGTAGGCTGAAAGTTAAAGCGTATTTTCTGGGGAGCTATTGTTGCAAATTGCCTTAGATAGAAAAGGGAACTGAATCTATGTCTCCTTAGGTTTATGTAACTGCACTAACTAATTTTCTATTGAGAAAATTGGGAAGAAAACTTATTTAAGTACTGACAAACTCATAAAAAATATTAAGAATGACTTAAGTACATTGTGGGGGCAAATTTGTCACCCATCTTTATTAAAAAGTTACTTGCCAATCTAGTTTTTTCCTGTAAGGAGAGACTCTGTGTGCATTATGAAATCATCTCTAGAGCTGCTTTTTTAGGTACTGTGTATATTGGTTTGCTTTTGTCTATGTGGTTTTGTTTGTTTGTTTGTTTTGTTTTGTTTTGTTTGTTTGTTTGTTTTGTAATCAGAGTTCTAAATATTAACTTTTGCCACCTTCATACTGTACAAAGAGGTATTGTTTGTTCCAATTTTATTGAAAGTGTGCTTTTTGTATAGAAGTCTTCCATTCAAATATTTTTTTCACCTTAATATATGGATATGAAAGCTTGAAATCCAGCAATGATGTAGACAGGCATCTAAATGTCTTTAAAAGCAAATGCTTAAGGAAAATTCTAGGTGTTAAATGAAATGAAGTTATAACAAATGTAAAGATTAATCAGGAATTTTAACAAATTCTTATCTCCAAAGATATCCAAAAAAAGAAAGTGAAAAAATCTTGTTGAATGAAACCGGAACATCTACCTTGGCTGACATGCAACTGAGCAAGAGCAGGAACATGTAAAAAGGGGCCAAAGAGAAGAATCTTTCTATAAAACAGAAGTGAGAGAAGCGATACCTAACATCAGAAAAATAGAAAGCAATCACTGATGTAAACAGCAATGAGAAAAATCTGTCTGTGCCAATATCTGTGGTGAAGAATAATTCAGATTCAGGTGAGAACACTGCCTTTGACTGAAAATCAAATAAAAAAAATGCAAGATATTTTGCCTTTTTGCTGTGATTTTTCCCTGCATAGAAATCAGGTCCTGTTGAGCTAGGGTCCACATATAGATAATAAAAAAGACAGTGTTGGTTCAAGATAACACATTAACGAGGAAGATGACTAGGCATATGAAATGAAATGATCACATTTAGTAAGATAAGCCTGAGCAGAAAATAATGGATATTGCTCATTAGGTCAACCTTGCAGTTTGCTTTAGAGGTACCAAGAGAGACATGCAGAGCAGGAGACACAACTGTTAAGTGGAAAGACATTAAGAGGTATGTACAGTGGAGAAATCATGGTGCTCCTGAAAGTTATGGGACGACCATGTAAGAGTAAGAGGAAAAAGAAGCATGAGAATCATGCTCAAGGTGACACACCTGATATGACCCAATATTGAAGGCCACATCATAAAAAGAATGTGAGGAGACAAGAAATGTGGTGCAGACAATGTTAATGAGCTCAGTGTTTCAGATAAAACATAATCTTACTGTACGTGACCCATACAGATGTTTTAATTCTTTGTCTTTAAATTTGGTTTTAGCAGGAACCTTATATGAAAATGTTGACTAAATATTACAAGGAGCAGATCAGAAAGCAAATAAGGAAAAGATCCCTACTGTTGCTTGCAGGCCAGTAATTATGCAAAGTCTAAAAAATCATTAGGTATAGAAATCACTCCAGAATTAATCTAGTAAAGATGTTTTAATAAAAAGTTAACTTTAAATCAGTAAGTTGAAAAAAAAGTCCAACATTTTCATGTAGAGGTACAAAAAGAAAAAAAAAGTCACTGATATATCAAGATTATTTTTCCAGAGAAGTGTTTACAAAAATAAATTAGTTCTTTTTTCTGGAATTTTCTAAGCACTCATTATTACAAAGATGCTGTGGATGGTTTTCCTAGGGGTAAAGAAAGTGTTTTAGCAGAAAAAAAATTGCTTTTCAGTGCTATCTGGCACTTTATGGACAGCAAAAAGGAAAGATAGGAGCACAGGTGGGAGATTATTTATCAAGATGTTTTTTTTAATAGACAAGAGGTAAGAGCTAGGTGAAAGGGGAATAATAACCAAATGGAAGATTAAATGCTTTGTACTGAAAACAGTGATTAATGGAAGCTGAAGGCATGGAAAATGGAAAGTAAATTTGAAAACTAATGATGCCAATAAAAATGAGATTTAAATGTTCATTCCAGAATTTTCCATGAAATTAATTTGTAAGAAAAATGCAGCTTCTAAAAATTTGATAGTTTTCATAGAAAAATCTTCCAGTTAATTTTATATGTAAAATTTCCATGCAAAAAGTTTTATTTTCTTTCCCTGTGATTTTTTCTTTTTTTTTTTGAGCAACAGAAAAAGGTTACTGTATGAATTCTACCTGAATTACAACAATCTTTTTTTTTTGTTGGATAGTCACAATATGTTTAGTAATTAAAAAAGAAAAAAATCCCCACCAAAACCAATAGTAATTTGTATAACATTTTTAGCTTATTGCCTTATGGGTATAATTCAGGAAACTCTTGTCATAATACGTACTGCACTGAACAAGCTCTGTGGAGTTTCATGTTGTGGAAAGCACTGCGGGAAATACTGCATAGCTGGGAATTCTCATATTGCCATTCAACCTGAGAGACCAGGCACCTTCCTGAATTAAAAAAAACACCAAACAAAACCCAAACCCAAATGAAAGCACTAAAGAAAGAAAAAAGGTAGCCTTCTACAAAGTAAAATCATAAAAGGTTGGAAATAGTGATTTTTATGGATTGGAATTCTAGAAGTTATCGTGGGGTGAACATAATGTAAGAAGGAAGTCAGACCTGGAAGCATGTGAAGGGTGATAGAACATTTGAATGATGTTAAAAAAAATAATCTAATGGTAGACGTGGATATTTGTGACAAGTTGGTGGTCATAGATAGGATTAATGTAAAGTAAATAAGAACCATGAAATCTAACCTCAGCATCACACAGGGATCACCTTTGATACTGATTCCCTGGAATACAGAAATACAGATATTGTATTTTTCAAAATAGCAACTTTATTATTTCTGTAGGGGTTTCCCAAGTTATGTGATATTGTGTAATACTGCAAAAATTTAGTCACTTGCCTTTTTGGCTTCTTTATTTTCTATGAGAAAATTTCAAATCCTCCAAAACTTTGTGTTGCAAAATGAAAAATATTCTATTCACTGTTTTTTCCTCCTACAAGTTATAATAATCAGTAATGTATAGTATATTAATTTCTGTGTCTTGTTGGATAGAGTCAATTGGGTCTTAAATCTCTATATTTCTTGTGTGTTAGCTCTTCATCTGTAGCTGTCAGACTCCACCTTGTCAGAATTGAAGATAAAATGTGCAGCAGAAGCAGCAAGGTGACAAATTTTATCTACATCATGGCTGAGACTTTTCCAGGTTCCTCTTAGGGTATGTAAATCAGTCAATAGATAAAGACTTAACTTTTGGCTCAGATGATCTTCAGAGCCATAGTGAAAGGTAGGTTTCAGTTATGAACAGATCTGGACAAATAAGACTAAGGTTATTGAGAGGTGTCTCTAGATCTGAATTTACCTTTATTTAAAAATTTTCAAATCCAATCATTTCATTTGGAGTTTTTACATTAAAGCAAGGAAGATAGGTTAGATCATTTGAAGTGAAGCGAAGAGCAAAGCAGACTAGGATTATTTTAACATCATAAGGAAAATCATTCTTCCCATATCAACAGTTTACATCCTCCTTGTTAAATAAGTAGATTTTTTGAAAGGTGGATGTTGGAGATATTGAACACTAAGAATTCAGGGAATTTTCCTGATGGATGTATACTGTAATGCTAAATTTTCATCTGTCACTTGTAAGTCAATAGTCAGAGACTGATGATGCAAACTATGCAGTGGTGAATGTAGAAATGTGAGATAAAAAGACAATATTGACAGGCAGCGGTCACTAAAGCAGTCTGGCAAGGTTATCTTATGATTATCTCTTCATTATCTGTCTATGAATGATCAAGAATTATCATACATTAACTATGTACCATTGTTGCAGAGGCTTTTTGGTATTTCTTTAGCTTTTGAACCAGACAAGGTCAGACAATTTTTTGAACGGGCTTTTCAAGATCTTTACTCCAAAAAGGACAGATTACATAAGATATGGGCTATTTTTATATTTTCAAGATCCACTGTAATATGTGACTGGGTTTTTTGGGTCATGACATATATAGTTAGTTATATGTATGCATGTGTGAGAAACCATGGGAGTAGAAAGAAGAAAATATTTGACCTGCCATAACAGCAGTAACAGTGATGATGGGTTTGAAAGACTGCAGTTTTCTTTTCAGTGTCTAGCTGGGACTGTTCTAGACAAAGAAGAAGGAGGTTTTACTTAGCCTAAATAATGGTACTGAACTTCTGTCTAAGAAAAAGAAAGGCTTAGCTAGCGAGTTAGGAGAATATTTTCTTTTCTTCTCTCTCCCTGTCCTTATCTCTGCCATAACTACACATGACACTGATGGAAATAAAAGAGGATGGTACCATAATCAGAAAAATTAGTTATGCTGTGGTGCTGGGCCGACATGATGAGCTAGTGGCTGAAAGACTTTGTAAAGGAAGGACACATCTTCACAAAAAAGATATTTCTCCAGCTGGTGTTATAGGAAGCAAAAGAAAAAAAAAATAGTGCAGAAAATACTCAGAAGGTTGAGGAGGTGTAGTAGCAGTGTGTAATCTTGCAAGATTGGTAGTGGGCAGAGCCTGGGTGTGGTGTAAAACAAACTAGCTAGGAGTTGCTCAGCGGGGAGCGAAGTGGCAGACATTGGAGTAGCTTCAAGAAAGTAACATTGTTAGAAATACTATCATTAATCCGAGACCAGCAGATGATTTGCCTAGGAATGAAAACTGAAATATGAGAACTTGTGAAAAAAGCATTGCCATTTTTAGCTTGGATGGTGGCAAGTGATCGAGTAAGAGAAGGAACAAAGCTGATTGCGGTAGCTGTGTAGGTTGGATGGGGAAGAAGCACAGACTGAAGATTCATGTTAGAAATGGCTCCACCACTGACTGGGAATTTGTCACTTGAGTCCTTTCTTCCTCTGAATGAGAAAATCTTCGCATGACACATGCAGAATTAGCTACTTACATTAAAGTGTATGAACATTTAAAGTCTCGCTTTCTGTTTGTAAATTATACTGAATGTGCTTAAATATTCACTCACTTCTTGCTGTTAAAACTATTAAATAAATAGCTCCTTATTTCAGTAAATAGATTACTGTGAGCTCTTTACAATTTTGTGTATTCACTTCTTTAGTCACTGTTTTTCCCATATTTACATGTTCCTTATTTTCACACCTGACAGTCCGGACTGCATATACATTTAGTTCTACCAAGATTAATATGCAGATGTTTTCTGGGTTAAAATCTTCTGTATATCTACCAATTCTCTTTTCTGCAACCTTTTGAAGACAAGATATCAGTTTCTTGAACACGAGTGTGAAGCATTCCAGTGGTGACCGCATGTACTACCACTTTTTTTAATTTGGTGATACTGCAAAGATAGTTTTGTAGCATTTGACCTGTGACACAAGATATGTAAGCCATAATGACTTACAAGCATGTAAGTTATAATGATGATGTAAGTATGAAATTAAAATATGTCTTGTTACAGCTGTATTGTAGATGCAGGTCATGTGTGTATGGATGCACATATCCAGAACACTTAGCAATTCGTTGTTAGTCCAGGAACTCCCCAGTTACTGCTTTGTAGGTTGAGGCAATGGACTGACTTGAAACAGGATGATGAACTGCACTGGAAGCCAGCTTCACAGTAAAGCATTTGACTCACAGTTACAGCAACTCAGACAGTCCTGGAGATTCCCCCAGGCAGCTATTGCTGCCTCCAAACCAACTGGTAGGCACAACCTTTATACTTCAGATGTGTGATTAACTCCCTGGGTGAATAATCTGGCTATGGCAACCCCTGCTATAGAATTGACCAAGCCACACACAGGTAATTTGAAATAGCATAAACTGTTCCTGCAGATGCAGTAATTGTCACATAGGACAATCTTCTCTATATAGTTAAGACAACTAGGAGATGTTTTGTACATGATTTAAGATAATGAGTAGAAATGGATCATGCAGGCATTGCAGTGGTCACGCTGGACCATGGACCAGCTGGGCCCCAGCTCCCAGTCTCGCTGGAAATGCTCTCGCAAGAGCCCTTGCAATGGAGACTCCTGTCAACATTCCAATAGTGACTGGCCACCCTGTGTGAGAGATTTAACTTCCCGTGTGAGCGTTACCCCATGGAAAAGTTGGATACATTCTGTGAGTGTTTGTGCAACACTCCTTCAATTCTCCATTTGAATAATTCGAGCAGGCTAACTTCCAAAACCAAACTCAAGTGTACCAAAGGGACTACAAAGAAAGAGTCCTTTTTTTTGGTGTGGTTAGCATTTCTGTTATCAACATCCATCTGAAGCTAAAGTAGTCCAAATCCATGTAATTAAAGAAATGTGTGCAAACTAAAACTGAAAAAATAGGGAGAAAAAAGCAAAAAGCTATGGAACAAAAACTTAAGACATTTAGAAAGTAGTACAGTAATTACATTGCATTTCCTTGCACACATTTCTGTCTGAGATGTTAAATATGCTGCCTGGTGACCTGGAAATGAATTGGGAAGTTATAGTGCTAACTGGACAGTTGAAGTTATTCATTTCATTGGGTTTGATTAATGGCTTCACTTTTAATGAACTATTAGGATTTAATTCTGACTTCAGTTACCCATGAGTAAAAATCTACATTGAAGTTTCAGGTTTGTTTAGATTTGACATTAATTTAGCAAAGATATATGACAACCAGATGACATTTTCCATGCAAATATTGGCACTTGTGTAAAGACAAGGTGTAAGTGTAATAAACGCAGCAAGGAGAACACATTACTGCTTTGGAACAATTTCTGCATATTTTTTCCCTGTCTTCTAGCATTTTCAGATTATTCAATCTTTTTATACATAGCAATACTTTGTGCTCTTTTTTAGCATATTTTGACATCTCTTCCTCCTCAAGGTGATAGTCAAATACCATGAAGCAATAGGGAAAATTTAAGATTTCCTTAATATTTTCTTAAATTTCCTTATAGTTTGTAGTTTATGGAATAATGCTCTTTTAGGAGGCACGTTGACAGGAGCAAAAGAGACTGGTCCAGTGTCATCAACATCCTCTGCAAGGAGTGCTCCACCAGATGCACTGTTGGGAAGTCAGACTCTCTATAGTGTCCCAATTTCTGCAACAAAACAAAGAAATTCTAACGTAATTGTTTAAGACGAACTTCTGGAGCTCAGTCATCACTGTTATGCTTTTTAATTCCCAGGAAAAAAAGGTGTTGAAAGGGGTTCATTTGAAATAGTGCTATGCCGGAGTACAGGAGACTCCAGGTGCAAGGTAGAATGCCACTGCAAATTTCTGGGGCCTTTTTTAACCTTTCAGGGACTTGCCTTGCTCCATATCACATTATGGTCTGAAGTGTTATCCTCTAGAGCAGGATACGTGTGAAAGTGCTAAGAGAAGGCAATTTTTTTTTTTTTTGCCATAAGCCTTGAAAACCAATGAATAAAATATTAACAAGTACAAATCTATACAAAATTCAAACTGTAAACTTTCAGTGCCATGGGCAGCTTTCTGGGAACACAGGAAGTTAGAACGGGAAAGAAAGTGTAATGAAGTAAGGGGAAAATCGGTATTAGATAAGTGAGGAGCCCTAGGCCAAAATTTTTATCTAGAATTCAGGCTTTTATCCTAATCAAAGCACACAGTCATAAGCTATCAAGAATATTATTATTATTAAGGGGCCAGAATAGGAACATTCTGAAAGGAAATATGAAGAAATTAAAAGTTGTTTAGTGATAAAAACACAGTATTTAGATGTACAAAAAAAAGAAAGAAATCCACAGTCCTTGCTCTTTCAGATTGATGTGAAAATTACTATTTTTTATCCACTGAATTTCCTGTTGCAGATGAGCAGAGTCCTGTTGCTGCTGAGGTGACAGTCTCTAAACATACATGTTCCACACTGTACTTTGCCTCTCTCTCTGTGCCTCTGTCCCAGTGGAGGAACATAGTTAAGTTGCTCTGTGACTCATTTTTATTAAGCAGACCTCAGATGCATAGTGCTTAAATAGATGCCTTTTTTTTTCTTTTTTTTTTCACTTTCCCCAAACTGGCGCCCTCGTTTATCTGCCATTTAAGCACAGAGTAGTGCTGTTGACTTAAGCGACGTCCCTTGGCTTCAGTGGGAATACTTAGATAGTTAAAATTAATTTTTTAAAATATTTTAAAAGATTGGCACTTAGGATATACACATTTTGTGCATCTTCTTCCATGAATAAGGACTAGTAAATTGAGATCAGCTGTCATTTTTTTGCATACATGTGGCACCACTTTGTAGTTTATTATCGCTGTGCAAGGTGTTGATAGTTAGTCATGAGACTATATATTTTCTCAGTTGAAAGTAGTAAAATAGCTGGCCTCAGGGCTGGTAACGGGGAAGCTGACCTGAAAGGCCTGATACAGCATAAGATCCCAGGTTAGATGAATAACTCACCTAACAGCAAAAATTTTGGTATTCCAGCTACAGTTATAAGTAATGAATATTTTGACAACAGTTTTTAGGAGAAAGTGTGAAAGCTCTGGAACCGCTAACAGATGTAGATCTGATGATGATAAAACTTATAACCAAAAAAATAGCATAGTAAAGGGACAGCAATTTGTTAGCATTTATTTCAGTTCATGATCTTTAAGCTTTAGTGGCAGAGCAACTCCAGATGTAGTAGTGAAGATAATGTTTATGCCTCAGTTTTGGTAAGATAAACACAAAATGAAAGAAGTCATGAAGAAGCCACTATTTTGGAAGAAAACTCCCCAAACACTGGATAATTGCTAACATAACATTTTTCAGGCTTCACCACAGCTTAACTATTGAAACAAGGCAGACACAAGCTATTTGTATTGGTTTTATTTTCCTTATCAGGCTATAAACTGTTGTTTTGGCTTTTTTTTTTTTTTTCCAAAATCTCACTGACATAATGACATAATTTGTTCTCTATACAGTGATAAATTCTTTTCTTTAAACCTAATCTGGAAGTCAAACCTTAGCAAATTGTAGCACAGTATATTGTGATAGACTGTTTAACTGTCATTATAATATATTAACTAATAATGATCACTGCATAATTACCTAATAAGATTACATTATTATTATTGTCATATATTTTTATTCTAATGTACTAATATAAGGTATTAAAAATCAGAGAATTAATATACCAGTAAACTGAAATGTGAGACTGATCTTGACAAACTATGTGATTAAGAGCCCACTAGGTTAATTGGGAGAAGAAAAATGCTTAGAGAAATTAAGTGTATTAGGTGTCTGAAGGTGTTAAAATTCTACAGCTGGTAGAATTTGTCACATGTGCTAAATTCAGTTTCTGACATAACCACCATGGAGTTTACACTTTAACTAATCCTGGAGAAAAAGCTTTACCTCTTAAGATGCTGTATTATGTCATTACTACAAAAGGTGAAACAAAATCATTGTGAATAGGTGCATCAAAGGGAGAACAGAGTGTACTTTTTCATATATGATTATTACGTGCAGCACTTTTCATGGGAGATTCTGAATAAGTAATTGGTTGTAAACTTCACTTATTGCATTTGGAGATTTAAATTCCTGTAAGTCATTGCAAAGGTCACTTTCTATGGATTTTCAGTGAGGTCTGAATGTCACAAAGTATTTGTTATCTGCATACAAATTGTTGCAGGCAACTTCTTGACTATTTTATGCACTGACTTTCATTGTTGATTTTTGTCTTATCAAAATTACAGTAAGAATAAATGAATTTATAAACTAAAAATAAAGTGACCCTTATGTAAGTATTTCTACTACCACAGTATTAGATATATTTAACTATGTTTTCATATTTGTGTTACTGTGTGACAGTTTTGGAACTAAGAGCAATGTAAAAATGCCTTTAATTTTTAAAGGAAGCAGAATTAACTGAAGTAATTTTACTCTGAGAGGTTTTGTAATACAAATGTGTTTCAATAGTCTGCAGATCACATCTGCTCAGTTTACAAGTAATGTGTTATCAATTTGTATGGCATTGCATTTCTGCAGCTTTAAACTCTTTGAGATTTGAAAAAGCAAGCTGCATTGTGATCTACATCAGCATTAGTGGTGACTCAAGTATATTAAACACAGACAACCCAACTTCTCTTGTACGTGCCTAATAATGAAACAGTTGGGAGTAGAATAACAGTGATCATCCACAGACAAAATGTTGCTGGACTGCTGCACAGATCCCAGCTGACTTTGCCATTAGAAAAACATTTTAAATTACTCCTTATTAGTTAAAACAAAGGGAAAAGAGAACAGAACCAAAATTTCTTCTGTAGTCTTCAGCAGTCTCCCAGAACTAGATGTCATTTCTAGTCACAATAGGAATTAATTTTAAAAGATCAGCTAATTATTTGTTTTTAGAAACTACATTTCTTTAGTTATGTGTTACTCATAACATTCGTGTAAAAGCTGATAGCAGTTATCCTCCCAGTACAATTTAAAGGTAAACAAAATGCCAAAATTTGAAAGTGATACTTCTTTAGCTCATTGTTTTTTTTTTTTTTTTTTTTTTTTTTTTTTTTTTTTTAATTGGGTCTTAAGGAGAACTTTGAAAGAAAGGCCAAATTCTGTGAAATTCCAGTGGATAATGATATTTTCTTCACTTGCTCAGAAATGGAAAAAGTATACTTTCTAGTTGCATTACTTCAAAATGTGTGTGCGTGCACAAAAGAATACTGTCGTGGTTTAACCCCAGGGGTTAACCAAGCACCACGCAGCTGCTTGTTCACCCCTCCCCTGCAAGGGCATGGGGAGGAGAATTGAAAAAAATTCCTATCTTGAGATAAAGACAGTTTAATAGGATAAACCAGGAAAATAATAATAATAATAATAATAATAACAACAACAACAACAATAATAGTAATAATAACAATAATAATTATTATAATAATTGTAATAATAAAAACAATAATACAAGTAATGCACAAATGCAATTGTTCACCACATGCGAAAGGAACATAAAACACCTCGATGTCCACTCTGTTTCCAAGCAGTGATCCCACCTCCCAGCTCACTTCCCCAGTTATATACTGGTCATGCTGTTCTATGGTAGGGAATATCCCTTTGGCCAGCCTGGGTCAGCTGTCCTGGCTGTGCTCTCCCAGCTTCTTCTGCACCTGGCAGGGTGTGGGAAGCTGAAAAGTCTTTGACTTAGTGTAAGCACTGAAACTACCTAGCAACAACTAAAACCATCAGTGTGTTACCAACATTACTCTCATAGTAAATCCAAAACACAGCACTATACTGGCTACTAGAAAGAAAATTAACTCTATCTCAGCTGAAACCAGGACAAATCCACTTTTATATACATTTAGATAACTGATGCATAGGAAAAGAAAATCTAGTATGAATAATCACATATTTAGGTTGCATACTGACATTGTAAACACAGGATGGTTAATGCAGTTATATGAATCAGGGTAAATGTAATTATCCCAAATTAACATATCAGAAAATTGACACAGAAAAATTATTTAAGGAAAAGACCACAGAGGCAGCTAACTTGCAGTTCTCCCTGCTCTGCACATATTCTGAAGTTTTTCTGTGAATAGGGAGATTTAGGGTTAATGGCTGAAACCTATTGGAGTTTTGCTAGTGTCCTCACTTAGTGCCAGAGTTTCACCTTCAAAATGGGCTTTTCACTTTGCTCCCAGTAGGCAGAGGCAAATTTTGCTGTTTCCTTCAAGGGGTGGAAAGTACCTGTCAATCTTTGATAAACGCTGTAAAAGTTCCACGTAAAATACATACCTTTTTTTACTTCATTCTCAGTCTCAAATAACCGTAGCCTTGGCACAATTTACAGACTAATGGTTCAAAAGACAGAGGTTTCTCGGGCTTATAATAGTTCTGGCAATGGCAACACAGGTCATTCACACATTGCCCAGCTGTTCTGTACCAGAATAATTGTGGGCAAGAGGCTTGGGAAGTCTCTTTGCTTGTTCAGACTCTTGAGATTGTCAGCAGGAGTGCTTGTTTTGATGTGAACATCTGTGCCAGACTAAGAAACACCAGCCTAAAGCTGCTGAGTGGCCATCAGATGGTAAAAATGGCTTTTAGCCACTTCTGACCTTATCAAGATCAGACTCTGCCAAGTGAAAGCTTTTACAGCTTTCCTCCAGTGTTTCACAAAGTCTACTCTCTAATTCATTCATAAAGGTTATCTATAATTTTTTAATTTACCATGCTCTCAGAGACTTCATTCCAGGTCATTAATTTTTTTTTTTTCCTGAGTAATTGCAACACTCTTCCTTGCATACTCTCTAGTTCTTCTGAAATACTGTGTATAGTCTGTAAAGGATTTAAGAACACCTAAAACAAAACTTCCACCCTGAGAAGAGAGGAGTAATCCCTTTAAAATTTGAGCAACTTTAAGCCCTTCAGTCTGACAGTGGTAAAAGCAGCAGTAGACATGTTAACTACAGCTTTGAAAATAGAGCTATTTTTTTTCCAAAATTTATAGCTTGAAATTTTGAAATATATTACCATTTTCCTCCCAGAAGCTTCACTGTCATTTACTAAGTAAAACTGTCATTAATCACAAGTAGCTATAGTCATGTGCTGATTGTAATTTGGTCACACTGAGCAAAAGACGAATGATATAGAATACTATTAGCAATGATGGTTTTAATGTAGACATTTATCATTGATTCAGGTTCACTTGATATGACTTTGGGATAAAAACAGGGAAAAATTGCCTCGCTGTTGAAAATTTTATTGCTATTAAATCATAATTTTGGCAAAGATGTGCAAATAAGACTGGCAGAGCTTTCCTTTCACATTTTTCCTCTCCAAAAAGACACAATTACAGAGGACTCAGAAGAACCCAGATGCAGTGCAATTAGAAAAGCGAATGCTGATTAGTTGTCATCTATCTAATAGCTAATAATAGAAGCACAGTTTTTGGCAAGCTATCTATTTATAGGAGTCACTCAGCTTACCCAGCTGATCAGAATAGGTAAGATCATATAGGAGAAGGAAAGATCTATATGCACTTTTTACAAAGGCTTTATTCCCCCCACACACACCTTGTTAGACTGTTTCAAACAGCCCTGCATAACAGTGCCAGTGGCACTGAGACTGATGACACACTTAAGAAAATCTTCATTATCTAACTTTATTCCAAGGTATCAGCTGGAAATACAAGGCAATTGTAAGTTTGTGTGACAGAAGAAAAACAAAATGATTATATGTTTTTCTTGTAGAAAATATATTATGTTGTATGTGCTAAGCACCATTTCTCTTCTCTGAGGTAACCTTACAGTTGTAGAACTGACAGGAGCAACACAGCATAGAAATGCATCTATAATTCAAAATTATCATTAAACCTTCAATGTGATCTAGACCTAGCTGACTTCACAAATACATACAGGCTTGGAATTGAGTCCTAATTCTCCATCAGGAAAGAAATATACCAGTTTATATGTAAAAAGACAGAAAATCAAATGTGTGTCATTCTTGTTTTGGCTTCGACTCTGAGGATGGAATCCAGAAGGTCCATCTGTGGCTGCAGGATGGCCAAAATGTAATGGCCGTGCGTCAATTCAGGCAGGCAGGTGCACGCTGGGAAGAAGAGGTGACTGTACAGCGTAAACCTGAGATACACGGTGGGACTCTCCAGGGAATTGTCTCAGGGAGATTTAAAGCAGATTGGGGGGTGGGGGGCAGAGCCGGAGAGAGAGAGACTTAGTTAATGAGTTTGTAAATGTCACAGATATGCAGGTCGCAAATGCCATATGGATTCAAAGAATCACTTGCAACTAATACAGCCCATGAAGGTTTTTTCCTTTTCCATAGTTGGTTTTGTTTTTTTTTTTTTTTCTGTGTTATTTTATGCAATGAATGAGTTGCACAGCTGGATGTTGTCTGCAAACTCTGTGACCTGTGATTAGACCTCTGTGGAGACCACGTCCATAGGCCAGCATGTGTGAAAGAAACTGTGGTAGTATTTACCCAGAAGAAAAAAATATTCAGTAGCAAAGGAGGAATTGTTCTGTAGTCTTTTTGGGTATCCATGCTTTGAGAATTGTAACTCTTTTGCATGGTTTTACAGGAAAGGGTTTTTTTTACACAATATTAGGAATTATTTTCTATTAAATTCTAACTGTATTTGGGAATAAAGCTCTATTTGTTAGTAGCCTAGATAAATTCTTGAGAACTTTTTCTTAAGGCTGTGATCAGATAGTACTCTCATGTTTAAACAACAGCAGTGCTATTCCTTTCTGTTTGGTGTCTTAAAGTAGTTACACAGTAACTGAATACTAAAGATGAACTTATCAAATAGCCTAATCAAAATTTATTAGTCTGGTTTTAGTAGATAGGTTTTCCCCATTTCAATATACACAGCACATATTTTTTGTTCTATTTATCAACCCATTTGGAATGCATTTCTACATTTTACAAAGAAAACTGCTTTGTAGGACATTACTCACGGGCACATTTTTAGCTTTGAAATCAGCTGTGTGATGCAAGATGTGTAACATAGAATAATCTTTAAGATTCCTGCTAGCTGGCACTGAAATGAATCTTCAAATTCATTGTTTCCACTTTCCTGAAGGACTCCCTGAAGATTACATGGAAAACAATTCTGTTTTGATGTCTAACACAGTTCATATAAAAACTCCAGCCCACAGTGACATTGGTGAACTCCAGCAGTATAGTGCACTAGATAATTTTGTATTTACTGTATATTAATGAAGTTTGAAGAATTTAATCCTTTGCATAAATCTTTCTGAGATGTCAAGCTGCCTCACTGGGTGGGCAAAGACTGCTAGCCAGTGAGTGATGGCATAAGGCAGTATAATGTTTTGGAGATAACGTCTCTTGTGAGAAAATGGGGAGTGGGCTGCTTCATCACATCACACAAAGTTGTAGGAAGTGTCCCATACGTCCAGCCTGACCATACACATATGTGCCAACAACAGCCAAGTCTCACCCAAGAACCCATAGCATTTCCAAAGCAACCAAAACTGACTTCTGCTACTTATGCTGTGAGAGATAGGGCTATGAGTGGGCAGCAATCCCTCTTCGGTTGTTATGTATGATACATAAATGAAACAAGGGTCTCCAAAAGTAAACTCTTCACCAATCATCAGGTTATTTAAATTTATAATTCTTGAAATGTGTGTTCTTACTGCTTAGTCTGCAAGTGCTGTTCTGCACCTTGCTGCTTTTTTTTTTTTTTTTTTGAGATCTGGGTTTGTTGGGGTTTTGTTTGTTTGTTTTGGGGGGTTTGTGTGTGTGCAAAAATAGGGAAAACACCATCATATTTCCCATATTATTAGCTGATCCATCTATGTCTGGTAGAGTAAGACTGGAATTGCTGTTGTTGTTCAGGAATAGTTCTCTATTTGTGTCTGAGTGCCATGTAGTTGAAAGTGTAGTTAGAGGTTTTTGCTCTTAAAAATCATGTTAAAAATTAATTTTAAATTACTTTAAACACAATTATCATTTCTGTTACTGAAGCCACACAAAGAGACCTTTGGCTTTCCAGTGATCCAGCTAGACAATCACGCTGAATTTGGCAGCTCCTTTGAAGACAAAACCTTCCTTCAAAAGCACGAGTATGCATGTGATCGGCCCAAGTAGAACCTGCCCACAAGCATTCAGTTACCGAATTTGCCCTGCGCTCTTTATCTGATTACAGGAGAGTCACCAGCCATTAACAGCACTGAGCTGAAATCCCCAAGCAACTTCAAGGCTCTGATGATTTACTGAAACCTTTAACAATACAGTTTATGCTTCTTTATATTTTTCCTGTCACTGCTGCAACTGTGATTTATATAAGGAGTGCCTGTGCCGACTTTGGAAATACAGACTATGTTGTGCAATCGCTTCTGAACTGTTCTGCTCACTGTGTACTTTGATGAATAATACTCACTTCGCACAGAGAGACATTCCCAGCAAGCTCAGAATTCGGGAGGGAAAGGAAGAACCCAAACCTGTCTACTTCTAAAATTGTTTTGGTTGTCTGGTGAAAGTAACCACCAATTTGTGTGTTGTGGCTTGCTTCCACTGCACACTTCAGACAGGTCTTGCCGGCTGCAGGCTATTGCGCTCTTGCACTTTCCTAAGCCCACAACCAAAGGACGCGTTGCTGGCACCTATATCTGTAATACTAAAGGTCCTATTTAGATGCTAGATTAAAATAACCCTTGGGATAACATGAGTCTGAAATGTATTTAAAGTCCCTGGAGTGTGTTTAACAGAAAGAAGTTGGCGATGTGATTGACAATCATTACCAATAGGCTTAACCTATGCCAAAATTTCTGTTTGAACAGGAGCATTGCCTGTACTAAACTGTCAGCTTGAAAGCCATGGAAAAGTTCGATTAGTGTCCTGCAGATATTTGATCAGCAGCCATTGAGGCTAAGGATCCATACACTTGGAGCTTTGCAGGAACGTCTTTCCTTCTTTTCTTATCTTTGCAGGCTCCTTGTACATATATACAGCCTGAATAAGATAATCCTGGCAAAGATGCAACCTAACCCCTGTAATCTCCAGACACCTCTAATCTTCAGATATAGTCTTAATAGTGTTTCCTCTTGTAATGACTCTTCATTTGAAGATGCTACTCATGTCTTCAACTGTTTCATACTCTTCTCTTACTTTATGTTGAATCAATCTGTTCCCTATGGTTCCTTCCTTTCTTCTTATCATATACAAGTTAGTAATGGTGGCTGATAGAAATTAGTAATGGCAGCATATTGTCATTATCATTACAATTTAAACAAAACCTTTTGTTGTGTTTTTCACCTTTTAGATAAAATCTGAATCTCAGACCAAGAGCAAAAAAGTTTTCATTTTCCTGGTCTTTAAGGGTTCTTTCATGGTGGTTGTCATAAGCAAGTGATTAGCTATTAAGCTATCACTACAAGAGATGTTTCCTAATGGGGGAGTTAGATTAAATACGACATCAGATACTACTGTGTGTGGTATTTAAGGCTGGCCAGAAAAAAGAATTCAGTTTTGCCAAATCGTATAAAGGTTTCTGGGCTTGGTTTTGTCCCACACTGAACAAATCCCAGACCTTTTAAAGCCAGTGGAATGGGAAAGTGAAACTGGATTTGCTACATCCCTGTGCCGTGAGCACCAGCCTGGGCAGTCAGTCTGATAAAATATTAGGTTGGCACTGTCCCTTCTCATTTAAGAATTGACCTGTCATTAGGTTCTTCTGAGAGGAGAGATGTCAAAGCATTTACCTGGGGAGAGAAACTTCCTGCTTCAATTTTTCTGTGGAGCCAATGCATAAGTGATAAAAACTTTGATTCTTCTGCACCCTAGGTGAGTGTTCTCATGGCATCTTTGCTTCCCACCAGAGTCCTTTCTGTGGAAGAACTGCAGACTAGTCTTAGTTTAACTACTGGTAAAAATTATTCTTTCAGTGATGGCAGCAAAGAACCTACACAATGGCAGACAGCAAAGAGTGCATTTTCACCATGATAGATAGAAATGGGGAAATGTTAATATGTATTTTCTATCATGTTAAGAATAACTTAGCCCCTCTTCTGTGTTTCTCCCCCTGAGCTCCCCCATACCCCACTAACTTGTGAGTTTGCCTTGTGGAAAACTTCCTTTGGATTTTGTAGAAAACAGCTTAATGAGGTAAAGGTGATTCTATTCCGTAATTACCTTTTCAGCAGAGTTTCAAACTAGATGGCAAGCTATACCACCAAGAGCGAAGTTAGAAGATTAAGTCCCAATCATGCTTCTGAAAAGAATCCCTATGTAGAGATCCTCGGAGTGAAAACTGTATGTACACAAAATGATGTGAAACACAAAAGACAAAAAGTATCTTCCACACTGACACTGCAGCTTTCTGAAAGGCAGTGTGATTTTGTGTGAGTGATAAAGTTTACACAGTTAGAACTTTCTGAAAACAAATCCTTTGAGAGAGTCTGCTGCTGTGACTATAAAGTACATTAAACAATTTTTAAACCCCTTGAATTCTAAAGATGTTATTGGATCAAATAGAGTTATATTTATTTCTGGCAGTACCAATTTTTCTGTGTTATCTTCTTTTAAGAAAAGCCCTCTTGACTTATCTCATGCTGGATTAATGTCTTTTGTTAACCAGAAATTTCTTGTTTTGAGACATTCTGGAAGTGATAGAACTGTTGTAATAATAGTAAATGCCATTACATAGTGCAAGCCTACAAAACCTAGTCACAGGAAAGAGATCATCAATTAATAGTAAGAGGGAAAAATTCAGTGAATTTGCTGTGTAATAGTTACTGATCATGTGTCTGTCTTCTTTTTATACCTCACATGATAGGAAAATGATCAACTATTTGCTCTTAAATTCTTCCATTTTCTCAATATCTAAGAATATGTAAAAAGCTACTTTTGCTCGCCAATTCCTGATTTGCGAATTAAGAAAAAGCTAGAAGAGAAGCATTTTCCCTAAAGGCCCCAGGATTAAGCACTTCTCAGTCTAAATATTCTTTGGCTCTTAGCCATTCACTGGCTTTATCAATCATTTGCACTTATATAGCACTTTGCAAACACTATTAAAGTTATGCCTTGCCTCATGCCTGTGTGAAAGGTAAATATCATGCCATATTCATTAGAAAATGTAGATGGATTTATGTAGATACTAGAGAGAATACAGTTAACCAGTAAGTTTTCTTATACATATTTGTCTGTGTTTTTCCCTCATTTTGTACTTTTGCGGAGAACAGGATTGCCGTGTCATTTAACAGATGTGCTTATGTCTACAGATTGAACTCATTCTAAATTCATAGGAATGAATATATATATATAGTCACAGCATGATGACTCTTGATTTATGTTGGTGTAACCCCTTTGAAATTATAATGCCATGATAGGCCAGGTTCTTCAACTTCTGCCTGGGTCATAGTTAGCATTCCTGCAGTAAGCTTCTAGGCTATGCTAATCACGGAAGGGTATTAAAGTAGTGATATTGCCTGTTGAAAAATGAAACATGGGCGTTCGGGCAGGGTTACGACCTGGATTGGAACCTGTTACTTCCTTGCTAGTATTGGCAAGTTATGGGGAATGTCAGAACTGTTAATTTATTTATAATATATACTAGTCTTTGTAAGTTATACATAGATAGAGGGAGTGGGAGAGAGCACGCTATAGACAGGTAAACATATACGTGAGTATATAATGGAACATATGCAGTGCATTCAACTTTATGTCTATCTTTGTATACACTAAAAGACATTTTTACTCAGTGCATTCTGGAATCAGTGTGTTACAAAAAGCAAGGTTACTTTATTTGTGTTTATTCTTAACAAATTGTAAGAATTACTGAAGAGCTCTTCTCTCCCCTCTACCCGCCCCAGTGACACTCTTTTCTGGGTTATGTTAAAAGTGGTATGATACAAACTTCCTAGCTGAGGGAGGCGTCAAAAGGAAGAGATGGGAACAAGTAGTAAATCCGGCTACACATTTCATCCCTGCATCCCATGCTGATCCCTGCCAACACACTGGAGCAGGATCTTCCCTCCTGCCCCCATGTGCAGCCTGGCAGCCCCGCACTGGTTCCCCAGCAGCTCCAGTGATCCCAGGCTGGCCCAGGCGCTTCCCCGGAAAGGGAAGGGAAGCACAGGCTAAGTACTGGGGGAGACGAGGCAATTACTTTGAGGTGCAGGATACAAAAAGTCTTTATTGAAGGACGCCTCCCACTTGCTTACTTTTCTGCATCTTCTTCCCCTTTGGGAAGGTTGAGGAGGCTCAGCCAAGAGTGCACAACTTCTGTAAGCTATGGCTTTTCATGTTGCTGTGGGTTTCTATCATATTCCAAGCATGTTTGCTGGACTGTCTCTATTATCAAGAATTTAAAGGAATAAGTAAGGAAATAAGAGAAGAGAAAACATCGGACTCTAGACCAAAATATTTTTGTTACAGTTCTGACTGCTATGTTTGACCTGCTAAATTGAATACTAAAATGGGGGCAGGTAGATCAGAAGTCCTGTTTTGCACCTCTGGCTTCTGATTTAGAAGAAATAATGGTAACGCTCTCAGTCAAATTCACAATAACAATGCCATTCAGTAAAGGATCAAGACCCCTTTTCTTTAACCTGCTAGCAATTTGTCTTGGAATAAGTGGTAATTACTAGCCAAGATTTGAAAAGCATTGCTTATTATTTTTTTCCTCCTTTTGGCATTTAAAATGTGGGTTTTTTCCATCTTTTCCACAGCAAGCTAACTGTTGTGTTATATATATTTATTATTTTTATTAGTATACATTCAGTAGCACTACTATGTGCCTGCTGGGGTTTTTTTGATGTATGTCAGTGTAGATAACTGTTATCTCAATTGCTATCTACAACATAATTAATAGACAAGATTAAAAGAGAGGGCTATCTGGACCTAACATCATTTAAGCTAAATGCTATGATTGAGTTTTAGTACTTTATTTATAGAAAATTAATATGAAATGGTCATTATTTCACCAAGAATGAAACATCTCTTTTCATGAGGAAAACCAAGATGTTTTATTTTTGAGTTCAGCATTTTATTTTCCAGTTCTGCCAGCAAACCCCAAAGCAGTTATTCATAGAGCTCTTGCAGTGACTATCCTGATCTTGCTTCAGAATCTGATTTTCTTGCATATTTCTTGCAATATAATAAACTCCATTCTTCTCAGCCAATAAGCTCTCTTTCCCACTCCCAGCTGCAAAGAAGATATTTATGATTCAGGCTGTTGTTGTTCATGCCCTACACATAGAGTGTTGGAATAGTGGTTTTTTTCGTTTTTGTTTTTTTTTTTTTTTTTTAGCCAGCCACCCACTCCACAGTGACTTTACAGAATAGACAATAGAAATTCCACACTCTATTTATTTTCTGGGAGTTCCTTTCTCCTGTTCAAACACAAGACTAGGAAACTTATACAGCAGTAAAATATGACCTTTACTTTTTTTTTTTTTTTAAAGCAGTTTCAGAGATAATATTCCCCGCCCGCAATTTTGCAGTGTTTCAGGGAACATTTTGATCTTTTTGGAAAGGAAACAATGCCAGTGAGGTTGTGTAATCTGTCTGTGCTACAAGAGCTGGGTAGAGGAGACGGGCCTGAAGTAAAGCTCCATAAGAGGAAAATGCAAGCTGAACCTAACACCTAACAGCTCCAGGGGAAAGGAACCACTTGGCCAGTCAGTATGTGCATCATGATGATTGGCACCTACCAATCAATACTTGCGCATCTCTGGCCAGCTATCAAACAGGTAGGGCTCATGAGATGAAGCTGTGAGCAAAAGAGGAGGCTCACGTTATGTGTGAAGTACCAGAAGGAGAAGTAAAAGTCTTGTGGCAGGGTGCGAGAAGTGCAGCTGGGGAGGCAGGAGACAGGGAAGACCGTGCTTACCTAGGTCTGCTGTGGTAAGGGCAGGAGGTACAGAAATGCAAACTTAATGAGTTCAGATGCCTCCCGGATCCAACTAGCAAAAATTCATTATGCCAGATGTTAGAATCTGTAGTTAAATACACTGGTATCTCCATCAGTAAATATGTTAGGTATGAAAAAAATGTGTAGCAAAATGGATTTTGCATCTATTTAGTGTGTAAGTTGTACATATTATGGAAGAAGGTGAGTGAGTACAAGGAGGGGATAATTCTGAAAGAGAACACGGCAAGGCAGGAGGGCCTGCAGGTGTGTGCGTGGTCAGTTCTCTGCCACAAATCAGATGAAATATACTTTTATCATTTTATAGCTTCTCCTTGCGTACCTTTTTGGTGCTATGTTCTTATATATTCTCTCTGGCACATCACTTTCATTTACCTTCCCTATCAATTTATTGCCATGTGTAACATGCACTATTGCTTAGTCACCAATTAGCCACAGCACTCCAATGCGATTTTCAGCTGCTTAGTCCATGGGTAAATTTGGCCCACACCACCTGCTCAGCTGAACAGGGATAAATTAGGAGTCAACTTAGTTTGTAGAGCTATGATACAGTACATTTGACCTTAAAACTGGCTATGAATAATAAAAAAATAATTATTCCCCATATGCTTGATTAAAGCTTGAGGGGTAAATTTGCATAGATGTGTGTGGGGAGTTCCATGAACAAATCTTCTCATTGTTCACAGGATTTGGGTATTTATCTCCCCAAATAGCATTTAAAATATCTCAATAACAATAATAATTTTAAAAGGCCCACTAATGGCATAAAAAGTGTAAAGAACAAGCTTGCAAAATTATCTTTTCCTCTGCTTTCAGATTTGGATTAACAGAGTGGGTCATTTGCAGTATTTTCCAAATTCAGGCAACAAACTATCATATATTTACTCTATTCCACAACAATTGATAACTTTTAACTTGTATTATGTACAAGCTATGTAACTTTGGGGCAGATCTTTTCCAAATAACGGAATAGGCTTAATTCCCATGATATTGCTTAGGCCTTGATCTTGCAATCACATTTGCACAGATGGACTCCTGTATCCAGACCGAGCCCACATATGCCAAAGAGGCTCCACACAATGAAGGCATCGGCTCATGGAAATCCAATTGCAAGATCAAGACCTTAATTCCCTTTAGTTTTGTCTCTTCCTAATGAGAGCTGTCAATTACTTATAGTAATTAGGTGGGCAAAGGATGTTAATGGGACGAGATTTTAAATATGCTACTTCAAAATTATATGAATAAATCATACAAATTTCTTTGCCTGTCTTTTACCATATGTCCTCCTTCAAATCTGTATAATTTGTTTTACATCTTTTAAAAAAGGCACATAATGTACAGGTACTGCAGTTGACTTTGAAGGACTTTGAAGGTGATGTGCCAACTTTCAATAATTGTCACAAAAGAGATCTTTTAGCTAACCACGGAATTGTTGGATTTGAAAAGAAAGTTACAATTTGCTAGTAAAGATGCTCCATTTTGTTCTTCCTTTTTTTATGTTGCAAGTACTCACTTGTGAAACAAAATTTTCTACACTAAATTGCTCTTAATTTGTACGTCAGAGGGAATGAGACTGTAATGCTTATTTTGGTTACAAGGTTATGATTCACCCCTCCATTTCTTATGTTTAAGGTTGGTGTCATTTATTAGCATCAGTAGAAATCTGATGGGGTAGCTATCATTTCCTCATAAGGCAGATATCATGCAAATAGTTGGCTTTAAAATGCAGATTTTAATCCGTTTTCCTGAATTTAATGCAACTTTATGCAAATGACATATTATAATATGCATCTTAGCATGCCAGGCACTGGATGTCTCCTGTGGAGAAAACAAGCTTAAGTTAGGCAGATCCGCCTTCACACTGCAGAGCGCTCAGCTGCTGGATCAGGTCAGTGTTAGACATTTACGGGTTCCGATATTTTAAATAGAGTCTTCTCAGAGAGCGCTGTTAAGTAACTGCACAGATCTATTCATTTTTCTGAGCAGAGGCAATAACTGGTAACTGTTGGCATTACGTACAAACACTGTGTTCCTCCAAGAATAGCCCAGTGTGATTAGCTCTCAGTAGATTGGCTGTTCTTTTACGAACTCTCTTGAGTGGCTTTTCGTCTATACGCGTTTACAGATAAAGCCACTGTAACTGAGCACAGCTGATGAGTCATCTCACCGAGTTCTGTACATCTGTTCCAAAACAGTTCATTGTTTTCTTGAAAAAAAAGAACAAACTTCTATTTTTAAGAAAGTCTGGGTTCACAACATTGTTATTAAGAAAAAACTCAGGCAGACATCTTATAATCTTAGCCTGTGACACGAAGAACACTCCCGCTTCAGTCTAACAGTAATACTTAGTCTAAAAATGCCTTTTTGACATTGTTTTCTATCTGTTGACTTTTCTCTCTCTTACCTAAATGCAGAATTCAAACTGTGTTTTCCTCCTTACATCACATTTTAGTTCCAGGGATTAGGGATGATTCAAAAGTAATTGAAAGCAGAATGCAGCTGGAGTGCTCATCTAGTTCATGTATAATAAGGACTCTTACCACTTCTGCCCATTCCTGGTCCTTTGAAATGCAATATTTCAGCAGGCTATTTAGTTCACACTTCTTCAAACAGCCATAGATAGACACAGCTAAAAGGCCAAGATTTTAACCTTTTATTTAAAAATAGACAACTATGTATCTCTGCACTATCGAGGAATCTGGAAGGATAATAAAAACGTATACTTGAGCTAAATCATGAAGTATGCCTTAAAATTATTACATACAATGGATAAATTTAGATATATGGCTACTGGTGTACTATAACAGAATGCTTTAACTTGTAGTTCTGATGGGTAGAACTTAAATGTTTCCAGCTTGTTTAATATTGATTTAGCAATCATCAGAAGAGCTTTAATGCTTACAAATGAAATCATTTGTTTAAATATTTGTTTAACTCTTAGACACTAATGTCAACTTGATGCTTGCTAACTCAGTTGTTGAATAGGATCAAAATTTGGGAATTGAGGATGTAAAGCTCATCAGTCATCGCAAAACTGGAGTATAATTGATTCTGCCTTTTTGCTGGGAAATAGACTTGACTTCACAAAGTTCCTTGTACTGATCTGCAAAGATCAGACTCTCAAACACTAAACCATGACATTTTTCCAAGCAGTAGGATTTTAATTTTCACAGTGAATCTATTATGAATTTATTGAGGCTTTTAGGACAGTAACTGGAGTAAATTTGCTTGGTAAAATTACAAACGTGAACACAGACAGAACTGTTGGTAGTTAACAGCATTCTTTGGAATAATAATGAAAAATAACCACAGCTGCAGATGTTTTCTAAAAGATTAAACCAGATGAAAGGGAAATTGTAATGGTGGAATGGAGAACTGGTCTAAAGAGTTGGATGGAGTTACAGAGTTACAGGTAGAGTGGGGAGAGGACTGTTTTTCTTCCTCTTTGGAGATTAAAGTAGAAAATAATATTTTGTTTGCCTCAATATTGCAAGAATCGGACATTTTCTCTTTCTGAAAATGTCCCTTGGACTTTGTCTTTGGCCTGCTGCATTTAGATATCAGTAACACAAGAGTCCATAAGATTTTACAAGATGGCAAGATTGGTGAACACCACCTGCATCTTCACATTCATTCTCTTTTCAGGCAAGGATGTAATAAAATCTCATAAATAGATAGATTGCCAAGTAAAAGCTGACCTTTTGAAAACCACTGGCCATATAGGGAGACCATTCAGAATCTCAGTATTCTCACAGCTGGAAAAGAGCAAGCTTAATTTTATTCATGGACGAATGTCCTTCTGTTGACATCTTTTAGCTTAAATAGCTGTCCACCTCAATACAGTTATGTATTGTAGCCATGGCCCTGCTCAGTATTTGCTCTATTAAGCTAAAGATCTCAAACTTTTTTTATTTATTTGTTTTATCTTCTTCTGATAGTTAGTCTTACTTCCTCTTTCTTCTGAGATCAGAGCACGCTACTCCAGCTGGCATCTTTGCAACGCCTCTCATACAGCATTCAGAGATTTCCCAGGTCCCTTGGATACTGAAAATGGCGAATGTAATGTTCATATTGCTGCTGTTGGAAATGAGAATGCAGGGTTATTTGTTTCAGAAACCATCTCCAGGGTTTGTTTTTGCATTATAAAACCTTCAGCAGTTAGGTACTGTTTTGAGATGTAACATCTTGGCCAACTTGACACTCCCAAAGCTTTGCACAGCTGAGTGAACTAGACTGAAGTTTCCTCAGTAAAAATGAGATGTTACTGGTACCCTTGTGTCAGCAAAGGAGTCTTGAACCTTGGAATTTATTCCCTTCCTGGATTGTCTTTTGCCCTTCACAGTCTAGATTTATTAACCTTGCACACTGCAAAGTTTGTATTTCTAATCTGTTCAATCTTAAGGAAAAACACTTGTTGACAGGTACAGAAACTATTAAGCCTAGCTGGCCAAATATCCATTTATTTTATACTCTGATTTCATAGGAAAACAAGGTTTACATGGTTATGCTGTGTGTGTGGCTACATGTAACTGTATACTCATATCAAAGCTGCCTGTCCATTTGTCCCCCACACCTACAGAACAATTTTTGAATTAGTTTCCTGATTCCAACCAAATTTGACTGAAGGGTAAAGTTTACACAGATTATTAAGTTCCTGTAGGATTTTGTGAAAGTAGGTGGGAGGGTAAAAGGTGGGTATCAATTCCCCAAACTGAAAAGCTGCACTGCGAATTCAGCCTTTATGAGACACCAAAGGCTCCATGCTCAGGAGAAATACTTTGTGAATGCTCAACCTTGGAAAAGTTTCAAGAATAGGTCATATCATCTTAGACTCTGATATCCATAAGAAAACCTAGTTTCCTTTGTCTTAGAGCTCAGGGAGCCACTTTGTAAACTGTGTTAGAATTAAGCAAAACTATGTCTTAAATATTTGACTAAGTATTCTGCTCTCACATCATGTAGGTATGTCTCTCTTGACTTCTTCTGAACTCTTGCTATTTGTTAGTCTGAGTAATCAATCACAATATATCTAATACTTATACAAAATCACAAGTTCCACATCTGGCTGCTTGCCTGTGCACCTGATGATTTCTCTGGAGAAACTGTATAAATTAAAGACAGAAAAGTGAAAGGTCTTGCAGAAGTAAAAGCATCACAAATATACTTAAAATACTTACAGTTCAGAGGAAAAAATGTATGGTCTTTACACTTGGGGTTTAGCTGAGGATTTATTTAAGGAGCCAGAAGAGAACTGACAATAGTGTAAAAGGAACAATAAAAAAGAATCACAATTGAACAGTACGAACAGAGAAGTAAGAATGAATAAAACCATCTGTCAAACTCATGTGTTTTTGTGCCTCTGGAGAATGCTGTGGCCATACCTCTTTCCCCAGGCTTGGTCATTAGCAAACTTTCTACTTGTGAAAACAGTAAAAGGCTGTATAGTGGCTGTGGTAAAGTGCAAGCCACAGAGCGAGGGAAGTAAGCCTTTTAGATCAGCTAGAAAGCACGCATGTTTCTCTGTGTGCTAGTCATTTTTTTAAAAAAAAAAAAAAAGTCTGAACTGTCATTACTGAAAACTTTCTCCTGTCAGAGAATTTCTGTATCTCTGACTTCTCCCACCACTTCATGTGCTTTTGTTAGAGAAAGGAAACAAAGTTCAAATAAACAAACAGCTCTATCTATGATATTTGAGTTGTGCCAGTGTTAATTGGGCAGGGATTTGGTTTTTTGCTCACCGGTTGTAACTTTCAGTGTCTCATGTGTTTTTGTTTTTCTTATTAAGCTTTCTTTTTTCCTGGAACCCAGACACTGGGAATGTTGAACTGGCTCTTACCACTGAGTTGTATACAATGAACTGAGGACTGAACTTTTAATGCTTCCTGTAGAAGCTGCTTCAAAAATGTCATAGAAGTATACTTTTATATATATATATATGTGTATATATTTCTACGACAGGTACCAATCCTGTAGAAGTCTTCCTCTGCAAACATACCTACTCCGTAGAATATCTCTCTCTCCCACCTCTGTACAGCCCCTATCCCAGGGATATATTGTGTTCAGTTAAGCTCTTCAGCAAATGTGGAATCATCCTGGAATCAGAAGATGAAAAACAAGAAACACAATGGACATTTTTCACAGTAGATTGTTTGTTTATTTATTTAGAAAGTAATTATCCTTTTATTACCTTTCCAGGAATGCTTCTTGGTCCCAAAAGGAGACTGGAACAGAATGTCACTCACAGCCACTTGCCTGATTTATTTTTACTGTCTGCTATGGTGCAGGTGCAACACCTTCAACAGGAATTGTTCTTCCAGCTGCAGAAATGAAGCAGAGAGACAAGTTCCCTATTTTGCATGGTCTTGTCCTCATATGGAAAACAGAGCCACTTGTTCCTATAAAGCTCTGCCCAGTTGAAAAATATCTGGGACTGGGAAGCAAAAGAAAGCTTTGCTTCCTGCATTCATGCATAGGCAAACCACTGCGTGGCCCATATTTATTTATTTAACAGTCTAACCTTTATGTGATTAGCCTCTGTACTTCACTTTTATCCACAGTAATGTTATTTTGGTTTATGAATTAAATCACCAGATGTCAGTTTAAGATGACAGAAAATTGGCTTTGAGAGAAATTGTTCTTTCCCCTCTCAGTTTTGAAGAACTTGTCTTCAAAACTAAGCCTTACCTGTCATATTCAGGATAAAACTATTGTGTCCTTTGTCTGAGATTCTGATGCAAAAAATATTTGTTGCCTGCTTGAACACAAAGACAGAACTCTTCTGCAGCCCCTTATGGTATCCTGGTATCTATTTTTGTGATGTCATTTGCATGTGAATCTCAGAGCTTGTGATGAGCAATGAGGAGACCTGTGCGCCGTCTCACAGCCTGTGCCAAACCCATGGGAACATGATATTGGACTCCAGTATGATACCGAGACTCAGTAACTTGAATACACTTCTGTTGCTATTCCAATCCCATTTTAGTCCAATCAGTATCAATTAATGTGTAGATTGTGAAAATTCCAGTTGTTAAAGCGATACCTGCTATTGACAATAGCTTTATGTTCAAACCTCAACATTTATAAATGCTCCTGGGTATATTAGGTAGATGCGCACTACTGTTACAGTTTATTGGAAACAGTCTGGGTGGATACAGGAGTTTTACAACTCCTCTTTCTAGTGAAGTGCTGACAGGGAAGGTTGAGGTTTTGGGGAGATAACAATGTTGGAATTAGTTCAGCTTCCAAATGGAGAAGGTCTGTTTGCACACTGGATTAATTCCAGAAAGGTCTGCACAAACAGCAGCCCTGTTTGGAAATCTGGCAATGGGCAGGCATTTATAGCAATGTCTTGTTTCCTTTACACATCATGGCTGGAGTGGAGCAGAGTAAGTAATGCATCAATTCAGCTTGAACTTTGACATTGGGCACCATTGTCAGACTCCACTGAAAATGGATCTTCAACTATGGAATGAAATGGATCATCTTAACATCTTCTCAGGTGTGGAAAGCATAGTGAGAATCTGAGGTTTGAACAAAGTCTTTTCCTTCAGAAAGCTGAAAGTCTTGCAACGAACAGAAGGCACAGTGAGAGCACTCCCGGATTTACCAAATCCTGCTGTTATTACTGAACGCACACACACGCGCGCACATGCACAGAGCTTGCGGCCAGTGGTTGGCCCACTCTTTTATGAATCAAGACTTCTGAACTACCAGCTGGCCTTGACCTGCTGTCTGATTGATGGCTTGTCATTGTGGAGAAAAACATTTGGCATATCTGATTAGAAGCTCGCAATAGATTGTGAAGTGAATTTGAACTATTCCTTCTAAAACAAATTACTTCACAAGGCACAGACTTCTTTTAACATTTAAAACACTGTGGGGAAAAATATTCTGACCCTGAGACTACCTGTCAAAGATGCCTGAAGAGTTTTGTTATCACTGAAAGTGCACAGACTCTATGCTTATATAACTCAGTATTTTTAAGTACCTACATGACCTAGAAGACTGTGCCTTATTTTAGGAAGAAACTTAAACCACAGATTGTCCAACTTGCTCCCAGATTAAAAGATTTCAGATGATTTAGAAATGCACACTGATATTAACTGTGGTTTATTTAAACTTTGGCAATTCATGTAGGGATAAGTAATTAAAAAAAGTATTCCAGATATCCTATTTTGTCACAGCCCAGGATGCTTCAAATGCCACATCTGCTCACTTGTCTCCCAGCAGTGATTCTTGCCCCAAACTCCTGAGGTCTCCCTTGCTCCCTGTCCTGGCTCCACCTCAGCCCCTGTCCCAGGCCCTTCCTGTCAGTGGCATTTCCACATCCCGTCTGTCCCACCAGCAGCTTTGCCACTCCTGCGGGTGTTTTTCTTTCTCAGAGGTAGGTGAAGGAAGCTCCTGGTGGGCAAGAAAGGGCAGCCTGCTGATGGTGGCCCCTCATTTTCCCTATGGAGAGTGGCAGGTGCCAGTGAAGAGGTGAGGGAAGAGATCTGCCTCTCCCTTGGAGCAAGCTCTCAATCCCAGGAGACGGGGCTTTTCCTTTGGCATGCCAGAGATGCTCCTTTGTCCAGAAGACAAGGTTTAGCTCCCATCAAACTCTTGTCATATTCCCCCACGGCTCCTAAAAAGATGAGAGTTGTCAGCCTTTTAAGTGAAGGATTTAGGTGTTGGAAAATGTTGTGCTAATACTTCCCAGCTGAAGTAAAGAGTTATTTGTGTTTAATGATTCCTTTTTTCCTAAGGCTTTGGAAAAGGTTTGAATCGACAGACTTTTGCTAACCTAGTAATGCCATGCCCACGGAGGTACAGTTTAATTTGACAACTCAAATCCTGCCGACAGTGAAGAGATGATAGTAAGACCGAGGCGATGGGTGGGGTCACCCTGGAATCCAAAAGCAGAGCGGGACACGTCTCCTCCTGGCAACGGCATCCACACAGCAGGTTCAAGGAGGTCCCTGCCCAGGCTTCGCTGCCGTGCTGTGCATTCACACCCTGCTTTAACACCAGTGAGATCCAGTGCTTCATTAAAACAAACAAAATTTGCAACACTTTTTTTTTTTTTAATGTATGTAAACTCAGCAATAACATTAATGCTGATATTGAGATTTAAATAGCCTTACAACAATCAAACACAGATTAAGGATACTTAGCTCTGCAGGAACATTTAGATCTTTAGATCAAAATGAGATACTTGAGAATAAATCTGTTGTAACTTTCATTTTGATCCCAGGAAGATCTTGGAATGAATGGGAAGCTTATTCTTACTTCTGAGTACTACACAATAATTGATTTTTCTATGGGTAATAATTGAAAGGGTGTTAGTAGTAGTCTTAAAGGTCACAGACCAATAATAATATAATTTTAATATCCTAAAGAAAATCATGCTGATGTTCTAATGAGTTAATTCCCTTCTACTTTAAAGGATATATTTAGTAGTTTATGATGTTCCTTAACATTTAGCAAGTACATGTTTTGATTCCATTTATTCAGGTTTACAGTTTAACATATGCATTTACACATACGGCTTTAAACACAGCAGGAGGGAAGCACTTTTCATTCTATCCGTCTTAAGTTTTTGCATGTATTTTCATCTCTTCCCACTGTGCTAAGATCCTCAGAAACATTAACATTTTTGATCCTGTAATATTAATGAATCACATCAGCATCATGTTGCAAGTCTGTATTTCTCTCCCCCACCTCCACAGTACCTTGGCTTCCTCCCCACCCTATTAGCTTAACTCACACCCCCAGAGTTGCATTGATTTTATCAGTGATGTTTAAATATGCTACTGTTACGGAGGGGTTAAGCAGGTAGGATGATTGCACTAATAAAAATTGATAAGTAGTCAGGTTATCCTTCCTAATTTATTGCCATGGCAACAGACAGCACATGTGGCTTGTTGCTGAAGAACAGAATGCTAATAATCAAATGTGTCTTACCCAAATGAATATATAACACAGCTTACTAATACAGTGCCTTGACATTGTATACATTACTGAACAGCAGCATGCATTAATTCTGCATCTAAGTTACTTGATGCATATGCTCTGGAGAACAGGAAAAATGAAAAAGCACGTCTGCTACATCAAAGCTGTTCATTAAAGTAATGTATTTTAAATAGTATATACAGTGAAAGATCCAATTCTCCAACACTTATCTTGTTTATTTCAGTAGGTGGTTGGTATACTAGGAAAATGCAGTAATGCATAGTCATTGTGAGATGGCATAAAAATAACCAACACAGCACAAGAGTTCAATTAAGCAATAATCTCTGGGAAAAAATGGTCATTACTAGCAGTTAATGGTTGGTTTGTTAGTTAATGGCCCAAGGCAAAGCTGAAAGCAGTTAAGCCTCTGACAAACTGGTTGTGAATTATGGCAACAATGGTTTTGCTGGGGATTTCCCCCCATTATATATTACATGTAATAGTTTATGATAGAAATAATGTATTTTTAAAGACAGTAGTTGTTACACAGGATGTTATTGGAAATGTCAGGTGTTTCAGGGAAATAAACAATTGATTTTCTACCAAAAAGCAAGAAAAATATGCACTCTTTTATATTTATGTGTAGTATACATATTATACACATATATTGCACATGTATTTAATATTAAATATGAAAGATATGCTATACACATTATATAATATATTAGAGATTATATATAATATATGAGACTACATGTCAGTTTGGAAATTTCTATATCATTGAAAGTCCACAGAGTATATCTATGTATGCATACACACATGTATATACTTATGTATACATAGGTGCGTATATGTACATACATATATGTGCTTTATACACACACACACACACACACACACACACAACTTCAGGCTTTTCCCCAATGTCCTCTATACATACTTCAGTGAATTGTTAAGGAGAAGAAAGGACACAAGAAAAAACTTTCTAATTTAGCAAATCAGCTCATCCCAGTGTTTCACAAACGTAAAGCCTCTGCTTCACCTGAAAATCATTAGTACCATCATTAAGTTTCTTAACCTGAGATCTTGTACCACACAGTTTGTTTTGCACCATGATCTCAGATTAATTTCTTTATCAGTCATGCTTTCTATTGAAGGCCACAGGACTTGCTATAAACAGAACAAGCTATGGACCCAAACTTATGAGGCTTGAAACAGTTATGCCGGGGAATGTAATGTTGTGTCTATTTTAACACAAAGCTTTGTGTCCTGGTTTGGGTTGAGAGAGATAATTTTCTTTCCAGTAGCTGGTATAGTGC